>SJYX01014848.1:256473-267114 GCA_006410675.1 Oreotragus oreotragus | reverse complement strand
TCCTTTATCGAGCCCATTTTTGCATGAAATATTCCCTTGGTATCTCTAATTTTCTTGAAGAGATCTCTAGTCTTTCCCATTCTGTTGTTTTTCCTCTATTTCTTTGCATTGATCGCTGAGGAAGGCTTTATCTCTTTCTTGCTATTCTTTGGAACTCTGCATTCAGATGCTTATATCTTTCCTTTTCTCCTTTGCTTTTTGCTTCTCTTCTTTTCACAGCTATTTGTAAGGCCTCCCCAGACAGCCATTTTGCTTTTTTGCATTTCTTTTCCATGGGGATGGTCTTGATCCCTGTCTCCTGTACAATGTCATGAATCTCATTCCATAGTTCATCAGGCACTGTATCAGATCTAGTCCCTTAATTCTATTTCTCACTTCTACTGTATAGTCATAAGGGATTTGATTTAGGTCATACCTGAATGGTCTAGTGGTTTTCCCTACTTTCTTCAATTAAAGTCTGAATTTGGCAATAAGGAGTTATTGCCACAGTCAGCTCCCTATATAGAGCTTCTCCATCTTTGGCTGCAAAGAATATAATCAATCTGATTTTGGTGTTGACCATTTGGTGATGTCCATATTTAGAGACTTCTCTTGTGCTGTTGGAAGTCTGTGTTTGCTATGACCAGTATGTTCTCTTGGGAAAACTCTGTTAGCCTTTGCCCTGCTTCATTCCGTATTCCAAGGCCAAATTTGCCTGTTACTCCAGGTGTTTCTTGTCTTCCTACTTTAGCATTCCAGTCCCCTATAATGAAAAAGACATCTTTTGGGGGTGTTAGTTCTAAAAGGTCTTGTAGGTCTTCATAGAACCGTTCAACTTCAGCTTCTTCAGCATCTTCAGCATTACTGGTTGGGGCATGACTTGGACTACTGTGATATTGAATGGTTTGCCTTGGAAACGAACAGAGATCATTCTGCATTTTTGAGATTGCATCCAAGTACTGCATTTTGGACTCTTTTGCTGACCATGATGGCTACTCCAGTTCTTCTAAGGGATTCCTGCCTGTAGTAGTAGTTATAATGGTCATCTGAGTTACATTCACCAATTCCAGTCCATTTTAGTTTGCTGATTCCTAGAATGTCGAAGTTCACTCTTGCCATCTCCTGTTTAACCACTTTCCATTTGCCTTGATTCATGGACCTAACATTCCAGGTTCCTATGCAATATTGCTTTTTACAGCATCGGAACTTGCTTCTATCACCAGTCACATCCACAGCTGGGTATTGCTTTTGCTTTGGCTCCATCCGTTCATTCTTTCTGGAGTTATTTCTCCACTGATCTCCAGTAGCATATTGGGCACCTACCTACCTGGGGAGTTCCTCTTTCAGTATCCTATTATTTTGCCTTTTCATACTGTTCAGAGTTATCACCAAAGCTGCTTATGGTTGACTTGAAGTCAAGTCCCATCTTTTTTTTTCCTTTTCTCTGCATCTCCCTCCCTGCCTCCCTCTCTCTCCCTCTGCCCCCTTGCAATGTAGGCTGGAGTACAGCAGTGAATTCTGCACAACAGGCTGACATCACCACCAATAGCAGGACTGAATGGTGGTGACTGATGGGTCTCTCCTGATATCGACTAATAATCAAGAACTGCCAGTTGAGCACTGCCAATGTTCTTATCCTGGCAAAAGCCTTACAGTTTAGTTACATAAGTACAGAAATCAGTTAGATCAAAATTAGTGAGATTTTGCTGCATTTACAGTCAATCTCAGTAGTAACAGCTGAATCCATCACAGAGCCTGTGTCAGCCACCAGGATGAACACAGTAAACAACGTGTCTTATCTCTCCAGTTAGAATCTCCGATGTGAAAGCTCATCAATAAGAATAGGCACAGCCCTAGATATACTGCATCTTCACCTCTCTGTCTCTCTGAGGCCTGGCCTTGTTCTTTCCTGCTCCTGTATACCCTCAGATTTTCTTCCCACTGGAGAGTCAGGAAATAGCCAGCAACCACTGACCTGAGCTCAGCTTTCCAGCATTCAAAAATCAAGCACATGAGTATTCACAATTGGCAAACCAAAACAAAACCAGTATTATATTCATATAGTTATATTAAAAATAATTAACACCTTCATCACTAATATTGGCATTTTCCTTTAATAAATGAACCCAATAACTCAACGAAGTACTAGTATTAGTTTTAGTGTAAAATTATGATGTAAACAAGTTTTTATTATGAATTCTACCCATATGAATATAATCAAATTTAAGAAGTCAGCTATTCTCTTTGGGCATAATGGACAGCGTACATTTTTGATATTAAATCAATGAAAAATATTTTTCTCAAAACAGTCCAATATGGGGGTATTCATGTAACAAGATTGGTTATAAGGCTACAGAACGGTTTATTGGGGGGGGTTATTAAGCTAGTTACTCTACAGTATACATTTCATAGTTTTCACAAAAAAAAAAAAGAATTTAAGAATAAAGCATTAGTCATGTGAAATACAAATGCAGACAAATACTTATGAAGAAATGACAGCATGTACTAAGTACATAATTTTAGATTTAGGTGAAATTGAAATAAAATATAGCAGGTTACAATACAGTTAACAATGGTCATTTGTTTGAACTAACCTTGACCTTCTGTTGCTTATCCAAAAGGTATCACTCTCTTCATTCTCTAAATTTGGAGAATACCTTTTCTCTTTCAAGGTTTAAAGTTGGTGCAAACTTGGTGGCTCAGATGGAAAAGAATCTGCCTGTAATGTGGGAGACATGGGTTCAATCTCTGGGTCCAGAAGATCCCCTGGAGAAGAAAATGGCGACCCACTCCAGTATTCTTACCTGGAGAATTCCATGGAGAGGAGTCTGGTGGACTACAGTTCATGGGGTCACAAAGAGTTGGACATGACTGAGAACTATCCTTACATTATTATTTTCACTTTCACACTTGGGCAGTATTTTCATATAGTAAGATTCTGTTCTTGACAACTCTTTGTAAAGAGCTTTGTTTGATCAAAATTATATATACCTATATTTTATATCAAATAGTACTAGAATCCGTATAAAAACATTTTTTCCTATTCCACAGCTTCTCAGTCTACAATCCCACACACCAGACCTGCGGAACTTTGACTCATCTTGCTCTTTTATCTGGTAATCATCTCACTATGGTTCTAAATGATATACTTGTACATTTTCTACTGCCTTATTGTAAAAGACAAAATTTAGCTCCCTTAATGCCTCTAACTCTCATTCATCACCTACATCTTTGCCAAGATAAAATCAAATCTCTAGTTATCATTTGTGAATCACTTACTCCCCATTTCCTGTTTCTTTTTTTCTTTTTTGAAGCTGGTTACCTTCAGTCTTTTTGCTGTGTTAAAATCACTGCAAGTTAGATTCTTCTGTTATTTGCAGATAAAAGTTTTTTTTTCTTTCTAAAAATGTATTTTAATTTAGTGTTTTAAGATTGAGCTATAGTTTCCTGTTCTCTCCAAGTAGTCAGTCAGTTCACTCACTCAGTCATGTCCAATTCTTTGTGACCCCATGGACTGCAGCATGCCAGGCTTCCCTGTCCATTACCAACTCCCAGAGCTTGCCCAAACTCATGTCCATCATGTTGGTGATGCCATCCAACCATCTCATACTCTGTCATCCCCTTCTCCTTCTGCCCTCAATCTTTCCCAGCATCAGGGTCTTTTCAAATGAGTCAGTTCTTCACATCAGCTTCAGCATCAGTCCTTCCAATCAATATTCAGGACTGATACTCTTCAGGATGGACTGGTTGGATCTCCTAGCAGTCCAAGGGACTCTCGAGTCTTCTCCAACACCACAGTTCAAAATCATCAATTCTTCAGCCCTCAGCTATCTTTATAGTCCAACTCTCACATCCATACATGACCACTGGAAAAACCATAACTTTGACTAGATGGACCTTTGTTGGCAAAGTAATGTCTCTGCTTTTTAATATGCTGCCTAGGTTTAATATGCTCTCCAAGTAGATGGAGCCCCATTTGGCCTACTCTTGCTTTTGGCCTTTGTTTTCTGCTATTTTATAACTCCATACCAGGTGGGTGTGTTAGTCATTCAATTGTGTCTGATTCTTTGCAACCCCATGGACTGTAGCCTGCCAGGCTCCTCTGTCCATGGAATTCTCCAGGCAAGAATACTGGACTGCGTTGTCATGCCCTTCTCCAGGGGATCTAACCTGGGTCTCCTACAATGCAGGCAGATTCTTTACCATCTGCACCACCAGGGAAGCCAAATACCAGGAGCTCCATACCAAGAGATTTTATTTATTTGACAAGTGTTTAGAAAAATAATGAAGCATGTTGTACTTGATCTGCCTTTCTTCCTCTTCAAAATGACCTGTCCACAGAAAACACTGTTTCCCAAAGCTCCTTCAGGTTACACTTTGCTTTTCTAAGGTGTGGGTGTTCCCTCATCCAAGGTTTCTATGGGTGGGTGGGCATGGTTGCCTGCAAGTTAGTTAGGAGGGCTATTTTGCTCTTCCCTAAGTTGTATCTTTCCCATTTACAAGTAATAATATGGTATTGTGGCTTCCAATCTGCTAGTCTTTATTTCTCAAATTTTCTCATATTCAAAGTAGGAGACAGAATGGCTATTTATTTGTTTCACTCAGGGACATCAGTAATGTCTTGATTATTTTGTTATTCCATAAAATGTATTCCCTGCAGAACCAGGTAATGCACTGTAACTATACTTCCTCTTTTATACAGTTTTCCATTTTCCCTGGAGGTAAGAATTTCTGTCTTCATTTTTTTCTTATTTACACATCTGCTTTTTACTCTTTCTTTATGCAATGTAAAATCTCTAGATTTCTCTTCCACAAGATAAATTTCATCCTGCAACTTTTTTTTAAATTTTCCTAGACTCTTCCTTTTGGGGACCTGATANGTTCCCTCATCCAAGGTTTCTATGGGTGGGTGGGCATGGTTGCCTGCAAGTTAGTTAGGAGGGCTATTTTGCTCTTCCCTAAGTTGTATCTTTCCCATTTACAAGTAATAATATGGTATTGTGGCTTCCAATCTGCTAGTCTTTATTTCTCAAATTTTCTCATATTCAAAGTAGGAGACAGAATGGCTATTTATTTGTTTCACTCAGGGACATCAGTAATGTCTTGATTATTTTGTTATTCCATAAAATGTATTCCCTGCAGAACCAGGTAATGCACTGTAACTATACTTCCTCTTTTATACAGTTTTCCATTTTCCCTGGAGGTAAGAATTTCTGTCTTCATTTTTTTCTTATTTACACATCTGCTTTTTACTCTTTCTTTATGCAATGTAAAATCTCTAGATTTCTCTTCCACAAGATAAATTTCATCCTGCAACTTTTTTTTAAATTTTCCTAGACTCTTCCTTTTGGGGACCTGATAATTTCCTCTTCCAATTTGGTTGGTTACTCTTTAGGCCTAGTGTACATTTGTCATTCTGGAACTTTCTTATGGGTGTGTCAAATATGAGTTCTGTTTTTTCAAAATGACTTTATTGAAGTATAGTTAATTTATAAATTTGTATTAGTTTGAGGTGTACAATAAAGTGACTCAGTTATACATATCTATGTTCAGATTCTTTCCCCATAGAAGTTATTACAAGATATTAAATATAGTTCCCTGTTCTATAGAGTAGGATCTTGTTTATTTTGTGTATAGTACTGTGTATATGTTATTCCAAAATTTCCTACCTGTCCTCTAAGGTAGGTTTCCTTTCTGTGTTTTCATAGATATATGAAGACTTTTTTTTTTACTTTAAAAAAAAAATAAATTTATTTATTTTCTTTTCTTAATTTTACTTTATTTTACTTTACAATACTGTATTGGTTTTGCCATACATCAACATGAATCTGCCACAGGTATACATGTGTTCCCCATCCTGAACCCCCCTCCCTCCTCCCTCCCCATACCATCCCTCTGGGTCATCTCAGTGCACCAACCCCAAGTTGCTTTCTCCCCCTGGGCTGTACTTTCCTCCTCTTTTGTCCCNTTAATTACTTTACGATATCGTATTGGTTTTGCCACACATCAACATGAATCCGCCACAGGTATACACGTGTTCCCCATCCTGAACCCCCCTCCCTCCTCCCTCCCCATACCATCCCTCTGGGTCATCTCAGTGCACCAACCCCAAGCATCCAGTATCATGCATCTAACCTGGACTGGTGATTCATTTCATATATGATATTATACATGTTCCAATGCCATTCTCCCAAATCATCCCACACTCTCCCTCTCCCACAGAGTCCAAAAGACTATTCTATACATCTGTGTCTCTTTTGCTGTCTCGCATACAGGGTTATCATTACCATCTTTCTAAATTCCGTATATATGTGTTAGTATACTGTATTGGTGTTTTTCTTTCTGGCTTACTTCACTCTGTATAGTAGGCTCCAGTTTTCTCCACCTCATTAGAACTGATTCACATGTATTCTTTTTAATGGCTAGTACTCCATTGTGTATATGTACCACAGCTTTCTCATCCATTCATCTGCTGATGAACATCTAGGTTGCTTCCATGTCCTCGCTATTATAAACAGTGCTGTGATGAACATTGGGGTACACGTGTTTCTTTCAGTTCTGGTTTCCTCAGTGTGTATGCCCAGCAGTGGGACTGCTGGGTCATAAGGAATTTTTATGGAAATACAATAAACCTCGAATAGCCAAAACAATATTGAGAAAGAAGAATGGAACTGGAGGAATCAACCTGCCTGACTTCAGGCTCTACTACAAAGCCACAGTCATCAAGGCAATATGATACTGGCACAAAGACAGAAATATAGATCAATGGAACAAAATAGAAAGCCCAGAGATAAATCCATGCACCTATGGACACCTGATCTTTGACATGTCAGTCGTGTCTGCCTCTGTGCGAACCCTTGGACAGCAGCCCACCAGGCTCCTCTGTCCACAGGATTCTCTAGGCAAGAACACTGGAGTGGGTCACCTTTTCCTTCTCCAGTATATAAGTTCATTTGTATCATTTTCTTTACATTCCAGAAATAAGTGATATCATATATTTGTCTGATGTTTCACTTAGTATGATAATCTCTAGGTCCCTTCACGTTGCTGCAAATGGCATTACTTCATTATTTCTATAAGTAATATTCTATTGTGTATATATACCACATCTTCTTTATCTATTCATCTATCAATGAACAGTTATGTTGCTTCCCTGTCTTGGCTATTGTAAATAGTGCTGCTATATATGAACATTGAGGGTGCATATATATCTTAAGATTAGTTTTCATTTTTTTCCAGATATATGCCCAGAGTGGGATTGTTGGATCATATGGCAGCTCCAATTTTAGTTTTGTAAGTAACCTCCATACTGTTTTCAATAGTGTCTGTGCCAATTTAAATTTCCACCAACAGTGTAGGAGGGTTCTCTCTTCCCCAAATTGTCTCCAGCATTCGTTATTTGTAGACGTTTTGATGGTAGACATTCTTACCAATGTGAACTGATACCTCACTGTAGTTTTAATTTGCAATTCTAATAATTAGTGATACTGAGCACCTCTTTATGTACCTATTGGGCATCTGTATATCTTCTTTGGAGAAATGTGTACTTAGGTCTTCTACCCATTTTTTGCTTGGGTTCTTTGTTTTTTCATATTGGGCTCTAAGAGCTATAATTTATATATTTTGGATATGAACCCCTGGTCAGTCACATCATTCGCAAATATTTTCTCCCATTATGTAGGTTGTCATTTTGTTTTTAATCTTCTTTGCTGTGCAAAAGCTTTTAAGTTTAATCATGTCCCATTTGTTTACTTTTGCTTCTGTTTCCATTATCTAGGAGACCAAAGCAAAAAAAATATTGCTGCAATTTATGTCAGAGGTTCTTCCAATGTTTTCCACTAGGAGTTTTCTATTAATAGCATCCAGACTTCCATAAAAGGGGAAATTGACAGAAATACAATAATCGGAGGGGGAGGGGGCTCTGACATTCCATTTACATCTATGGACAGATCATTCAGACAGAAAATCAGTAAGAAAACACAGCCCTTAAATGACACATTAGACCACACGGACTTTTAATATATGAAATACTTCATCCAAAAGCAATAGAATATACATTCTTAACACTAGAATACACAATCTTTACAAGTACACATGAAACATTCTCCAGGATATACCACATTCTAGGCCACAAAACAAGCCCTGGTACATTTTAAAGAATTAAATTTATAACAAGCATATTTTCCTATCCAAACAACTTTATTTGCCTCCACATTTGTGCATTGTGTCATTTCATCTGTTTTTGCTGATCTGTCACCCATGAATGCTTATTACCTGTACCATAGCAGAATCCTATTCAGACCTCAAAAGCTAGTTTATGGCATTCCATCATATCTTGCTATCTTATGGTTTCTCATCACTTTTTATACCTCCATTATTGCTCTGATCATAGCTATCCTTAACCCATAAATGGCTCTCTTTACTTCTATTCATGTGTTTTCCCCATGCTTAACCTAGTGACTCACATGGCACAAGCATTAAAAATGGGTTGGAGTATATTTCCACACGGGAAAAGAGAAATAAATGTTACTATAACAATGGACCAGTTTGAGATGCCACAAATCCTTGCCTCCAGCCACCACTATAATAACGTTTTGCTTATAATTCACTTTCTTCACTTTAATATTTAGATCATATTAAAAGCAAATTTTTATAAGAATTCTGGAAATTGATGTGACTGTAATTGGAAATATTCCAAGGATTTTATTGAAATAAGAGGCATCATAAGAAACTGATCAGATGTTAAACACTATGAACATGTACCTTGGGCATCTCATTTTAGTTCTGGTGAAATATGGACAAGGGAGTAATTTTTCAAAATTGCATATGGGATTCACATACACAAAAAGCACATTATTTTCCCACATGCACCTGAAGTAATGGGGGAAGGCGCAACCCTGCTTGTATGTTCCCGACACACATCAAAATAAGAATGAGGCCACAGGGACACATGAGAAGTGCTCAATGGCTTTGCAGCACTTTTTAATTCTTTCCTCAACAAATAATGTCATTCTCAGCATGAAAATATCAATGTCATATGCAATAAGGACTGAGAGTTCAAATAGGAAACTAAAGAATACATACTTCCTTTTTATATATTTAGTCCATCCTGGGGTTTAAGAAAATATGATGTAAGAATTCTAATATTTACCAAAAAAGAGTAAATTAGAAGATATTATCTTAATAACAGTTCACCTTATTGTGAAAGACTATTGGGTTAGGAAGGAGGCAGCCATGATTTTTAGAATGCTCTCTCAGCCACTTTCTAGCAATACTATTTTGGGCAAATTATATTACCCCTTTGCACTCATATTTTTTCCTTTTCTTAAATAGAGGTAGAGATAACTACTTCAAAATGTTATTCTGTCAATTGAAATAATGTATACTTTGCTTTGCTTGGGCTTCCCTTGTGGCTCAGCTGGTAAAGAATCTGCCAGCAATGTGGGAGACCTGGGTTTGATCCCTGGGTTGGGAAGATCCCTGGAGAAGGGAAAGGCTGCCCACTCCAGTATTCTGGCCTAGAGAATTCCATGGACTATACAGTCCTTGAGGTCACAAAGAGTCAGACACGACTGAGCAACTTTCACTTTCATACTTTGCTTAGCACATAGTTGTTTACAATTATATGTGCAGTATTAGTGATATTTTAGCTTGCAAATTTTAAAGATAACCTTATACACTAATAAGTGATTTTAATTATTCTGAAAAGTATGTATTGCATAAGCCTAAATAAAGCTAGTCTACCATTCAAAGAGAATATATTTTATAATACAATAAATAGATACAAGGTGCATATGGCAAACTGTAAACATATCTTCAATGCTTTACCCCTTGCTGTACCCATTCCCTTTACCATGTATGAAATTTTTAATGTATTTTCATGCTTGGTGTGGCTCCTTTTCCACCCATTGACTTTAACTTTGGCCACATAAACTTTCTTGGTAAACAGAATGAATTACCAGTTGATGATATAGCAGTTCCAAATTAGGCTTCTTGCATATTTCTGCAAATTCTTTTATACATCTGCAAGCACCCTGAAAAAGACATGCCCATGCAAGAGAGTCAACTCCTAGGCAGGTTGATAAGAAGTCCGGGGGTCCCCAAAGAGAGAAGGGTCTGGAATTCTTAAGGAGGAGGAAAGGACAAACGTTTTTATCCCTCTACATTCCTTAGGACTATATAACAATAATGTATCCTGCTTAAGGACAGTTTCTTACAGATGGCTAACAAACACATGAAAAGATGCTCAACGTCACTCATTATCAGAGAAATGCAAATCAAGACCACAATGAGATATCACTTCACACCAGTCAGAATGGCTGCGATCCAAAAGTCTGCAAGCAATAAATGCTGGAGAGGGTGTGGAGAAAAGGGAACCCTCTTACACTGTTGGTGGGAATGCAAACTAGTACAGCCACTATGGAGAACAGTGTGGAGATTCCTTAAGAAATTGCAAATAGAACTGCCTTATGACCCAGCAATCCCACTGCTGGGCATACACACCAAGGAAACCAGAATAGAAAGAGACACATGTACCCCAATGTTCATTGCAGCACTGTTTATAATAGCCAGGACATGGAAACAACCTAGATGTCCATCAGCGGATGAATGGATAAGAAAGCTGTGGTATATATACACAATGGAGTATTACTCAGCCATTAA
>SJYX01014848.1:237338-248046 GCA_006410675.1 Oreotragus oreotragus | reverse complement strand
ACACATATATATGGAATTTAGAAAGATGGTAATGAGGACCCTGCATGCAAGACAGCAAAAAAGATACAGATGTGTAGAGCGGACTTATGGACTCTGAGGGAGAAGGAGAGGGAGAGGGAGAGGGAGGGATGATTTGGGAGAATAGCATTGAAATATGTATACTATCATGTAAGAAATGAATTGCCAGTCTATGTTCAATGCAGGATGCACGATGCTTGGGGCTGGTGTATGGGGATGATCTGGAGGGAAGATGTGGGGTGGGAGATGGGAGTGGGGTTCATGTTTGGGAGTTCGTGTAAAAAATAAATAAATACAAAAAAATTAAAATAAAATTAAAAAATTATAAAAAAAAACTCCATCAGAAAATTACTAGAGCTAATCAATGAACATAGTAAAGTTGCAGGATATAAATTCAACAGAGAAATCTCTTGCATTCCTATACACTAGCAATGAGAAAACAGAAAGAGAAATTAAGGAAACAATTCCATTAACCATTGCAACAAAAAGAATAAAATACACAGGAATATATCTACCTAAAGAAACAAAGGAATTATATATAGAAAACTATAAAACACTGATGAAAGAAATCAAAGAGGACACAAATAGATGGAGAAATATACCTTGTTCATGGATTGGAAGAACAATATAGTGAAAATGAGTATACTACCCAAAACAATCTATAGACTCAATGCAATCCCTATCAAGCTACCAATGGTATTTTTCACAAAACTAGAGCAAATAATTTCACAGTTTGTATGGAAATACAAAAACCTAGAATAGCCAAAGCAATCTTGAGAAAGAAGCATGAAACTGGAGGAATCAACCTGCCTGGCCTCAGGCATATACTACAAAGCCACAGTCATCAAAACAGTATGGTACTGGCACAAAGACAGAAATATAGATTCAATGGAACAAAATAGAAAGCTCAGAGATAAATCCACACACCTATGAACACCTTATCATTGACAAAGTAGGCAAGAACATGCAATGGAGAAAAGACAATCTCTTTAACAAATGGTGCTGGGAAAACCGGTCAACTACTTGTAAAAGAATGAAACTAGAACACTTTCTAACACCATACACAAAAATAAATTCAAAATGGATTAAAGCTCTAAATGCAAGACCAGAAAGTATAAAACTCCTAGAGGAAAACATAGGCAAAACACTCTCTGACATAAATCACAGCAGGATCCCCTATGACTCACCTACCAGAGTAATGGAAAGAAAAGAAAAAATTAATGGGACCTAATTAAACTCAAAAGCTTTTGCACAATGAAGGAAACTATAAGCAAGGTGAAAGAACAGCCTTCAGAATGGGGGAAAATAATAGCAAATGAAAGAACTGACAAAAAATTAATCTCAAAAATACACAAGCAAATCCTGCAGCTCAATTCCAGAAAAATAAAAGACCCAATCAAAAAATGGGCCAAAGAACTAAACAGACATTTCTCCAAAAAAGACATACAGATGGCTAACAAGCACATGAAAGATGCTCAACATCACTCATTATCAGAGAAATGCAAACCAAAACACAATAAGGTACCATTTCATACCAGTCAGAATGGCTGCTATCCAAAAGTCTACAAGCAATAAATGCTGAAGAGGGTGTGGAGAATAGGGAACCCTCTTACACTGTTGGTGGGAATGCAAACTAANTTTCTCCAAAAAAGACATACAGATGGCTAACAAGCACATGAAAGATGCTCAACATCACTCATTATCAGAGAAATGCAAACCAAAACACAATAAGGTACCATTTCATACCAGTCAGAATGGCTGCTATCCAAAAGTCTACAAGCAATAAATGCTGAAGAGGGTGTGGAGAATAGGGAACCCTCTTACACTGTTGGTGGGAATGCAAACTAATACAGCCACTATGGAGAACAGTGTGGAGATTCCTTAAAAAACTGGAACTAGAAATACCATATGCCCCAGCAATCCCACTGCTGCACATAAACACTGAGGAAACCAGAATTGAAAGAAACACGTGCACCCCAATGTTCATCACAGTACTGTTTATAATAATGAGGACATGAAAGCAACCTAGATGTCTATCGGCAGATGAATGGATAAGAAAGCTGTGGTACATATACGCAATGGAATATTACTCAGCCATTAAAAAGAATACATTTATATCAGTTCTAATGAGGTGGATAAAACTGGAGCCTATTATACAGAGTGAAGTAAGCCAGAAAGATAAACACCAATACAGTATTATGGAATTTAGAAAGATGGTAATGATAACCCTGTATGCGAGACAGCAAAAGAGACATAGATGTATAGAACAGTCTTTTGGACTCTGTGGGAGAGGGAGAGGGTGGGATGATTTGGAGGAATGGCATTGAAACATGTATATTATCATATGTGAAACAGATCACTAGTCCAGGTTCGATGCATGGGACATGGTGCTTGGGGCTGGTGCACTGGGATGACCCAGAGGGATGATATGGGGAGGGAGGTGGGAGAGGGATTCAGGATGGAGAACACATGTACACCCATGGCTGATTCATGGCAATGTGTGGCAAAACCACTACAATATTGTAAAGTATTTAGCCTCCAATTAAAATGAATAAATTTATTTTAAAAAATAAATTAAAAATTTTAAATCAAACATAGTAAAATTTTCAATTAAACATAGTCATTTCCAACACTCATTTACCTTTAGACTTTGTTCTATAGTGGAAATACTATGAATTGGTTTAACACATGTATTAAATAATTTAATCAACTAAAACCACCAAGAAGGCAGTATGTATTTTTATTTCACATTTGTCAAAAAAAGATTAAACTTGGAAAAATTAAATTAATTGCAAACAGTCATGAACCAAATAAGCAGTCTGATCCCAGGGTTGCCCATTTGGTTAAAGGATACTACAGTCAACAGTCAACCTATGGCTGCAGAACAAGCCATCCCAAACCTCAGTGCCTCAGATGGAATCACTTGCTATTTCCCATAACTTCTTAAGTCATTTGGAGTCTCTTCACTTCTTGGCCTTTTGGCTAAGATCAAGTGGTGGCTCAGATGGAAAGAGTTTGTCTACAATGTGGGAGACCTGGGTTCGATCCCTGGGTCGGGAAGTTCCCTGGAGAAGGAAACGGGAACCCCCTCCAGTACTCTTGCCTGAAAAATCCCATGGACGGAGGAGCCTGGTATCCATGGGGTCACAAAGAGTTGGACACCACTGAGCAACTTCACTTTTCTACTGGGCTCACCTCTGTGACTGCAGTCTGCTGAGCTAGAATGACAGGAACAGAAAGGCTGGCTGGGCTTCTCCTCCACTTGGTTGTCCATTCTCGAATTCGTTGGAACATAGTGAGCTCAAGTTTCCAAATGGCAAAGGCAGAGACCTCAAATATCTTAAGGCTGAGCCAAGGAAGGTAAGCAATGTCACACTTGAATATTCCCATTGAGAGAAACAAGTTATAAAGTCAGCCTAAAATCACCAGGTAAGGAAATAAATTCAAGCCCTGAAAGGAAGAGGAGAAAAATCGCATTACTAAACAGTGTGTTCACTGGGACACAAGATTCACTGTGTATTGATATAACAATCCACCAAACCATAATGTATTTCCATATTTATTTACCATGTATGCCTTTCTTGTTATTATTAAAAAGAAACCTCATAGTTTGCTGTGGCAAAAGCAGGGGTAAATTGAAAAGTGAAAGTGAAGTCGCTCAGTCTTGTTCGACTCTTTTCAACCCCATGGACTGTAGCCTATCATGCTCCTCCATCCATGGGATTTTCCAGGCAAGAGTGCTGGAGTGAATTGCCATTTCCTTCTCCAGGGGATCTTCCTGACCCAGGAATCAAACCCGGGTCTCCCACATTGCAGGTAGACGCTTTACCATCTGAGCCACCAAGGAAGCAAAGCAGGGGCAAGGGGCTCTCTAATTAATGAAGATCATCAAGCTGTTGATTAGGATTCAAGGACCAAGTGCTTGTATGGTGGAATAAAGGAATGAAGTACCTTTAAAATGTCTTCACAATTATTGATGTAAGTCAAGTTTCACTTCATTAATCATGCTTTTTGCTTAGAGTCGGAAGGAGCCTGGGTAGTTTGTGACCAAATATTGCTAGATTCCCAACATTCTTTCCAGTCAATTGCTTGAAAACACTGAGTTGTTAGTTTATGTGTCTCTATTTTGAGAGAGAAAGTTGTTTGTTCTATTAATCATCTAGTCCTCCCTCTCCCCACCTTCAGTGTTGCTTGATATAGAGGATGAAATGCACTAGAGCTCACCTAATTGACCACGAATGGCAGGTTTCCTTGTGTTGACAAAATTTGTAGTTGGAGTGGTTTTTGGGACAGGAGCTTGAGCTGATTGACTTGAACTGCACAGCAACTATGTGGCAGCTCTGAGATATCTTCAGCCAGCAGCTTGTATCAGAGGAGTATGTTTGAGACTTAAAGGCATGGGAAGGGAGGAAATGAAAAACTCAGGACTGATGAATCAAGATGAGTGGCTGCCACACCAGTCAGATGAATCGGGGAAACACAGGGTCCCATACTTGCCTTCATCCTCCACCCCCACCCACATCACTATCACTCTTGCCCCTGCCCCTCTTGGAGGTGGGGGGGGGGTGTTACCAGAACACAGAGGGTGGCAAGATTCCTAGGCCTCATTTTCCTTCCATCTCCTGCCTCACTCTCACCAGCTGCCTCAGCAAATCAACTGAAGAGGAGTGAGGATCAGGAATCACAGTCACCACCATTGAGATGCTGTGCCATTCCCCACAGAGGGTTATGAGCTTGCTTTGTGAACCAGGAGAATATGAAGTAAGCATCAGAGGAAAATTGAACAATCAAAGACCATCACCAACCATGCATGCCCTTTCTCTGGAAAAATACTTTTTTTTTCCTGGTTGTTATTCCATCCTGTTCATTCAGAAGCCCCCATCTCCCTATTTACCTGTTTTCATTCTTCCAGTGATACCCTTCCCATGTCTGGATAGGATAGGGCAGCATCCCTTCTACAGCAGTGCTGGGGTATCCTCATCTCATGACAACTCAAGCACTATGTTTACCACCAAGAAGGACGGGAAATCATATTGATAAAGCAAGCACTGTGTCAACTGTGCTCTGGGAAGAAGAAGACAAAAAAGACCCAGTTGTGTTTCCCAAGTGGAAACAAGTAACTGTGGAAAATTCTGAAAGAGATGGAAATACCAGACCACCTGACCTGCCTCTTGAGAAATCTGTATGCAGGTCAGGAAGCAACAGTTAGAACTGCACATGGAACAACAGACTGGTTCCAAATAAGAAAAGGAGTACGTCAAGGCTGTATATTGTCTCCCTGTTTATTCAACTTATATGCAGAGTACATCATGAGAAACGCTGGACTGGAAGAAACACAAGTTGGAATCAAGATTGCCGGGAGAAATATCAATAACCTCAGATATCCAGATGACACCACACTTATGGCAGAAAGTGAAGAGGAGCTAAAAAGCCTCTTGATAAAAGTGAAAGAGGAGAGTGAAAAGGTTGGCTTAAAGCTCAACATTCAGAAAATGAAGATAATGGCATCTGGTCCCATCACTTCCTGGGAAATAGATGGGTAAACAGTGGAAACAGTGTCAGACTTTTTATTTTGGGGGGCTCCAAAATCACTGCAGATGGTAACTGCAGCCATGAAATTAGAAGATGCTTACTCCTTGAAAGAAAAGTTATGACCAACCTAGATAGTATATTCAAAAGCAGACATTACTTTACCGACTAAGGTCCATCTAGTCAAGGCTATGGTTTTTCCTGTGGTCATGTATGGATGTGAAAGTTGGACTGTGAAGAAGGCTGAGCACCGAAGAACTGATGCTTTTGAACTGTGGTGTTGGAGAAGACTCTTGAGAGTCCCTTGGACTGCAAGGAGATCCAATCAGTCCACTCTGAAGGAGATCAGCCCTGGGATTTCTTTGGAAGGAATGATGCTAAAGCTGAAACTCCAGTACTTTGGCCACCTCATGTGAAGAGTTGACTCATTGGACAAGACTCTGATGGTGGGAGGGATTGAGGGCAGGAGGAGAAGGGGACGACCGAGGATGAGATGACTGGATGGCATCACGGACTCGATGGATGTGAGTCTGAGTGAACTCCGGGAGATGGTGATGGACAGGGAGGCCTGGCATGATGCGATTCATGGGGTCGCAAAGAGTCGGACACGACTGAGCGACTGAACTGAACTGAACTGAACTGAGGACAAAGAGACAATGGTTTCACTTTATCTTTTTGAGAAACCAGAGTCTGGAGCCAGGGGGTCTTCATTCCCATGTGACCTTGTGAATGGGGAGGGAGAGGACTGAACTCCATCTCTTGCATGACCTCCTTTCATTTCACCTGTTTGGACACCAGTCTCTTCCTCCCTATCCTGACTGCAAGTTCCTTGAAAGCAGTGTCTTGCTGCCCATCAGCCTTCCAGCAGCATCATGGCCACCATTCCGACAAGTTACAGGCAGGGATCCAATTGCCATGGATGAGTACAGGCCCTTATGAGGGACATAGATGCGCCTCCCAGCTCATTCATAGCAGGATACAGGTTTTGAGAGTTCATATAAACGTGAAATAATCTGTATGGGATTTTGGGAATATGTAATGACACTAGCCTGTGATCCACACTTCCCAATGAGAGACAACATCCATATTAACAAAAAAAGTGTAAATAAGCCCGAGGGATTTCAAGGACCCCCAAATACTAGTATAGGCTCTGGGGAAAATTATTCTTAAATGCACAAAGTGAGGGACTTCAAAGGGGAGCCACTCCCCACAAACACACACAATGCTAAGAATTCCTAGGAAATACCTCTCTCGGGGACAAGAGTTAATTCAAACAGTATAAAATAATAGGGAATGCTATTGTGAACCAATGACTTGGTGGATGGAAACTGTCCGTGTTACTTCTTATGAGCAAGAAATACCTGAAGGTGTAGAAAGGAAAGCATTTCATACAACTTTGATGTGTTCTCACCTCAACCCTCTCATCCTGAAAAATAATTGCCCTATACCCGCTTTCTTTTTTAGAAAAGGCCAAGAAACCAGAGATCAAATTGCCAACATCCACTGGATCATGGAAAAAGCAAGAGAGTTCCAGAAAAACATCTACTTCTGCTTTATTGACTATGCCAAAGCCTTTGACTGTGTGGATCACAATAAACTGTGGAAAATTCTGAGAGAGATGGGAAACCCAGACCACCTGACCTGCCACTTGAGAAATCTGTATGCAGGTCAGGAAGCAACAGTTAGAAATGGACATGGAACAACAGACTGGTTCCAAATAGGAAAAGGAGTACGTCAAGGCTGTATATTGTCACCCTGCTTATTTAACTTATATGCAGAGTATATCATGAGAAATGCTGGACTGGAAGAAACACAAGCTGGAATGAAGATTGCAGGAGAAATATCAACAACCACAGATATGCAGGTGACACCACCCTTATGGCAGAAAGTGAAGAAGAACTAAAAAGCCTCTTGATGAAAGTGAAAGAGGAGAGTGAAAAGGTTGGCTTAAAGCTCAACATTCAGAAAATGAAGATCATGGCATCTGGTCCCATCACTTCCTGGGAAATAGATGGGGAAACAGTGGAAACGGTGTCAGACTTTTTATTTTGGGGGGCTCCAAAATCACTGCAGATGGTGACTGCAGCCATGAAATTAAAAGACGCTTACTCCTTGGAAGAAAAGTTATGACCAACCTGGATAGTATATTCAAAAGCAGAGACATTACTTTGCCAACAAAGGTCCATCTAGTCAAGGCTATGGTTTTTCCAGTAGTCATGTATGGATGTGAGAGTTGGACTGTGAAGAAGGCTGAGCACTGAAGAATTGATGCTTTTGAACTGTGGTGTTGGAGAAGACTCTTGAGAGTCCCTTGGACTGCAAGGAGACCCAACCAGTCCATCCTAAAGGAGATCAGTCCTGGGTGTTCACTGGAAGGACTGATGTTGAAACTGAAACTCCAATACTTTGGCCACCTGATGAGAAGAGCTGACTCATCTGAAAAGACCCTGATGCTGAGAAAGATTGAGGGCAGGAGAAGGGGATGGCAGAGGATGAGATGGTTGGATGGCATCACCAACTCAATGCACATGGGTTTGGGTAGACTCCAGGAGCTGGTGAAGGACAGGAAGGCCGTGCGTGCTGCAATTCATGGGGTTGCAAAGAGTTGGACATGACTGAGCGACTGAACTGAACTGATATGGTTGTTCATATGTTTTGGATATTAACCCATTATCTTGTCATATCATTTGCAAATATTTTCTCCCATTCAGTAGGTTTTTCATTTCATTGATGGTTTCTTTTGCTGTGTAAGAGCATTTAAGTTTAATTAGGTCCTGCTTGTTTATTTTTGCTTTTCTTTTTCCTCAGGAGAAAGATCCAAAAACCTATTACTACATTCTATGTCAGAGTCAATTCCTTATATAATCTTCTAGAAGTTTTGTGGTTTTAGGTCTTATATTTAGGTCTTTAACTTATTTTTACTTTATTTTTGTATATGGTATGAGGAAATACTCTAATCTTAGTCTTTTACATGTAGCTATCCAGTTTCCCCAGCAACATTTATTAAACAGACAGTCTTCTCTCCATTGGACATTCTTACCTGCTTTGTGATAGGTTAATTGACCATAGGTAAACAGGTTTATTTCTTGGACATGATGCTAAATTTTCAAATACCATTAAACTTGATGATAAGAAAAATGCTTTTAGATTACAATATTCTGAAAGTACTATCTACTATAATGACAACATAAATAATTAAGATTATACACCTGAAAGAGCAAAAAATATTATCTCTTGTATCTAGATGGCACAGGTAGAAAACACAAAATGATCAACTAGAAAACTAGAAGAGAATGAGACTTCAAAGACTGGTTAAAATTTTTTAAATCAACTTATTTCATATAAATAATGGAGATTTATAATCTAGAACAGAAGAAAATCCACAATAGCTACAAAACAATGTATTTTTCTTATATTAAACTTAAATATAAAAGCTATTAATGTTTGCATAATTACTAAAAGTGAGAAATATTAAGGGAAACTGATTTAATGTAAACATATAAACTCTTGCTACTAAAGAAAAGTATGTTGAAAAAATGTAAATTCTCCCTACATTAAAGCCAAATTTAATGCAATCACAAGCAAAATCTCAACAGAATTATTTCTCAACATGGCAAAGTTATCTAAGTATTTATGAGAGAATATCTACAAACAATTAAAGCAAAGTTAAAGATAATGTTTTGGGGAAAGAAACAGGAGTTTCTTCATAACATATTAAAACATAGTAAAGCTAACATTAGTAAAAGAAGGTGTTGGACTTCATCCAGCAAAGACAAAAGTGAAAAGTATCAACCATGCTCTCCCACTGTGAACAACTCTAAAACCAGACCAAACTTATGAAGTCACTCTTTTTAGGTATTCAACAACAGGCAACACAAACAGATAGATCATGGACAAAAGAAACATCTGTGAAGTGAGCCCCCCGTTACCCTTCCTTTCTGTTTTGAATCCTTTTCGGGACCATGAATCAAGAAGTAGAACCCAAGCAAAACAGTCTAACTGAGATGACGACAAGACCATGTTTAAATTTCAGCCAGTGCATAAGAGAATTATCTTCTTGATCACTTCAGGCATTCGTAAGAGACCACAAAAGATCATACATTAGTAATAATGCCAACAGACTAGAGTAGGACCGTGACCCAGGATTAAGAGCAAAACCGAAACATTCCCACACAAGCAGCTCAAAAAAAACAAACCCTGACAAAATCAAGAGGCTATACTAGGGTTTCACTGCCTTCATGGACAAAATTCAACATTCCCCCTACCACGTACAATTATAGTTTCCAGCATATAATTTTTTTAAAAAAATTAGTATTAAGAGAAAGGAAAATATGACCAAAAAATAGCTAAATAAAATAGCCAATTAGAGGACTTCCATTTTCCAGGCTAGCATATAAGGAACTTACAAATCTCTACTGCACCCTAACAAGTTAAAAACTGAACAAACTGAAAAATCAACAACTCTTCTCAAATCTCCTTGGGAGGCCAAGTTATAGGGCAAACTGCTGTCCCCAGCACTGGAGAGACGAACAGGTGGTTACAGAGAAACTAACTTACTAAAGCTGAAATCCACAGACAGAAACCTCCATGAGATCCAGTGCCATGATAGGAAAAACTGAACTTTAACAGATGAACTGCCAAACACTCAATGCAGACAAGTCTGAAGAGTAAAAACTCCAGAGGAGGTGAGGGAGGGAAGCTCTCTCACTCTTGCTTTAGTTAATTCCTGTAATTCCACCAGATTTTCACAGTAAATATTGAAGAAAAAGTCCTCTTAGGCTTCTGGCATGGGAAGGGAGAAAGCAGTCATTTTGAAATATGCCAGAACATTCTATAATTTTTAACCACACTAGCATTCCTCACCATAAAATACCTTATCAGTGCCTAACCAACCTGGAGGAAGGAAATATTCAAGTTCAGCCAGCCCTAGCTTTTCCACAGGAGGGAAGGGAAATACTGGATTTCAGAGCCCCTCGGTCATTTGGGCCAACTTAAGGCTGAGGAAAAAAACTGATAAGCACTTAGGAAGTTCACATCCCAGGGCCACTGGCTCGGTAAAAACCTGAGATATAATTTTAAGATGAACAAATGCTTCTCTTACCTCCACACCTTTCCACATTACTAAAAACCTATTAACCAGTGTTCCTTTCAGTCACACATC
>SJYX01014848.1:225729-237235 GCA_006410675.1 Oreotragus oreotragus | reverse complement strand
ATTTCTTTGGAAGGAATGATGCTAAAGCTGAAACTCCAGTACTTTGGCCACCTCATGTGAAGAGTTGATTCACTGGAAAAGACTTTGATGCTGGGAGTGATTGGGAGCAGGGGAAGAAGGGGATGACAGAGAATGAGATGGCTGGATGGCATCACTGACTCAATGGATGTGAGTCTGAGTGAACTCCGGGAGTTGGTGATGGACAGGGAGGCCTAGCATGCTGCGATTCATGGGGTCGCAAAGAGTCGGACACGACTGAGCAACTGAGCTGAAATGAACTGATACCTGCTTTCAGAGCCAACTTCACACAACACCCTTGCTTTCTAATTCTCAGAGACCCTTCTAATTGAAAACTCTGTCTGCAGGGAGCAGGATTCAGTGCAATAGGCGAATTTTTCAGACTTCTGACTGTGCCAGTTACCTGCACAGGTCTTTGAAGACAGCAATGTGTTTTGATGAGGGTTGCACAGACACCTCCAACTATCCCAGGCCACCATTCTGTCCCACTCATACCATTTTGGAAATGTGAAGTTGAAAATGGCCTATATGTCACAACTGACATCCCTGGAAGAATCACAGCAGCAGGAAAAGCTCCAGCCAATGCATCTCCCTCCCCTCCTGCCAGTATCCAGAGCCAGTACAGTGCAGTAGATAAGAACATAGATCTTTCCATGGTCAGCCTGTGTATCCCTGTGTGGCCTTTTCTGGGCTGCATGACCTGAGCAGGTGATTTGGCCCTTGGAACAGTCTAGAGCTCTAGGAAGATGGGAGGGGGCACCTGGTGTAATCCATGCCTGAAGGAGGCTGCTGGGGGTGTGAGTGGGCAGGATAGAGCCCTTTGCTTTTCTGGAGTAGAATGCAATTCAGAATTCTCTGGAGGTTGGCCCTAAAACTGTACAAACACCAGTTGGCCATGAAACTCCCTGATGTGATTTAAGGAAGCATACCTGGGTGGAGGAATCAGGACATCCCCCATTCCCAACACAGGGCAGAGAAACGCAGTGCCTACTTCCCAGACAGAAGAGTTGCTTTCCCATAGACGATCTCCATATTCCCGAACTTTGTACCCTCTCTTCTATCTTTCACACTGCCCCACCCAACTGTACCCCTTCTTTCCATACACACACAAAGTCAATGGGGAGGAGAAAACACAAAATGGCATTTCCCTATTTTCAGAAGGTCTGACCTGCCTGCCTTCCCTCCATTTCTTTACAAGATATATAGAAGCAACAATTAAAGCAGACACAGTGAGAACTCCTCACCAATTAAACCTAAAAGACTTTGCATATCAAAGGAAACCAATGGAAAATAGAAAAAGCCTATAAAATGGGAGAAATTATTTTGCAAATGATGTAACCAACAAGGGGTTCATATCCAAAATATACAAATAGCTCATACATCTCAATATCAGGAAAACAACCCAATCAAAAAATGAGAAGACTTCAATAGATATTTTTCTAAAGACATACATATGCCTAATGGACACATGAAAAGATGCTCAATGTCACTAATTAGTATAGAAATGCAAATCTAAACCACAATGAGATATCACTTCACACCAAAAAGTCTACAATTATGAAATTTTGGAGAGGATGTGCAGACTGTTGGTGAGAATGTAACTTGGTGTATCCACCATGGAGAACAGTATGGTGGTTCTTTAAATAACTAAAAATAGAAGTATAATATAATCCAGAAATTCCATTTCTATGTATATATCTACAAAAAAAAATGAAAACACTCATTTGAAAGTATACAAGCATTCCAATGTTCATAGCAGCACTATTTACATCAGGACATGGAAGCAACCTAAGTGTCCATTGATAAATGAATGGATAAAGAAGACATGGTACCTATATACAGTGGAATATTATTCAGCCATAAAGAAAAATAATGTTCTGCCATTTGCAGTAGCATGAATGGATCTAGAGAATATTATACTTAATGAAACAGAGAAAGATGAATACTGTATGATATCACTTATATGTGGAATCTTAAAAATACAAATGAATATGTATGCAAAATAGAAATGGAACCAGATATAGAAAACAAACTTGTGGTTATCAAAGGGGACAGGGAAGGTAGGGGGGCAAATTAGGGATATGGGATTAAGAAATACAAACTACTATATATAAAATAGATAAGAGTCAAGGATATACTCTAGAGTACAAAGAATTATATCTATTACTTTGTAATAACTTATGATGGAATATAATCTGCCAAAATAGCTAAGCACTATCTGTAAACCCCAAACCAATATGATACTATAAATCAACTATACTTCAATTAAAAGGAATATGTCACATAGAATGACAAAACTAAACTAATCCCAAATTTTCTTGTTCTTTCAAATCACTGTGCTATTATTGCTTATTCAGAATTACTATTTGAATTCAAGGGTATTTGCATAATATATTTGTATTATATATATTTCCACAGGGATTTCAGACTGGATGTGAAATAGAAGCAAGCTTTAACAATTCCAAACCATTAAGAACTCAACCTTATAAAGCAACAGGAATAGCTAAATCAACCTGTGTCTCAGGCCAGTTGCATAACAGGAAACCCTCCACATTAACTTCCTTGTAGAAAAGTGTAAGTATTAAAATGTCATATGAACCATACATGTACATTATCAAAACATATCACAATAATAGTTAGACCATAACGTCACCCCAAGATTTCTCCCCATGGTGTCTATGGAGATTGAGTAGGGAGTCTGGACCATGACCCTCAATCACTGCAAGCAGTCAGCTAAGAGAAACACTTTTCTCCTCTGCCACTGTTAACAGCAAAAACTGAGTAAGGAGGTCTGCACTTTGTCACTCACCACCTCACCATGAGACAAAAGAAGGCAAGTATCTCTCACAGGTTTGACTATAAATGGGAGATCTCAGAGAGAAGAGAGCTGGGGGAGGGGGGAAGAATTCTTTAAAACTCTAATATACGAGAAAGACTCCTGACCAATTTACAGCAAACGTTTAGAATAAGCATGTCAAAAGTTTCAGAAACCATCCAGCTTTTCAGAGTGGCCTTCATGTTAAAATGAAGTGGCCTTCATGCATAAAAATGAAGCACACAAGAATAGCATTACAAGGCTCTAAAAGCTAAATTTATGGACGGAGGTTCATGACATTGTACAGGAGACAGGGATCAAGACCATCCCCATGGAAAAGAAATGCAAAAAAGCAAAATGGCTGTCAGAGGAGGCCTTAAAAAAAGCTGTGAAAAGAAGAGAATTGAAAAGCAAAGGAGAAAAGGAAAGATATAAGCATCTGAATGCAGAGTTCCAAATAGCAAGAAGAGATAAAGCCTTCCTCAGTGATCAATGCAAAGAAATAGAGGAAAACAACAGAATCGAAAGACTAGAGATCTCTTCAAAAAAATTAGACATAGCAAGGGAACATTTCATGCAAAGATGGGCTCAATAAAGGACAGAAATGGTATGGACCTAACAGAAGCAGAAGATATTAAGAGGCGGCAGGAATACACAGAACTGTACAAAAAAGAGCTTCATGACCAAGATAATCACAATGGTGTGATCACTCACCTAGAACCAGACATCCTGGAATGTGAAGTCACGTGGGCCTTAGAAAGCATCACTATGAACAAAGCTAGTGGAGGTGATGGAATTCCAGTGAAGCTATCTCAAATCCTGAAAGATGATGCTGTGAAAGTACTGCACTCAATATGCCAGCAAATTTGGAAAACTCAGCAGTGGCCACAGGACTGGAAAAGGTCAGTTTTCATTGCAATCCCAAAGAAAGGCAATGCCAAAGAATGCTCATTCCAATCCCAAAGAAAGACAATGCCAAAGAATGCTCAAACTACCGCACAACTGCACTCNCCAGCAAATTTGGAAAACTCAGCAGTGGCCACAGGACTGGAAAAGGTCAGTTTTCATTGCAATCCCAAAGAAAGGCAATGCCAAAGAATGCTCATTCCAATCCCAAAGAAAGACAATGCCAAAGCAGGCTCAAACTACCGCACAACTGGACTCATTTCACACACTATTAAAGTAATGCTCAACATTCTCCAAGCCAGGCTTCAGCAATACGTGAACCGTGAATTTCCTGATGGTCAAGCTGGTTTTAGAAAAGGTAGAGGAACCAGAGATCAAATTGCCAACATCCGCTGGATCATCAAAAAAGCAAGAGAGTTCCAGAAAAACATCTCTTTCTGCTTTATTGACTATGCCAGAGCCTTTGACTGTGTGGATCACAATAAACTGTGGAAAATTCTGAAAGAGATGGGAATACCAGACCACCTGACCTGCCTCTTGAGAAATCTGTATGCAAGTCAGGAAGCAACAGTTAGAACTGGACATGAACAACAGACTGGTTCCAAATAGGAAAAGGAGTACATCAAGGCTGTATATTGTCACCCTGCTTATTTAACTTATATGCAGAGTACATCATGAGAAACGCTGGGCTGGAAGAAGTACAAGCTGGAATCGAGATTGTCAGGAGAACTATCAATAACCTCAGATATGCAGATGACACCACCCTTATGGCAGAAAGTGAAGAGGAACTAAAAAGCCTCTTGATGAAAGTGAAAGAGGAGAGTCAAAAAGTTGGCTTAAAGTGCAACATTCAGAACAGTAAGATCATGGCGTCTGGTCCCATTACTTCATGGGAAAAAGATGGGGAAATAGTGGAAACAGTGTCAGAGTTTATTTTTTTAGGCTTCAAAATCACTGCAGATGGTGACTGCAGCCATGAAATTAAAAGACGCTTACTCCTTGGAAGAAAAACTATGACCAACCTAGGCAGCATATTGAAAAGCAGGGATATTACTTTGCCAACAAAGGTCCATCTAGTCAAGGCTGTTTTTTTTTTCCAGTAGTCATGTATGGATGTGAGAGTTGGACTGTGAAGAAATCTGAGTGCTGAAGAATTAATGCTTTTGAACTGTGGTGTTGGAGAAGACTCTTGAGAGTCCCTTGGACTGCAAGGAGATCCAACCAGTCAATCCTAAAGGAGATCAGTCCTGGGTGTTCATTGGAAGGAATGATGCTGAAGCTGAAACTCCAATAGTTTGGCCACCTCATGTGGAGAGTTGACTCATTGGAAAAGACCCTGATTTTGGGATGGACTAGGGGCAGGAAGAGAAGGGGATGACATAGGATGAGGTGGCTGGATGGCATCACCTACTCAATGGACATGAGTTTGAGTGAACTCCAGGAGTTGGTGATGGACAGGGAGGCCTAGCGTGCTGCTATTCATGGGATCGCAAAAAGTCAGAAGGACTGAGCAACTGAACTGGACTGAACTGAAAAGCTAAATGTCATTTGAAGCACAGCCCACAAAAGTAGGCCAGGACCCATGTGCCAACCCTAAACTGGGTAACTGCCTGCTAAAATAATTTTAAATAGGATCCAGTGTTTCCTGACATACCCAAAATGTCCATGATAGAAACAAAAATCTCTCATCAGACCATCAACTAGGAAAATCTCAACTTGAATGAGAAAACACAATCAACAGATGCCAACTTGAAGACGAATTAGATACTGTAATTTTCTGAAAATAATATTGACTTCACAATGAAAAAAATTCTTAAGAAATCAATTATGAATTCTTTTGCAACAAAGGAAAACAAAATTTTACCAAAGAAATCAAATGTATACAAGAGAACCAATTGAAAAATTAAAAACATGAAATATAAAATAACCAATTTTTTTAAACCTACTGGGAGGGCTCAATAGTAGAGATGACAGAGGAAATAATCAGTGAATGTAAAGACATATCAGTAAAATTACCAAACCTTAAAATAGGATAAAGTAGACTGAAAAAATAATGAATAGAGCCTCAGATACCTATGGGACAATAACAAAAGAACTAGCATCTATGTCGCTAATGCCATAGAAAGAGATGAGCAGTAGTGGCTAAATGGCTAAAGGAGGTTCTTCACACAAAAAAGGAAATGAAATAGAAGGGATCCGAGATTATCAGGATGAAAGAAAGAACAATGGAAATATCAATAACTCAAGTATATACAATATATCTTCCTCCTCTTGAGCTTTCCAAATTATGTCAGAAATTGCACAAAACATGACAACATTGTATAGTGCAGTCTTAGTATACATAGAGCTGGACATTTAAGAAGAGAATGCTCTAAATAGAGAATTAAATAAATTAAATGGACGTAAGTTGTCTACACTTTTCTCAGACTTGTTAAATGCTCATATCAGCAGACTATGATCAGTTCAGTTCAGTTCAGTTGCTCAATCATGTCTGACTCTTTGCGATCCCATGAATCGTGGCACGCTAGGCCTCCCTGCCCATCATCAACTCCCCGAGTTCACCCAAACTCATGTGCATCGAGTCAGTGATTCCATCCAGCCATCTCATTCTCTGTCGTCCCCTTCTCCTCCTGCCCCCAATCCCTCCCAGCATCAGAGTCTTTTCCAGTGAGTCAACTCTTTGCATAAGGTGGCCGAAGTACTGGAGTTTCAGTCTCAGCATCAGTCCTTCCAGTGAACACCCAGGACTGGTCTCCTTTAGGATGGATGGGTTGGATCTCCTTGCAGTCCAAGGGACTCACAAGAAGAATCTTCCCAAACACCACAGTTCAAAAGCATCAATTCTTTAGCTCTCAGCTTTCTTCACAGTTCAACTTTCACATCCATAAATGACCACTGGAAATACCATAGCCTTGATAAGTTACATATATATAATGTAATATTTGCAGATGCTACTAAATAATCTATACAAAGAAATAAAAAAATCAACAGATACTCCAAAATGGAATTCTAAAATATGTTCAAGTGACCCACAAGGAAGGGTTGAAGTGAAATAGAGGAATACAAAGCTGAATTTTCAAACAGAAAACAAATAAAAATATGCCAATGATATAAAAAAATGTAAATAGTCTAAATATGTCAACTGATTATATTATATTATATATTTAGTCAACTGACTTGGAGAAGGAAATGGCTACCCACTCCAGTATTCTTGCCTGGGAAATCCCATGGAGAGAGGAGCCTGGCAGACTATAGTCCATGGGGTTGCAGAGTCGGACACAACTTAGTGACTAACACTAACATTCTTAGAGGGCCCATTTATAGTTTCCAACTTATCAAAATTGACATACTTTTATATTATCAAAATGAGCAAATCTTCATTTTCTTCTTATGAGTCATCTGCCAAGTTTAGGAAATATTTTGGATGATTATCTATTACCCTTTACCAAGCAAACACCAAGTATTTGAAGCAAGACAAGACATTGTTATTGTTTAATAGATAACATAGGAAGTATGTGAATCCAGGACACTATTTCCTAAATCTGATTATTTATCAAATTATATGGATTTATATGGAAGTGATAAAACATAAAAACATGAGTTTGGGATTTCTCATTTATCTCTAATGAGAATTTTTAGTTTTGAAGATTATTGTTAGTGTCTTTGTAGCCAAATTCAAATATCCTGGCAATGTGAAAGTTCTTCTATTAAAATACATTTCACAAATAAAATTTTAAAAAAAAACCAAAATGTTTTAACCCTAATTAAAAAAATAAATAAAATAAAATACATTTCACAATTAATTTAATGGAAAGATTATTCAGTACTTAATTTTGAAACCAATGTCAGATTTTCAGAAAGGTATCCTTTCTGAAGTTTGGCTCAACTGCCATCTTTTGGCAGTTCTTTGGTGGCTTTGGGTCAATACATTGGTTCTCCTAAGTTCTATTTGCATCTGATATCCTGAAAATTGTATTTAATTTTGGACCATCAGCCCTGTGTTCTAACATAACAGTTTATTGTAAATGTATTATTGTTCTAAGAATTAACAATAAGATTAATTGAATATTTAATATGTGCTAAGTACTATGTTTCACATGCATTATATATGTATATATATTTATATATTATAACCACCCATGAGTTTGATAATATAATACAGTTTCAAGATCACCACTAGGATATAGACTCATAGGGACAAATTGACTAAAGTCACAAAGCTAATAAGTGACAGAAACAAGTCTTAAAAACAGATCTTTTTGATTATAAAAATGATGCCCTTAAATACCATGTTAGTTTGGTTTTTTAACAAGTAAATAAGCTTTTTATAAATTAAGACTTTATTTTTAGATCAGTTTTAGGTCTACAGCAAAATTGTGAGGAAGATATAGAGAGATCTTCCTTTATTATCAACATCCCCTACCCGAGTGGTGAGTATACTTGGTATAACTGATGAACTTACACTGACACCTCATAATCACCCAAAGTCTGCAGTTTACATTAAGGGTTCACTCGATGTTGTACATTCTACAGATTTGGACAAATGTATAATGACATATCGGAGAAGGGAATGGCAGCCCACTCAAGTACTCTTGCCTGGAAAACTCCATGGATGGAGGAGCCTGGTGGGCTGCAGTCCATGGGGTCACTAAGAGTCAGACATGACTGAGTGACTTCACTTTCACTTTTCACTTTCATGCACTGGAGAAGAACATGGCAACCCACTCCAGTGTTCTTGCCTGGAGAATCCCAGGGNGTCAGACATGACTGAGTGACTTCACTTTCACTTTTCACTTTCATGCACTGGAGAAGAACATGGCAACCCACTCCAGTGTTCTTGCCTGGAGAATCCCAGGGAAGGGGGAGCCTAGTGGGCTGCCATCTATGGGATCACACAGAGTCGGACACGACTGAAGCGACTTAGCAGCAGCAGCATAATGACATATATCCCTCATTATGGTACCATACTGCGTATTTCCAATGCCCAAATTGTCCTCTGAATTCCACCTATTCAACCTACATCCTCTCCCAACTCTTGGAAACCACTGATCTTCTTACTGTCTCTATAGTTTTGTCTTTTCCAGATTCTCATATAGTTGAAATCATACTGCATGTAGCCTTTTCAGATTCACTTCTTTAACTTAGTAATATGAATCTAAGCTTCTTCCATGTAGTATCATAGCTTGATAGCTCATTTCTTTTTAGCACTGAATAACATTTCACTCTCTAGATGGACAACTGTTTATTTAACTGAAGGACATCTTTGTTGCTTCCAAGTTTTGTCAACTATTAATAAAGCTTCCAATAATTCATTGAAAGGACTGGTGCCACAGCTGAAATTCTAATACTTTGGCCACCTGATGTGAAGAACTGACTCATTTGAAAAGACCCTGATGCTGGGAAAGATTGAAGGCAGGAGGAAAAGGGGACAACAGAGGATGAAATGGTTGGATGGTATCACTGACTTTATGGACTGAGTTTGAGTAAGCTCCAGGAGTTGGTGATGAACAGGGAAATCTGGCATGCTGCAGTCCATGGGGCCACAAAGAGTCAGACACAACTGAGTGATGACTGAACTGAACTGAGTAAAACTGCTATAAACATTATGTGTGGGCTTCCCTGGTGGCTCAGTAGTAAAGAATCTGCCTGCCAAAGCAGGAGACACAGGTTTGATCCCTGTGTGGGAAAGATCCCCTGAAGAAGGAAATAATAACCTGTTCCAGTATTCTTGTATTGTTGCCTGGGAAATCCATGAACAGAGGAGCCTGGCAGGCTACATTCCATAGGGTCAGAAAAGAGTTGGACATGACTTAGTGGCTAAACAACAATCAAAGATGTGTGTGCAGGTTTTTTGTAAACATAATGTTCAACTCTTTTAGGTAAATACCAAGGAGCATGAATGTGGAATAGAATGTTAAGAGTATGTTTAGTTTTCTAAGAAACCACAAAATTGTCTTCCAAAGTTACTGTACCACTCATTTTGCATCCCACCAGCAATGAATAAAAATTCCTATTGCTCCACATCCTCACCAGCATTTGGTGTTGTCAGTGTTATGGATTTTAGCTCTTTTAATTGGTGTATAGTGGTATTTGCTATTGTTTTGAATTGCATTGTCCTGATGAAAAATGATGTGGAGAATCTTTTCATGAGCTTATTTGCCATATGAGTATCTTCTTTGGTGTAGTGCCTCTTAAGGTTTTTGGCACATATTTTTATTGGTGAGTTTTAAGATTTCTTTGAATATAGGCTCACCTAGTTCATGGCTTGCCTTTTTATTCTCTTGACATTCTCTTCAGATAACAATTTTTAACTTTAATGAAGTCTAGCTTATTAATTCTTTCTTTTGGATTATACATTTGGCATTGTATCTGAAAAGTCATTACCATACCCAAGGTCATCTAGGTTTTCTCCTCTGTTTATCTTCTATGAGTTTTATAGGTTTGGATCTTACATTTAGGTCTGTTATCCATTTTGCATTAATTTTGGTGAAGGGCATAAGGTCTGTGCCTACATTCATTTTTTCCCATGTACATGTCCAATTACTCCTGACCATTTGTTGGAAACATTCTCCAAGTATTTGGAAATTAAATAGCACATTTATAAATAACGCACAGGTCAAAGAAGTCTCAACAGAAATTTAAAAGTCCCTAAAGATAAATAAAAATACAACTTATCAAGCTGTATAGGATGCAGTGAAAGCAGTGATTAGAGAGAAATTAATAGCATTAATTGCAAGCATTCAAATGGGTGAAGGATCTAAAATCAATAATATAATCTTCCACCTTGAATTACAGAAAGAAGAGCAACATAAGCCTAAAGCAGGCTGAAAAAAAAAATTACAGCAGATATCAATGAAATTGAAAACAATAAAACAATATCCAAAGCAAATTTTTTGATAAGATCAATAAAAGTTATAAAGTTCGAGACAAGAAACCAAGGAAAAAAAGAGAAAAGATGTAATTAACAATATTTCAAACAAGTTGGGTCAGCACTACTGATTACAGATCTTCAAAGGAAAATACATCAATATTAAAATGACTCTATACTCAAAAATTTGATAACACTGATGAAATTGACCAATTCCTTGAAAGATACAAACTATAGAAACTCACACAAAGAGACATAAATAATATGAATATGCCTATATTTATTAAAACAATGGATCAATAAATAATAAATATCCAAGCAAGAAAGCACCATGGTTTTACTGTTAAAATATACCAAATATGTAAAGAAGTATTACAATCTCTTTCCAGTCTCTTCCAGAAAATAGAACCAGAGGGAATTATTCCTAAATTATTACATAAGGCCAGGAGTACCCAAAGCTAAAGCCAGATAAAGACATTACAAAATGATTCTAAAGTTTATACCAAGCAGCAAAAGATCTACAATGCCAACACTGTACTTAAAAGAAACTTTTAAGGGCCTAGATCTGATGGATAGAGTGCCTGATGAACTATGGAATGAGGTTCGTGACATTGTACAGGAGACAGGGATCAAGACCATTCCCACAGAAAACAAATGCAAAAAAGCAAAATGGCTGTCAGAGGAGGCCTTACAAATAGCTATGAAAAGAAGAGAAGCAAAAAGCAAAGGAGAAAAGGAAAGATATAAGCATCTGAATGCAGAGTTCCAAAGAATAGCAAGAAGAGATAAAGCCTTCCTCAGCGATCAATGCAAAGAAATAGAGGAAAACAACAGAATGGGAAAGGCTAGAGATCTCTTCAAGAAAATTAGAGATACCAAGGGAACATTTCATGCAAAGA
>SJYX01014848.1:169355-223470 GCA_006410675.1 Oreotragus oreotragus | reverse complement strand
CCCTGCTTATTTAACTTATATGCAGAGTACATCATGAGAAACGCTGGACTGGAAGAAACACAAGCTGGAATCAAGATTGCTGGGAGAAATATCAATAACCTCAGATATGCAGATGACACCACCCTTATAGCAGAAAATGAAGAGGAACTAAAAAGCTTCTTGATGAAAGTGAAAGAAGAGAGTGAAAAAGTTGGCTTAAAGCTCAACATTCAGAAAATGAAGATCATGGCATCCGGTCCCATCACTTCATGGGAAATAGATGGGGAAACAGTGGAAACAGTGTCAGACTTTATTTTTTTAGGCTCCAAAATCACTGCAGATGGTGACTGCAGCCATGAAATTAAAAGAGGCTTACTCCTTGGAAGAAAACTTATGACCAACCTTAAGTGGAGATGTTACTTTGCCGAATAAGATCTGTCTAGCCAAGGCTATGTTTTTTCCAGTAGTCTTGTATTATGTGAGAGTTGAACTGTGAAGAAGGCTGAGCACCGAAGAATCGATGCATTTGAATTGTGGTGTTGGAGAAGACTCTTGAGAGTCCCTTGGACTGCAAAGAGATCCAACCAGTCCCTTCTGAAGGAGATCAACCCTGGGATTTCTTTGGAAGGAATGATGGTAGGGCTGAAACTCCAGTACTTTGGCCACCTCATGAGAATAGTTGACTCACTGGAAAAGACTCTGATGCTGGGAGGGATTGGGGGCAGGAGGAGAAGGGGACAACAGAAGGTGAGATGGCTGGATGGCATCACTGATTCGATGGTCATGAGTCTGAGTGAACTCCGGGAGTTGGTGATGGACAGGGAGGCCTGGCATGCTGTGATTCATGGGGTCGCAAAGAGTCAGACACGACTGAGTGATTCAACTGAACTGAACTGAAGACTAAAGTTGGAGGACTCTCATCAGCAGATTACAAGTCTTTTTATAAAGCTACAGCAATCAGAGCACTGTGATATTAGAGAAAGTGTAAACACAAAGGCCAAAGAAACAGAATAGAGAGCCTAGAAATAGACCCATACAAATATAATCAATTGATCTTCGACAAAGGACAACTCGGTGGGAAAAGGATAGTCTTTTCAACAAACTGTGATAAACCAACTGGAGATTCACAAGCAAAAAAAAAAAATGCAGACAAAGAACTTACAACTTTCACAAAAATTTCCTCAAAATAGATCACAACTCTAAACATAAAATGCAAAAATATGAAAGTTCTACTAAAAAACAAAGATAAAATCCAAGCGTCTTTAGGTTTGGTTAAGTGTCTTCAAATACAACAGAAAAAGCACAAAGAAAAATTGATTAGCTGGGCTTTATTAAAAACCTTCTACTCTATTAAAGATTTAAAAGAAGAGAAAGGCACATCACAGACTGGAGAAAATATTTCAGAAACAACTACCTGTGAAAGGATTTGTATACAAAACAAATAACTTGATTTCAATAATGGACAAACCTGAATAGATTTATTTTCCAGAGAAGACTTATGAACAGCCAATAGGTAGATGAAAATTTGCTCAACATCACTAATCATCAGAGGAATGAAAATAAAAAACACAAAGAGATATCATCTCACACCTCTTGGAATGGCTATTATCAAAAAGACAAGAGCTTACAAGTTTTATTGATGATATGGAGAAATCAAAGCTCTTTTAAACTACTGGTAGGAATAATAAAATGGTACAGCCACTATAGAAGTTCCTCAAAAAATGAAAAGTAGAAATACAATATGATTCAGCAATCTCACTTCAAGGTATATATTCAAAAAAAAAAAAAAAAAAGAAAAGAAATCAGTATATCTCAAACAGACATCTGCACCCCTATGTTCAAAAAAGTATTATTCACTATAGCCAAGATATGGAAACAACATAAGTGTTCACCAAACAATCAATAGATAAATTGTGTGACTGAGATATATGTGAGAGGGAGGAAGAGGGAGGAATGGGGGGTGAACTGAATATTACTCAGCCATAAAGAAGAAATTTTGTCATTTGTGACAACATGAATGAACCCAGAGGACATTATGTGTCGAAATAAGTCAGACTGATAAAGACAAATACTGTATAATTTGACTTATATGTGATAGCTAAAAAAAAAACTGAACTCATAGAAACAGAACAGATTGGTGATGTCAGGGGTGGGGAAACTAAATGAAGGTGGTCAAAAGGTACACACATGTGGTTATAAATAAGTTCTGGTGATTTAGTGTATAGATGGTAACTATAGTTAATATTTTATTTTATATTTAAAAGTTGCTAAGAGTAAATCTTTAAGGTTCTTATAAGGAAAAACAAGTAACTAAAACTGCTGATGGATGTGGTAATCATTTCACAGTATATACCTGTATCAAATCACTGTTGCATACCTAAACTAGTACAATGTCAGCTATATATGTCAACTATATCTCAATAAAACTGGAACAATTAATGATATATTTATGTAATATATAAAAATGTTTATAGATATATGTGTATATACATGGGGGTTCCCTGATGGCTCAGTGGGAAAAGAATCCACTTACAATGCAGGAGACACAGGAGGTATTACAGTTTCAATCCCTGGGTCAGGAAGATCCCCTGGAGAAGAAAATGGCAACCCACTTTAATATTCTTGCCTTAAAAATCACATGGACAGAGGACTCTGACATATGTTGGCTACAGCCCAATATATATATGTATATATGTGTATATATACACACACATATATGTATATACATATATATAAACATATATACATACAAAATACACATTATATAATTAGTATGCACATATATAGTTCCTTCTATCAACTAAGGCCACATAGAAACAATGACACTTCTGTATCAAAAAGCAAACCTAATAAGTATCTCTTGGTTTGTAATACCATTCTCCATTAAAAGAAACTAAGACTCCTTGGAAAAATGACTGATTCTAGTAATGGGTCAGGAAATATACAATATTACCCTGGAACATCTTGTAATACCATAAAGTAAGCAAGTGCCAACAAACATAACCTCCTAATCTAATATTGATAGAGTTATGTAAAAGAGATACAAGTGTGGACTGAAAGAGCTCCCAATAGCAAAGGAGCAATTTGAATAATAAAATAAATGTTGTACATTGGATTATAACTGAAATTATGAAATAAATATTGAGACCATACATCTATAAATAAAATGTTGCATAAATAAATAAATGATGGAGAGGAGACAAGTATCCCTACAGAAGAATTCTAAATAATTTATGTAGATGTTTCATTCATCAAGTTGGTGGAGCATAACTTCCTAATGCTTAAGTTTTGGCTACATATAGTGACTTCTTTCAATATTGTATGATATTTAAAGAAGGAAAAAGTATCATTAACTTTCCACTGGAAAACATGGAAGACATTACCTCAGCCAGATGATCAATGAATATCAATAGTGATAAATCATGCTAATAGTATGTCCCCCTGCTACATGTGATGAAAAAGGTAATTTTCCTCTGTGGTCCTCCTCCCAAAAGAACATCATTTCATCCTAAATCTAAGAAAAGCATCACTCAAATTCCAACTGAAGGACATTCAACAAAATATCTAAGTTGAACACCTCAAAATTTTCAAGGTCATTCAAAAACAGGGAAAGTCTGAGAAAACTTCACAGTCATGATGGCTAATTTAATATGTAATATTCTGGATGAGATCCTAGAATAGAGAAAGGACATTATGTAAAAACTATGGAAATCTGAATAAAGAATGGACTTCAGTTAATAATGATGTATTGGTTCACTTACAGTAATAAAAGTACTATAAAAATATTAATTGTTAAAAACAGTGGAAATTGAGCATGAGATTTCTCTGCACTATGCAAAGGAACTCTGTACTGTTACTGGTGGGTGATTTAGTCACTAAGTTGAGTCTAACTCTTGCAATTACTATAGACTGTCAGTACTTTTCTATAAATCTAACTGTTCCAAATTTTTTAAAAATATTGGTTAAAACAATATTTTCTTCCTTTTACTTGAACTCTTGTCTGTGTCTTTTCTTATATACTGATTTTTTAAAGTTTTTGATGAAAACCTATTTAATTTTCAGAATTTATAGACATTTTTCATATCTACTTCTTCCTGTTTCAATTAGTGCCTCTTTTTACCCCAAAGTGTCTTTTCATGCATGAAATTTCTTTATCTCCTTGAATAGTCTATTCACATTTAAGTTAAAACTCATAGTTAATCATATTTATTTATAAGCTCCATTTCTTCTGAAGTGAATGTATCTTCTAATTTTTTTTAACTTTACTGGTATTTCTAATGCTAATTTTTCCTGTATGTTTGTACCATGGCTTACCAATTTAGTAAGAACTTTTTTTTTCCTTATTCATGTGCTCAAATCTCCTTGACAAATGGATTTGATATTGCCTCCACTTTATCCCTGAGAACAGAAGCACAAAAGAAAACACTATTATATATTGATTTCTTAGTGTGGATGCAGTCTTAAGCGAGTGGGCAGCTTAGCCAAGATCCTAGCTGTAAGGCTGTGTTTCCTATTTCAGAATCCCTAGATAAATCCTAGCCCTGGTCTGAGTTTGCAGCTTTTTCTTGGTATCTTTTCATGAGTGGCTGACTCCTGCGTATATGTTTGGTTTAAAGCATTACTCCTATCACACTTCTTCTTTACTATTAGTCTTTGCCTTTTCTTGGGATTTGAATTCCTGCCTGCTTTGGTTTCATCTTTCCCAAATCTCACAAGTTTCTTAGCCTCATTTCCTTACCACTTTGGACAGAGGAACTTGGTGGGCTACAGTCCACGGTTTGCAAAGAGTTGGACACAACTGAGCGACTTCACTTTTCACTTTCACTTTGTACTTACGTTTGATTTCTATCTTATAAAGATTGTAATTTGCTTTTTAAGTATGACGGCTTCCCTGGTGGTACAGACGTTAAAGCGTAAGCCTGCAATGTGGGAGACCCACGTTCGATCCCTGGGCCAGGAAGATCCCCTGGAGAAGGAAATGGCAACCCACTCCAGTATTCTTGCCTGGAGAACCCCATGGATGGAGGAGCTTGGTGGCTTATAGTCCACGGGTTTCAAAGAGTCGGACACAACTGAGCGACTTCACTTTCATATCTTTTATCACTTTAGTTTTCAGATTTGCTGGGTGGTGTTTTGATCAGTAGAAGCATTTCAAACTTAGACATATAGTGCCAAGCAGGCCTTTGTATTCAGTTGACCTTGAAAATTACTTATACTAATTTAAATTCATGGAATAATAAAAGTTATATTTAATAAAAAGGTATGGGAGGCTCATCACATTATTTTATAATAAATAATTTTGAGATGACAAAAAGTGTCTCTAAATATGGGTTTGACTAATTTTACCTCATGTTCATTTGAAGAGGCACAATTCATTCTTTCACAAACTTTTGAGAATTATTTAATGAAACAGAAGCTAGATTAAAATGGTATATTCTTCCAATATTTTTAAAGGAGTATCTGTGTGTAAAGAATTTATAGAAAACACTGTGTGTAGAGAGTTAGATACATAAATAGAATCAACAATTAGATTTCTGCTATTTATTTACCAATGATTCTAAATTAACAATCCAATCATTTTACTAAATGTTACCTGGAACCACCACCGATTGATTTTCCTATATTAATAGACACTATACTTGGTCATGCAATTTTATGACTTGCTGCATTCGATTTGGTATTCTTTTTTATTATATAATGAGTTTTTCTCTATGTTAGTGAAAATATGTATTATATGTTTCTTATATTTTTGGTTTGGGTATCAGGGTAATAGTCACCTCATAAAAAGAGTGGAGTTGTGATTTTTTTTTTCTATTTTTGGAAACTTTGCAAAACATTGATCCTATTTCTTTCTTAAATGTTACATTGAATTCAATAGTGAAATAATTTCTGAATGGCTATATGACTTTTACAAATTTTTATTTCTTGTGTCAGTTTTGATAATTTGTATGTTTCAATATAGATTTTTCCATTTAAAACTATCATGAAGTCTACACTTGGTAAAAAATATTTATTAATGCTTTCTTCCTACCCCTATCAATGACAACCATCTATTCCTCTCTCCACTGCTATACCAATTATTAAAGCATTTAAAATGTCAACCCATTCCAGTATTCTTGCCTAGAAAATCCCATGGACAGAGGAGCCTGGCAAGCTGCAGTCCATGTGGTTGCAAAAGTGTCAGATACAACTTAGTGACTAAAAAACAAAAGGTGTTTTTACTTCTAGGAGGGGAAAGTCATTTTCTAGTTTATATATCATACTTCTTTGAGACTTCTGCTTCATAATTGGTTAGAAAAGCTTTATTTTGCAGTTCATCCTGCTTGTTCTTATTGTTATAGAGGTATTGCTGTTTCCTTACAAGTGTGAATAAAATTCTCCAGAAAGAGAAGTCCTAATTCCATGTATTTTCATTACTGCTAACTCTTACATGTCTGACGATATTTTATTTATGCTATTCTTTATCAACTTCATGAGTTTCTAGGATGGTGCAATCATTATGTACATCAATCTGGCTGCTCCTAAAATTCACTCTCATATTTCTCTTTTAAAAATATAGCATGCATTAAAATGAACATGTACATTTCAAAAGCATCTTGAATAGAATAATACTTCTACAGAGAAGATCTTCATTAACTGAATATCACCTTTAAATTGTACATTCATGGAGCATTTCTGCTTGCCAAAGAGAGAGGACTTGATGACTTGGACTAACCCAACATATTAAAATGTCATTTTTGTTTCTTTTTTGAAACATAATAGATTGAAATGTTTATTTTTTTTAAACGGTTTATTTTATTTTTATTTTTTTTTGTATTTATTTATTTTTTTACACAAACTCCCAAACATGAACCCCCCTCCCACCTCCCACCCCACATCATCCCTCCAGATCATCCCCATACACCAGCCCCAAGCGTCCTGCATCCTGCATTGAACATAGACTGGCAATTCATTTCTTACATGATAGTATACATATTTCAATGCTATTCTCCCAAATCATCCCACCCTCTCCCTCTCCCTCTCCTTCTCCCTCAGAGTCCATAAGTCCGCTCTACACATCTGTATCTCTTTTGCTGTCTTGCATACAGGGTCCTCATTACCATCTTTCTAAATTCCATATATATGTGTTAGTATACTGTATTGGTGTTTTTCTTTCTGGCTTACTTCACTCTGTATAATTGGTTCCAGTTTCATCCATCTTATTAGAACTGATTCAAATGTATTCTTCTTAATGGCTGAGTAATACTCCATTGTGTATATATACCACAGCTTTCTTATCCATTCATCTGCTGATGGACATCCAGGTTGTTTCCATGTCCTGGCTATTATAAACAGTGCTGCAATGAACATTGGGGTACATGTGTCTCTTTCTATTCTGGTTTCCTCGGTGTGTATGCCCAGCAGTGGGATTGCTGAGTCAAATGCAGATAAAATTGAGTAGCTCCTGAGATTATTAGATGTGTTACTATCTTCCAAAATTAACGTTCCTGACTTGATTAATATGGTCAAGTCAACCATTGAGTCATACAAGAAACAAACAGTTCAGCTTTCTGAGGTCCTGCATATATATCCTGCCTTTATTCAGTAAAGAAGAGGCCTATATTTAGTCCACAAAGACAAAGTAAAATTGTGACCTATTGCAACCTTTATCTAAGTAATATTTTAAAAGGTATCTCAATGAACAAGTTAAAATAGATTAACATAAAATTTTGTACATAAACCAAAGAGTGGTGTTCAAAGAAATGAACAAACTGAATTATTTTAGGATTACTGTTTTTCTTTCTCATTTTCTTGTACATTTAGAGTTTGGGTGAGCTACTAAGAAAGGGAAATGAGGAAAATATCCAGAAACCCTAAATGGGAACAGAGTCTTCTGTCAATTGTACTATTTTCTACAATTAAACTTGATTAAAATTAAATCAATATGAATACATCAATTGGAATTTTGAGAAATTTTTATGATGTGTGTAACTTTAATGCAGGACTGCATCCAATATATTTTTTCTATTAAATAAGATGATTTCTCACACATTTAAAGCTTATAGCTAACACTTGGCTTTGGGAGATCTTTCAGCAGATTTTACTTGAAATGAAGACAGCCAAATATGCAAAAAAAAAAAAAAAACTTGTCAGCATTTTCTTGTGCTGCTTCTAATTCTTAGTAACAGTAGGATGAGGCAAATTTAGAGTGTCAACGAGGCACTTTTGATGGTCTATTTTGGGTTAGAGAGTTTCAGTGCATGTAAAATCAATGTCTGCAGCAAATAGTACTTTGAATCAGATTCATACATTTAGGATTTGGTTATATTTTGATGCACTAGTATTTTGGGGGAAATCAAATTTTCAGAGCCTTATTAGGTCCTCAATATTTTTTCTGCAGCTGTGGCGGTCCAGATGGTTATTGAGTGAAACAAGCTTGAAAAAATGCATTTGTACATTGATCAATAGCATCTTTTTCTTAAATGAGTATATATTTAACATCTTTGAGACAAAAGTGGAAGAAAGTATGTTTTAGAAATATATTTTAATGCAGAAACTATTTTATGATTTTTTTTTGTTTGTTTCAAACCCTCAGGATAATTGACAAAATGTGGCCAGTACTTGTCTTCTAAAAATGATATATATACATCAACAGATTTTTTTATGAGTTCCACAAAAATGTCAGCTTCATATGGATTAAGTTGACTTGCAAAGGACAAGACTGTTGTATTTATTCTGTTCAAACAATGCACTGTAAATCCTTTCCAAGCAATCTAAAAGAAGGATTACCATAAATGAGAAAACGTTGCAGAAAAACTTAGTGGAAATCTAAAAAGACAATTTTATCTCCAATATATCCCAGAGTGCCAAAAGATACAATAAACATAATTTTGGTATACAGGAGAATAAAATAAAAATGAAGTGTTTAAATATCATAAAAAGACTCTGGTACCTGAATGGAACAGCAACATCGACTTAAATTGTGAAAAATGGGCTAAATATCAGAAACAAAGGTGCCTATTAAGCATTTCGTAAAAGATAAAAATCATAAAGCAATGAGTTATTTGATATGAAATATCCAGTATTAAACACAAGGAGAAAAACAGTACACTCCATAGTATACATTCAATGTACACAGATCTGGAAAAATATATAACATTTGTTAATATTGGGTTGGCAAAAAGTTCATTCAAGTTTTTCTGTAACATTTTATGGAAAAAATCCAAATGAACTTTTTGGTCAAACCAAAATTTATTTTATTTTATTTCATATGAGGACAGAGAAGAGGCTATTATTACGGAGTACCTTCTAGCAATTTAAATGACTGAGTGCTGAGTCATTTAAATATATTAGTTCATGTATCTCAAAGTTATTACTTTCAAATTAATTTGCTGATAACATTAAAACTCAATATCTTATTTCTGCTTTGATTAGGAAAATTAGATGTAAACCATAATCAATAAGTATTTTCATAGGGTTTATTCATAGAGTATATTGTCTTATCTTATATTTCTACCTATTCTTCTAAGATACTTCCCCAATTTTTTCCCATCAATATACCATACTGTAGGAAAAAGAACCTTCATAAACTGCCTACACCATTTATTATGTCTGGACATGAAAAAGCAAGCATGAATATGGCAGTGAGTGTTTCTTGAATTTTATTATTATTTAATGTCATGCTAGTGCTCAGATGGTTGTAAAAGACATATGAAATAAAAGCTTTGATCTTTATACTGAATGTAGGTGAGACTGACATTGGCTAACTGAAAATTGATCAATATTGGATAGAACTTAAATAAGTCCTAAGCTGATCATAGTGAAATATCAAAAGTATTTTAAAGAAAGTTTTTGGCATGATCAGGAAGGGGAAAAATTCATGGAAATGTCTAGAATTTGAGATTATGATCTTTGCAAAGATGGAAAGAATATTTCCAATTAAGGAGATAGTGGGTGTGAAGAGGCAAAAAGAAAAGGAAATTTGACAGGTGTCAGGGAATTAGCAGATGGTGTTTCTAAGATTAAGAAATACAAGTTGAGGAACAGCAAAGCTAAAGTTGAATGGGCCAGGGAAAACCACCCTAGGAAAGTAGAATCAATGTTACATGCTAAAATAAGGAAATTTAATTTTATTTGCAGCTAGAATATAGACATCTTAAAGCAGAGCTGAAGAATAATGAGATTCCAGAAAAATAATATTTAAACATCTGTGTTTTGGGGGATAGGTGGGGTTAAATAGATAAAAAATTATTGCCAGCCAAGGAACTTATTGCATTTCCTCAGATGTAAGAAAATAGGGAACCTAGGTTAAGGTGATAGCAGTAATAATTGAGATGAAAAATAAAACATTAAAAGTTATTCCATTAATAACCAATAAGGCTTTATAATAGTTTAGATCCATGAGGATAAATGGAAGGTTGAAGTCAAGGATGACTAGAAAAGCCCTAGACATAAGAATGGTAGAGTGAGAAAAACACCATTTGGTTTTTATCTGGTTCTCTCACTAATTAGATGTGTAAACCAAAACAAGTCACATTAATTCTGAGCTTTGCTTCTCACTCAGTAAAATGAAGGGATTATATCACTGTACTTAATTATTCTCTAAACAGTGAAATTGGAAGAAAGGCTAACTAAAAAGGAATGATAAGAGTTTTATAATTCAAATGGGTTTTCAGGCAAAGGTGGGATATCTAAATTTGATATATGAGAGAAGGGAAGATAATACTTAGAGGTAAGGTGAAAATCAAGAGTGTGCACTTATGAGTTATAAGAATTACAGTGCTCTAAAAAGATACATGTCCAGAGTAAACAGCAAATATCACATATGAATAAAGTAAATAAAATTGTTATTCTTTATGTTTATATCACTGAGATGCAGTTTCCTCTTGGATTATTTTAAAACCCTATTCCCTATCAAGCTACCAGCAGTATTTTTCACAGAACTAGAACAAATAATTTCAAGATTTGTATGGAAATACAAAAAACCTCGAATAGCCAAAGCAATTTTGAGAAAGAAGAATGGAACTGGAGGAATCAACTTACCTGACTTCAGGCTCTACTACAAAGCCACAGTCATCAAGACAGTGTGGTACTGGCACAAAGACAGAAATATAGATTAATGGAACAAAATAGAAAGCCCAGAGATAAATCCACACACATATGGACACCTTATCTTTGACAAAGGAGGCAAGAATATACAATGGAGTAAAGACAATCTCTTTAACAAGTGGTGCTGGGAAAACTGGTCAACCACTTGTAAAAGAATGAAACTAGATCACTTTCTAACACCACACACAAAAATAAACTCAAAATGGATTAAAGATCTAAATGTAAGACCAGAAACTATAAAACTCCTAGAGGAGAACATAGGCAAAACACTCTCCGACATAAATCACAGCAGGATCCTCAATGATCCGCCTCCCAGAATACTGGAAATAAAAGCAAATATAAACAAATGGGATCTAATTAAAATTAAAAGCTTCTGCACAACAAAGGAAACTATAAGCAAGGTGAAAAGACAACCCTCTGAATGGGAGAAAATAATAGCAAATGAAGCAACTGACAAACAACTAATCTCAAAAATATACAAGCAACTTATACAGCTCAATTCCAGAAAAATAAACGACCCAATCAAAAAATGGGCCAAAGAACTAAATAGACATTTCTCCAAAGAAGACATACGGATGGCTAACAAACACATGAAAAGATGCTCAACGTCACTCATTATCAGAGAAATGCAAATCAAGACCACAATGAGATACCACTTCACACCAGTCAGAATGGCTGCGATCCAAAAGTCTGCAAGCAATAAATGCTGGAGAGGGTGTGGAGAAAAGGGAACCCTTTTACACTGTTGGTGGGAATGCAAACTAGTACAGCCACTATGGAGAACAGTGTGGAGATTCCTTAAGAAATTGCAAATAGAACTGCCTTATGACCCAGCAATCCCACTGCTGGGCATACACACCGAGGAAACCAGAATAGAAAGAGACACATGTACCCCAATGTTCATTGCAGCACTGTTTATAATAGCCAGGACATGGAAACAACCTAGATGTCCATCAGCGGATGAATGGATAAGAAAGCTGTGGTATATATACACAATGGAGTATTACTCAGCCATTAAAAAGAATACATTTGAATCAGTTCTAATAAGATGGATGAAACTGGAACCAATTATACAGAGTGAAGTAAGCCAGAAAGAAAAACACCAATACAGTATACTAACACATATATATGGAATTTAGAAAGATGGTAATGAGGACCCTGTATGCAAGACAGCAAAAGAGATACAGATGTGTAGAGCGGACTTATGGACTCTGAGGGAGAAGGAGAGGGAGAGGGAGAGGGAGGGATGATTTGGGAGAATAGCATTGAAATATGTATACTATCATGTAAGAAATGAATTGCCAGTCTATGTTCAATGCAGGATGCAGGATGCTTGGGGCTGGTGTATGGGGATGATCTGGAGGGAAGATGTGGGGTGGGAGGTGGGAGGGGGGTTCATGTTTGGGAGTTCGTGTAAAAAAATAAATAAATAAAAAAAAAACCGTATTAAATATCATGCCCAAAGAAATTTTGATAGTTAACAAATGTACTTAAATTTAAAGTCCTTTTTTTTTTATTTTTTGTATTTATTTATTTTTTTACATGAAGTTGCTGAAATATTAATTCAGATCCCATTCTAATCAAACATCAACATAATGTTATGGAAGCACAGAGGAGGGAATGTAGCTGTATTTTTAAAGCTTTAATGAAAATACACATTGAAAACTTTAATGAGAAACTGTTAAAAATAACTTTTCTAAGAATATTGTAAACATAGCTTTCAGAAAACTAAGAATGAAAAAACTTTAACTAAAGGTCAAATTGAATCTCTACTTTATCTCAGTTAGCTCTCAAAAACGTAATAATATTTCCATTCTTTGTCACCACAACCCAGAGAGTGATAAATTCCACCCCACAGCACTTTTTTGGTTCTTCCTATATTCCTCCTATATGAGGAGGTATATGAGGTATTGCAAAGTGGTAGGAAAGTACTCTTTAAAAAAATTTTTTTTAGGTTTCTTTTTTGTGTGTGCTCTTTATTATTATTATTATTATTTTTTTTTTTACTTTACAATACTGTATTGGCTTTGCCATACATTGACATGAATCCACCACGGATGTACATGAGTTCCCAATCTTGAATCCCTCTCCTACCACCCTCCCGATATCATCTCTCTTGGTCATCCCGGTGCACCAGCCCCAAGCATCCTGTATCCTGTATCAACCTAGACTGGCGATTCGTTTCTTACATGATAGTAAACATGTTTCAATGCCATTCTCCCAAATCACCCCACCTTCTCCCTCTCTCACAGAGTCCAAAATTCTATTCTATACATCTGTGTCTCTTTTGCTGTCTCGCATACAGGTTATCATTACCATCTTTCTATATTCCATATATATATATGTGTTTATCATCTCTCTTGGTCATCCCGGTGCACCAGCCCCAAGCATCCTGTATCCTGTATCAACCTAGACTGGTGATTCGTTTCTTACATGATAGTAAACATGTTTCAATGCCATTCTCCCAAATCACCCCACCTTCTCCCTCTCTCACAGAGTCCAAAATTCTATTCTATACATCTGTGTCTCTTTTGCTGTCTCGCATACAGGTTATCATTACCATCTTTCTATATTCCATATATATATATATGTGTTAGTATACTGTATTGGTGTTTAAAAATTTTTTTTAATTCTTTTAACTGGGTCAATGCTTCTTTAAAAAAATATATTTGAGCGCCACTGTGGAAAATATATCTTCCAAAACCTGTTTATTTTGAAGTTCCCTCTACAATTTGGGTAGATGGCAGCTGATGGAAATTGGATCTTATTAGTGACTTGGTCAATCTCTCTTCCTTAGACATCAGATCTCTCCACTACTGACAACACACATTCCCCAGCTCAGAAGCAGGTTGAAGATTCAATTGTATGTTACTTGTTTGGAGATTAGGATATTTTCCAATGGAAACAATTTTCTAAATGATAAGTATGTTAGACAATTACCTTTGAAAATGTATGTAAGCTACATGCTCACTGAATATTAGGTATTCATTTTAAATAAAATTTACAAAGAGACATTTGTAATCATGACAATTTTTAACACAAATTGTTAAATGAATAATAAACCAGTAATACATATAGCTTGATGTAGGAAGAAAGNCTTTGAAAATGTATGTAAGCTACATGCTCACTGAATATTAGGTATTCATTTTAAATAAAATTTACAAAGAGACATTTGTAATCATGACAATTTTTAACACAAATTGTTAAATGAATAATAAACCAGTAATACATATAGCTTGATGTAGGAAGAAAGTCAGGTTAAATTAAGAGGATGTGTGGTAATACCTACAGATTTTTACAGACTGAAAAGAAGCTAATGAGGAACAAAATATCCCACTCCAAAATATGCCTCGTTGGTATCTTGATTATTTTGAATTAAAGTTATTTAAGAAATAGCCAATACAAGGACATTCTGTGGAAGTAGGTGAAAAATAAAAGAGTAGAAGACATCTTTATCACCAAAATCAGGGAATTTAGAGCCATGAAGGCTACATAAATGTACCTTGTTAATGCCTCACTAATTTGCTGCCCCAAGAATAAACTTCTTTGTCTTTTTAATTCTTAATAAATTGTTTATTTGTCTGCAAGGTATAAAAGCTGCCTACTTTGGTAACTTCCTTGAGTCTCATTTTTTATGAGATCCTGTACATACAAAATTATATCATTTCTTACTAGACCAGCCAAAGAACCAAGAAGATAAGAAGGGAAAAGTTTTCCTGCCCTACTAGGCTTTCTGGAGAAACTGGCAATTTCAGAGATTTTAGAGATTAGGTTCTTTAGAATATCTACTGTTTAATTTAGTCATATAGGTTTTCTTTACACGTGAGCTTAAAGACAAAGCAGTTATATTTTGTATTCAGAATCAAGAGGAAGAACATGTAATGTACTGAAATGCATTGCTGTCATTAAACCCACTTTCCTTTACTTCTTTAATCCTCATTAACGTAATTTGACTCTGTGTCCTCGAGTAATAAATAAGAAGATTTTCATAATGTAATGGAGGGCTTAGCTGATGCATTAAGCCAATAAAATAAATAGAAAAAGCATGAATAAGATAATCATAGAAAAAAGCATGAATAAGATAATAAAAGCATAGCCTTTATTTGTAAATGATATGATTGTGTGTATTACACACATACACATGCATACACACACACATACATACATATATAGCAAATGCATGGGAATATAATTATTAACACTAGCAAAGTGACCAAATTAAAAAAAGAGAGAGAGAACAATGTAAAAGTAGGATCCTTTTTTTGTAAGTTAAACGTGTTCTATTTCTGACTATGCTTGAATGTATAAAAGATGCAATCCAAACTGTTAACAGCAGTTACTACTGGGAAGCAGTTTGGGAGGATTAGAGGATAGGAGATGGTGGTACAACAAAGGGCTTTAACTTTTTATTTGATAAACTTATACATAATTTGCAACATTTAAAGTGAGCCTAAAATTTAATTTTAACCATTTTAAACCTAAGAAATGATGAAAGTTTACAATGAACTCTTGCAATAATCTTCTTCTAGACTCCCCAATATAGAGATAATTGTATAACAACTGTATAATATATAATTATACATATATATGTACATATATATACATATGTACATACATATATATGTACATATGCTGTCTCTTATACACATCTAGATGTGTATAAGAGACAGATCATCCACCATGGAGATAGCAGGATAACCAATCTAAATTTGAAGCTTTAAAACTCTCCTATGATTCCTCCTTCCCCTTCCAAGTAATGCATGCTCACATAGCTAACCATGCTCTTTCACGATCTAGCTCTTGCCTACCTAGCCAGTCNGTGAAGTCGCTCAGTCGTGTCCGACCCTTTGCGACCCTATGGACTGTAGCCTACCAGGCTCCTCCCTCCATGGGATTCTCCAGGCAAGAGTATTGGAGTGGGTTGCCATTTTCTTCTCCAGGGGATCTTCCCAACCCAGGGATTGAACCCGGGTCTCCAGCATTCCAGGCAGATGTTTTAACCTCTGAGCCACCAGGGAAGCCCATGTACACACGTATATATGTATAATTATACATATACGTACACACGTATGTACATATGTGTAAGTGTACATATATGTGTGCATGTGTACATACATGTATGTGTACACACACATATATAATTGTATAATAATTAGACCAACACTGCCTGGGGCCCGCGTGAGGAACTGTGTACATATATATACATATGTACATACATATATGTGTACATATGTATAATTGTACATATCTGTGTGTATATACATGTACATACATATATGTGTACATATATGTGTACATATATATAATTGTATAATAATTAGACCAACACTAAGTGTCTTGTGTGTGATGATGGTATTGCGATTATTTCAGAGAATGCCCTTGTTCTTAGTAGATATGTGCTGAAATCATATCTTGAGGACATCACTTCTGTGTTTTACATGGCATTATTTACAATAGTCAAGACATGAAAACAACCTAAGTGTCCATATACAATATAAACTGTATATTGTTTCCTTCCACGGAATTAAATCCTTCCATCTTTCATAAAAGAAAGTTGTCTGGAAAATAATCTAATATTGAAGAATAAAAGCTATACTGCTAAATAAACCATGGGTCAAAGAGGAAATCAAACTGAAAATAGAATATAATTGGAAATGAAGGAAACTGTACCCTGAAAACTATAAGACACTGATGAAAGAAACTGAAGATGATAAAAACAGGTGGAAAGATATACCATGGTCATGGATTTTAAGAATTAATATTGTTAAAATGACCACACTATCCAAGGAAATCTACAGATTCAAAATACAATTCCTATCAAAATATCAATGATATTTTTCATACAATTAGAACAAATAATCCTAAATTTAAATGGAAACACGAAAGACCCTAAATAGCCAAAAATATCTTGAGAAAGAAAAACAGAGCTGTAGTAATCAGGCTTTCTGAATTCAGACTATAACACAAAAAGCTATAGTAGTCAAAACAGTATGTTACTGGCACAAAAACAGACATACACATCAATGGGACAGGATAGAAAACCCAGAAATAAGCCGTACACTTATGGTCAATAAATCTATAACAAAGGAGGCAAGAACATACAATAGATAAATGACAGTCTCTTTAACAAGTGGTGCAGGAAAAACTGGGTAACTACATGTAAAAGAATGAAATTAGAACATTCTCTGCTGCTGCTGGTGCTGCGGCTAAGTCTCTGCTGCTGCTGCTGCTAAGTCGCTTCAGTCGTGTCCGACTCTGTGCAACCCCATAGACGGCAGCCCATCAGGCTCCCTCATCCCTGGGATTCTCCAGGCAAGAATACTGGAGTGGGTTGCCATTTCCTTCTCCAATGCATGAAAGTTGAAGAGCGAAAGTGAAGTCGCTCAGTCATGTCCGACTCATAGCGACCCCATGGACTGCAGCCTACCAGGCTCCTCCATCCATGGGATTTTCCAAACAAGAGTATTGGAGTGGGGTGCCATTGCCTTCTCCTGCTAAGTCTCTAACACCATATAAAAACATAAACTGAAAATGGATAAAACACCTAAATGGAAGATTGCATACTATAAAACTCTTAGAGGAAAGCATAGGCAGAACAGAACACACTTTGACATAAATTACAGTAGTAATTTTTGAATCCATCTCCTAGAGTAATGGAAATAAAGGCAAAAAAAAAATGTTCAGTTCAGTTCAGTTGCTCAGTCATGTCCAACTCCTTGTGACCCCATGAACGGCAGCACACCAGGCCTACTCATCCATCACCAACTCCCGGAGTTTACCCAAACTCATGTCCATTGAGTCGGTAATGCCATTCAACCATCTCATCCTCTGTCGTCCCCTTCTCCTTTTGCCCTTAATCTTTCCCAGCATCAAGGTCTTTTCAAATGAGTCAGCTCTTCAAATTAGGTGGCCAAAGTACTGGAGCTTCACCTTCAACATCAGTCTTTCCAATGAACACCCAGGACTGATCTCCTTTAGGATGGACTGGTGGGATCCCTTACAGTCCAAGGGACTCACAAGAGTCTTCGTGTAAATAAATAAATAAATAAATAAATAAAGATACAGATGTGTAGAGCGGACTTATGGACTCTGAGGGAGAAGGAGACGGAGAGGGAGAGGGAGGGATGATTTGGGAGAATAGCATTGAAATATGTATACTATCATGTAAGAAATGAATTGCCAGTCTATGTTCAATGCAGGATGCAGGATGCTTGGGGCTGGTGTATGGGGATGATCTGGAGGGATGATGTGGGGTGGGAGGTGGGAGGGGGGTTCATGTTTGGGAGTTTACTGGAAAAACCATAGCTTTGATTAGATGGACCTTTGTTGGTAAAGTAATGTCTCTGCTTTTTAATATACTGTCTAGGCTAGTCATAGCTTTTCTTCCAAGGAGCAAGTATCTAGTAATTTCATGGCTGCAGTCACCATCTGCAGTGATTTTGCAGCCTAAGAAAAAATTGTCTCTCACTATTTCCATTGTTTCCCCATCTATTTGCCATGAAGTGATGGCACCAGATGTCATGATCTTCAATTTATGAATGCTGAGTTTTAAGCCAGCTTTTTCATTCTCCTCTTTCACTTTCATCACTCTTTAGCTCCTCTTTGCTTTCTGCCATAAGGGTGGTATTATCTGCATATCTCAGGTTATTGACATTTCTCCCTCCTGGCAATTTTGATTACAGCTTCTGTTTCATGCAGCCCAGTATTTCACATGATGTACTCTGCATGTAAGTTAAATAAGCAGGATGACAATATACAGCCTTGATGTACTCCTTTCCCAATTTGGAATCAGTCCATTGTTCTATGTCCAATTTAGCTGTTGTTTCTTGATCTGCATACAGGTTTCTCAGGAAGCAGGTCAGGTGGTCTGATATTCCCATCTCTTGAAGAATTTTCCACAGTTTGTTATAATTCACACAGTCAAAGGCTTTAGAGTAGTCAATGAAGCAGAAGTAGATGTTTTTCTGTAATTATCTTGCTTTTTCTATGATCCAACAGATGTTGGCAATTTAATCTCTGATTCCTCTGCCTTTTCTAAATCCAACAGGAACTTCTGGAATTTCTTGGTTCATGTACTGTTGAAACTTTGCTTGGAAAACTTTGAGCATTATTTTGCTAGCGTGTGAGATGATTGCAATTATAAGGTAGTTTGAGCATTCTTTGGCATTGCCTTTCTTTAGGATTGGAATGAAAACTGACTTTTTCCAGTCCTGTGGCCACTGCTGAGTTTTCCAGATTTGCTGGCATATTGAGTGCAGCTCTTTCACAGCATCATCTTTCAGAATTTGAAATAGCTCAACTGGTATTCCATCACTTCCACTAGCTTTGTTTGTAGTGATTCTTCCTAAGGCCCACTTGACTTCACATTCCAGGAGGTCTGGCTCTAGATGAGTGAACACATCATCGTGATTAACTTGGTCATGAAGATCTTTTTTTGTACAGTTCTTCTGTGTATTCATGCCACCTCTTCTTAATATCTTCTGCTTCTGTTAGGTCTATACCATTTCTGTCCTTTATTGTGCCCATCTTTGCATGAAATGTTCCCTTGGTATCTCTAATTTTCTTGAAGAGATCTCTGCTGCTGCTAAGTCACTTCAGTCGTGTCTGACTCTGTGTGACCCCATAGACGGCAGCCCACCAGGCTCCCCCATCCCTGGGATTCTCCAGGCAAGAATACTGGAGTGGGTTGCCATTTCCTTCTCCAATGCATGAAAGAGAAAAGTGAAAGTGAAGTCGCTCAGTCTGTCCGACTGGTAGCGACCCCATGGACTGCAGCCCACCAGGCTACTCCGTCCATTGGATTTTCCAGGCAAGAGTACTGGGGTGGGGTGCCATATCTCTAGTCTTTCCCATTCTATTGTTTGCCTCTATTTCTTTGCACTGATCACTGAGGAAGGCTTTCTTATCTCTTCTTGCTGTTCTTTGAAACTCTGCATTCAGATGCTTATATCTTTCCTTTTCTCCCTTGCTTTTCACTTCTCTTCTTTTCACAGCTATTTGTAAGGCCTCCTCAGCAGCCATTTTGCTTTTTTGTATGTATTTTTCTTGAGCATGGCCTTGATTCCTATCTCTTGTACAATGTCACAAACCTCCATCCATAGTTCTGTCTGATGACTATCTGACACACAGTTCCAGTTCTGTCTGTCAGATCTAGCCCCTTAAATCTATTTATCACTTCCACTGTATAAATAAGGGATTTGATTTACATCATACCTGAATGGTCTAGTGGTTTTCTCCACTTTCTTCCATTTCAGTCTGAATTTGGCAATAAGGAGTTTGTGATCTGAGTCACAGTCAACTCCCAGTCCTTTTTTTACTGGCTGTATAGAGCTTCTCCATCTCTGGCTGCAAAGAATGTGATCAGTCTGATTTCAGTGTTGACCATCGGTGTTGTCCATGTGTAGTATCTTCTCTTGTGTTGTTGGAAGAGGGTATTTTCTATGACCATTGCATTCTCTTGGCAGAACTTTATTATCCTTTCCCCTGCTTCATTCTGTACTCCAAGGCCAAATTTGCCTGTTACTCCAGGTGTTTCTTGACTTCCNCCATCTGTAGTGATTTTGGAGCTCCCCGAAAGTAAAGTCTCTCACTGTTTCCACTGTTTCCCCATCTGTTTGCTATGAAGTGATGGGACTGGATGCCATGATCTTAGTTTTTTGAATGTTGAGTTTTAAGTCAAATTTTTCACTCTCCTGGTTCACTTTGATCAAGAAGCCTTTTAGTTCTTCTTTGCTTTCTGCCATAAGGGTGGTGTCATCTGCGTATAAGGTTATTGGTATTTCTCCAGGCAATCTTGATTCCAGCTGTGCTTTATCCAGCCCAGCATTTCTCATGATGTACTCTGCATATAAGTTAAATAAGCAGGGTGACAATATACAGCCTTGATGTACTCCTTTCCCTATTTGGAACCAGTGTGTTGTTCCATGTCCAGTTTTAACAGTTGCTTCCTAACCTGCATATAGGTTTCTCAAGAGGCAGGTCAGGCGATCTGGTATTCCCATCTCTTTCAGAATTTTCCACAGTTTATGGTGATCCACACAGCCAAAGGCTTTGGCATAGTCAATAAAGGAAAAATAGATGTGTTTGTTTGTTTTTTTTTTTTTTTCTGGAACTCTCTTGCTTTTTCGATGATCCAGCAGATGTTGGAAATTTGATCTCTGGTTCCTCTGCCTTTTCTAAAACCAGCTTGAACAACTGGAAGTTCACGGTTCACGTATTGCTGAAGCCTGGCTTGAAGAATTTTGAGCATTACTTTACTAGCATGTGAGATGAGTGCAGTTGGGACATAATTAAACTTAAAAGTTTTTTTAACAGCAAAGGAAACCATCAACAAAACAAAAATATAACCTATGGACTGGGATAAAATATTTGCAAACAATGCTACCAATAAGAGCTTAATTTCAAAAATACACAAACAGCTTATATAGCTTAATTTAAAAACAATAAACAACTCAATCAAAAAATGGGCAGAAGACCCAAACAGACATTTTTCCAAAGAAGACATATATTTGTCTGACAGGCATAGCAAGATGGTCAACATCACTATTCATTAGAAAAATAAAAATCAAAACCTCAGTGAGGAATCACTTCATCCTGTTCAGAAAAGCTATCAACAAAAGGCTACAAACAACAAATTCTGGAAAGGATGTGGAGAAAAGGGAATCCTCTTACACTGTGGGTGACAATAAAAACTGGTGCAATCACTATGGAAAAAAGTCTGGAAGTTACTTCAAAAACTAAAAATATGGCTACCATATGATCTGGCACTCTTTCTCCTGGACATATATCTAGAAAAGATGAAAACTCTAATTCAGAAAGATACATGGACCTCAATGTTCACAGCAGCATTAGTTACAATAGCCAAGGTATGCAAAAAACTCAAGTGCCCATCAACAGATGAATGGATAAACAAGACGGTGTGTGTGTGTGTGTGTGTGTGTGTGTGTGTGTGTGTGTATACAATGAAAAATGAATAGCCAGTCTAGGTTCGATGCAGGATACAGGATGCTTGGGCCTAGTGCACTGGGAAGACCCAGAGAGATGGTATGGGGAGGGAGGTGGGAGGGGGGTTCAGGATTGGCAACACGCGTACACCCGTGGCAGATTCATGTTGATGTATGGCAAGACCAATACAGTATTGTAAAGTAAAATAAAAATAAATAAATAACATAAAAAAAGAAAAACTACTCGGTCATAAAAAAGAATGAAATAATGTCATTTGTAGCAACATGGATGGACCCAGAGATTATCATGTTAAGTGAACTTAATCAGACAGAGGAAGACAAATATCATGTAATATCACTTAGATGTGGAATCTAAAGAATAAAGCAATATATAAAACAGAAATAGACTCATAGACATGGAAAACAAACTTATGGGTACCAGAGGGGATAGTGGGGGTGAGAAGGGAGGCAATAAACCAGGAGTTTGGAATTAACATACACACACTACTATATATAAAATAGATAAACAATGAGGACTTACTGAGAACCACATTCAATGCCTTGTAATAATGTATAAATGGAAAAGAATNATGGAAAACAAACTTATGGGTACCAGAGGGGATAGTGGGGGTGAGAAGGGAGGCAATAAACCAGGAGTTTGGAATTAACATACACACACTACTATATATAAAATAGATAAACAATGAGGACTTACTGAGAACCACATTCAATGCCTTGTAATAATGTATAAATGGAAAAGAATCTGAAAATATATATATATTTTACATATATATATATAACTGAATATCATATATATATAATGGAATCACATTACTATACAACTGAAACTAACACAACATTGTAATTAACTAAATTTTTTTGTTTAAAAAATGAAATGAAGGAAATGAAAATTCTATTTGTTTAATTTTCGGGAATGCCACGAAAGTAATAGTTAAGGAATAATTTCTAACACTAAATTCTGATATTAGAAAAGAAGAAATCCCTTTAATCAAAGAATAGAACTCTCCACTTAGAAAATAAAGAAGAGTAAATTGAATTCAAAATATGCAGATAAAAGGAAGCAATAATTATCACAACTAAAATTAATAAAATAGAAAAGCAGTAGAGAAAATCAATGAAACAAAAAGCTAAGTTTTAGAGGTCAACAAAACTTATAAACATTTAGGCAGAGTGAGAATAATTGGGAGAGATATATAGAGTGACAGACAGATATCCTGATTTAACTTTAAACACATGCATACACACAGGCATGCACACCACAAACTGGGATCCACTTTCTATCACTAGCTTTGGGGAAAATGTATTACTCACCCACTGGTTTAGTAACCATCTAAGCCATCAAACCATTGAAGGAAGGTTTCTCAACTTTAGATGCAATACCATTTGTGAAAAACATAAAATCATAAGCAACATTTTATAAGCTGCCAGAATTTAACTTGTCTAAATATGACTACAGGGAGGGATTGCAATAAAATGACAGACATGTCTGCTCGGGAGATGATGGGAAATCTATCTGAGAAAAGGTTACCTACAAGGTCTTCTCACGACATCATGAATCATGATTTTAGAATGGATATTGGGGAATTAACAGGCTTTAGGGAACAGTATTGAAAGTAATTCTTTTGACATTTTTATAAGATTTCAGTGAAAACTATGGAGCAAAGAAGGGAACCATGACCTGAGGCTGGATTAATTTAAGGCTGACAAAAGGCACATTGTTTTTCTTTCCTAACATAATAAATTCAAAAGGGAAACAGTTACATTAAAACCAGGTATGGGATGTATTACCAGTTCTCAATGAGCCAGGATTCTTTTTTTTTTGGTCAACACTGCTTAATGTATAAAGCAGGTAATCACACGTAGAGTACAGTGCAAGGAACCAGACCGTATTTGGACCTATACTCCTAATTATGGAGTTTTGTTAGGTAATATCAATGTTTAAAATTATATACAATAGCCAAATTAGGGCCCCAAATGTATAGGTTATTGTTTATTTTATGAGTACAAATTACACTTTTTCTCACTTTAAGCATTTGAATTAAAAGTTCCCTCAAAGTATCTCTTTTGAGATGCCTTTATTTCAACATCAGTACGTTCTACTTCCTTTCATGCTTTTTTGCCTCAAAATTTCAAGTATCTGTTTTTCCCTACACCAATTGAAATATAAGTAATGTAATATCATGTAGGTTTAAGGTGTATAATGTGATGATTTGATTCACTTATAGTTTTCAAAGTGATGAGACTAGTTAATACTTCCATGACTTCACTTAGTTGCCATTGTGTGTGTGTGTGGTAAGGATATTTAAGATCTTCAGTTCAGTTCAGTTCAGTCGCTCAGTCGCGTCCAACTCTCTGCGACCCCATGAATCGCAGCACGCCAGGCCTCCCTGTCCATCACCAACTCCCGGGGTTCACTCAGACTCACGTCCATCGAGTCTGTGATGCCATCCAGCCATCTCATCCTCGGTTGTCCCCTTCTCCTTCTGCCCCCAATCCCTCCCAGCATCAGAGTCTTTTCCAATGAGTCAGCTCTTCGCATGAGGTGGCCAAAGTACTGGAGTTTCAACTTTAGCATCATTCTTTCCAAAGAAATCCCAGGGTTGATCTCCTTCAGAATGGACTGGTTGGATCTCCTTGCAGTCCAAGGGACTCTCAAGAGTCTTCTCCAACACCACAGTTCAAAAGCATCAATTCTTCAGTGCTCAGACTTCTTCACAGTCCAACTTTCACATCCATACATGACCACAGGAAAAACCATGGCCTTGACTAGACGGACTTATCTCCCAGAAAATTTATTTTTTTATTTTAAAACATTTTTATGTTCATAAATGTTTTAAAGGCATTTAAAACTTAGAGTATGTTCTAACAGAGATGAACAATATGCTAGAAGGAATTAATAGCAGAATAACAGAGGCAGAAGAACACATTAGTGACCCAGAAGACAATGGCAGAAAACACTGCCATAAAACAGAATATAAGGGAAAAAAGAGAGAGTATGTTCTTCTAGAAGTGTACTTGCACACATACATTTTTAAATAGATTAGATTATGAATTCTTTGGGTTTTTTTTTTTTGCTTTTTGTTTTGTTTTTAAAATTAATTTTATTGGAGTATAGCTGTTTACAATGTTGCGTTGGTTTCTACTATACAGCAAAATGAATCAGCTATATGTAAACATATATCCCTCTCTTTTTTGGATTCCCTTCCCATTTAGGTCACCATGGAGCACTAAGTACTATGCTATAATACTGTGCTTTACAGTAACTTCCCATTAGTTATCTATTTTATATATAGTATCAATAGTGTATGTCTGTGTGTCTGTGTGTTGGTTTCTACTATACAGCAAAATGAATCAGCTATATGTAAACATATATCCCTCTCTTTTTTGGATTCCCTTCCCATTTAGGTCACCATGGAGCACTAAGTACTATGCTATAATACTGTGCTTTACAGTAACTTCCCATTAGTTATCTATTTTATATATAGTATCAATAGTGTATGTCTGTGTGTCTGTGTATATATATCATGTTGTTGTTCACTCTCTACATCATGCCCAACTCTTTGCAACCCCAAGGACTGCAGCACACCAGGCTTCCTTGTCCTTCACTATCTCATGGAGTTTGCTCAAACTCATGTCCATTGAGTCAGTGATACCATCCAACCATCTCATCCTCTGTCACCCCCTTTTCCTTCTGCCCTCAATCTTTCCCAGCATCAGGGTCTTATCCAATGAGTCAGCTCTTTGCATCAGGTGGCTAAAGTATTGGAGCTTCAGCATCAGTCCTTCCAGTGAATATTCAGGGTTGATTTCCTTTAGGATTTACTGTCCTTGCTGTCCAAGGAACTCCTAAGAGTCTTCTCTAGCACCACAATTTAAAAGAATCAATTCTTTGGTGTTCAGTCTTCTTTATGGTCCAACTGTCACATCTGTACATGACTATGGAAAAACCATAGCTTTGACTATATGGAGCTTTGTTGGCAAAGTGATGTCTCTGCCTCTTATTTGTCAATCTCAATCTCCCATAGCAACTTTAAAGTATATAATACAGTAATGTTAACTATAGTCACCATGCTATCTATACATGGGATCCCCAGAATCTATTCATTTCATAATTGGAAGTTTGTATCCCTTTACCTGTATCTCCACAATTCTCCCTTAACCCCAGCCACTAGCAACCACCATTCTACTCTGTTTCTGTGAGTTTGACTATTTTATATTCCAAATATAAGTGATATTATACCATATGTTTCTTTCCCTGGCTGACTTTTTTTACTTAGTTCTCAAGTTTCATCTGTGTTGTCTATCACAAATGGCATGATTTCCTTCTTTCTTATGGTTGGATAATATTCCATTATAGATGGACATTTTGATTGCTTCCATATCTTGGCTGGAAATCCTCTGGAGGAGAGCATGGCAATCCACTCCTGTATTCTTTCCTAGAGAATCCCCACAGACAAAGGAGCCTGGCAGGATATAGTCCATGAGGTCTCAAAGAGTCAGACATGAATGAGCAACTAAGCACACATATACATGTATTTTTGCATACTTCTCCTTTATAAAAAAAATCAAAACATATACAGGAAGACACACACACACACAAAGGGGAGCAAGGATCTAGAACCAGGAATTTGCTCCAGCATAATCTCTGGCAAATGATACATGAATGAGATTAATTTCAGCATTCATTTATAATTCAAAAACAGAAGACACAAATATACCAAAATGAGAATAGATGAACTAATTGTGGTATGACTTTACATCAAAATTGTATCTAGTGCTAAAAATCGATGAAGTACTTTATATTAAACTGAGTAAACGCCTAAAGCATGCTGCTGCTGCTGCTAAGTCACTTCAGTCGTGTCCGACTCTGTGTGACCCCATAGATGGCAGCCCACCAGGCTCCCCCATCCCTGGGATTCTCCAGGCAAGAATACTGGAGTGGGTTGCCATTTCCTTCTCCAATGCATGAAAGAAAAGTGAAAGTGAAGTCGCTCAATCTGTCTGACTGTTAGCGACCCCATGGACTGCAGCCCACCAGGCTACTCCGTCCATTGGATTTTCCAGGCAAGAGTACTGGGGTGGGGTGCCATTGCCTTCCCCGATAATGTTAGTAAAAACTAAGAGATCTGAATATGTATAATAGAATTTAAATAAAAATTTAAACCATGCAGAATGGTATTGAATTTTAACATACAAGTAACAATGTAGGAAAAACATTGAAAAAGGACAGAATAGTGATCACCAAAATAAAGATTATGACTTTCTATGGAGGAGAAGGGAGGATTAATGTGCCAGAAAGATTACACAAGAAGGCTTCAACTGAATTAGTAACACGATTTCCAAATAATAAAACAAAACCAAAAAACAAACAAAGAATTTAGGCAATTATAGCCAAATGAAAATATCACAGCTAGGCAGGAAGAACTATGAGTGTTCATTTTATTATCTATGTCATTCTATAAGTTTCAGAGTTTACTAATATACAAAAGAGATAGCTCAAATATAGAAATGGAAAATATTAAAATGTTCATATTATAATGTTGGTAGAAAAACCAATTAAATTTTAATGATTGTGCTGTGGACTGAATTGTGCTCTGCCCATTCATACATTGAAACTATAACCCCTCATGTGATTATATTGGAGATAAGGTCTGTGATTGAGGTTAAAAATGTGGTAATAAGGGTATAACCTTCATAGAATAGAACTGGTTTCTTTATAAAAGAAGAGGAAGAGACACCAGAGTTCATTCTCTCTGCCATGTGAAGACACTGAAAAGGTGGCCTTCTGCAAGTAATAAGAGATCCTTACAAGAAACTGAATCCTGCCAAAACCTTGCTTTTAAAATTTCTAGCCTTAGGACTGTTTAAGCCACACAGTCTGTGGTGTATTGTTATGGTAGCCCAAGTAGAATAAGACAGACTGGACTGTATGGTCATTAATTTTGTTATATATGAATGCATGATGCAGGTATATATATATATATATATATATATATATATACACACACACACACATACACACACACACACACACACACACACACACACACACCTGGATTTGTTTGTGTAAACACATAAAGAAGCTCCAGTATGCTTTTCAGCACATTTATATCTGAAGGTGTATGTGTATGTGCAAAAACAGCAAAATGTTCAGAGCTGTTACCNTATATATATATATATATATATATATATATACACACACACACACATACACACACACACACACACACACACACACACACACACCTGGATTTGTTTGTGTAAACACATAAAGAAGCTCCAGTATGCTTTTCAGCACATTTATATCTGAAGGTGTATGTGTATGTGCAAAAACAGCAAAATGTTCAGAGCTGTTACCTTAATATAAAAAGGATTACTATGCAGGTGCATGTCTATCAACACATGGCAGGTGTGTGTGTGTATGTGTGTACATCCATATACACCCTACTGAATGGTATAGATCTCTTATTATAACTCTACAGCTAGTCTCTGGTGGCTCAGTTGGCAAAGAATCCACCTGCAATCCAGCAGACATGGATTCAATCCCTGGCTCAGGAAGATATCCTGAAGAAGGGAATGGCAATCCACTCCAGTATTCTTGCCTGGAAAATCCCATGGACAGAGGAGCGTGGTGAGCTACAGTTCATGGGGTTGTAAAAGAGCTGGACACAATTTAGTGACTCAACAACCACCATCATAGTTCTACACATAGAATATAAATGACAAATACTTTGATTATATCTAATATGAGAAACCTTTTATAGTAAAATATATTTCATTATATGAGCTTCCCTGGTGGCTCAGTGACAGATAATCTGCCTGCCAAGGAGGAAATGCAGATTTGATTCCTGGGTCAGGAAGATGCCCTGGAGAAGGAAATGGCAACCCACTCCAGTATACTTGTCTGGGAAATCCCATGGACAGAGGAGCATGGCAGGCTACAGTACATGGGATTGCAAAAGAGTAAGAAATGACTTAGCAACTAAAAAGCAAACAACAACAATATTTATTTATATTATACAGCAAGGAGATCAAATCATTCAACCCTAAAGGAAATCAATCCCAGATATTCACTGGAAGGACTTATACTGAAGCCTGACACGCTGTAGTCCATGGGGTCACAAAGTTAGACATGACTGAGAGACTGAACAACATTATTATTCTATATTATCTCCAACGACGTATATATTTTGCTTATATTAATTAAATGTTGAAATACCAATGGCAAGCAGGAAATTGAACTCATCTAGTTGCTCAAGTCAAAAATATTACTAGATAGTGTGCAACTGTGTATTCAGTTATGGATAATTATTCTGCTTCATGGACATTAGTAAGGAGTAATAGTGAGATTTTTTTCTCTCTATGAAAGGGTAGAATAATATTTGTGTGGAAAAAATCCTCTGAAAGTTTTTAANTAATACTGTGGAAGCTGTCTCTTATACACATCTAGATGTGTATAAGAGACAGGTATTCAGTTATGGATAATTATTCTGCTTCATGGACATTAGTAAGGAGTAATAGTGAGATTTTTTTCTCTCTATGAAAGGGTAGAATAATATTTGTGTGGAAAAAATCCTCTGAAAGTTTTTAAATTAAAAGATCAAAGCATTATTTTGAGGATTTAGCCAGCAAATTAAAATGTGTATTACTGAAATGCTGCTCTCTGATAAGGCAAATATATAATAATCTTTGCTTTATGAGACTGGCTCATTTTGAGTTTGATGTTCAAAATCATATAAGAAGAAATTCCCAGAACTAGACCTTTTAAGTAAGATGGTAGGTGTTGCAAGAGGGCATCAGAGGGAAGACACACTGAAAACATACACACAGAAAACTAGTCAATCTAATCACACTAGGACCACAGCCTTGTCTGCTTCAATGAAACTAAGCCATGCCCATGGGGCAACCCAAGATGGGCGGGTCATGGTGGAGACATCTGACAGAATGTGGTCCACTAGAGAAAGGAATGGCAAGCCACTTCAGTATTCTTGCACTGAGAACCCCATAAACAGTATGAAAAGGCAAAAAGATAGGATACTGAAAAAGGAACTCCCCAGGTCAGTAGGTGCCCAATATGCTACTGGAGATCAGTGGAGAAATAACTCCAGAAAGAATGAAGGGATGGAGCCAAAGCAAAAACAATGCCCAGCTGTGGATGTGACTGGTGATAGAAGCACGGTCTGATGCTATAAAGAGCAATATTGCATAGGAACCTGGAATGTCAGGTCCATGAATCAAGGCAGATTGGAAGTGGTCAAACAAGAGATGGCAAGAGTGAACGTCGACATTCTAGGAATCAGTGAACTAAAATGGACTGGAATGGGTGAATTTAACTCAGATGACCATTATATCTACTATTGCGGGCAGGAATCCCTCAGAAGAAATGGAGTAGCCATCATGGTCAACAAAAGAGTCCGAAATGCAGTACTTGGATGCAATCTGAAAAACGATGTGTATAAGAGACAGGTCATGTATGGATATGAGAGTTGGACTATAAAGAAAGCTGAGCACTAAAGAATTATTGCTTTTGAACTGTGGTGTTGGAGAAGACTCTTGAAAGTCCCTTGGACTGCAAGGAGATCCAACCAGTCNGTAGTCTAGGTTTGATATAGGATACAGGATGCTTGGGGCTGGTGTACTGGGATGACCCAGAGAGATTATATTGGGAGGGTGGTGGGAGGCGGGTTCAGGACTGGGAACTCATGTACACCTGTGGTGGATTCATGTACATGTATGGCAAAACCAATACAGTATTGTGAAGTAAAAAAAATAAAAATAATTTTTAAAAATAAAAAAAAATTAAAAAAATACAAATATTCTGATATTTTAAAATAATCTGTACTCTGTATCATCTATGACTTTCTGTGTGTACAGATCAGCTCATATATAAATATACATATAAAATATTTTCAATATTTTACTTCATATCCTAGTATTGGTAGTTGGATAATATTTAATAAGATCAAAATTCTTAAGATGGAAGAGCTAAGTTATAAAGCTCGTTTTCCTACAAACTTCTTAACTTCCAACTCCATTTTAAAAAATAAAAATGGCAATAATACACTGAAGATTTAAAATGCTAAAAAATTAAAAGACTGAAACAACTCTTGCAGCTTCACCTAACATATCTCATTAAATTGTGTTTTCAAGACCCAGGATCATTCTGCATATCTGATGTTTCAAATAAACACTTTTATTAATTTATTGTTTGATCACTAAAGTAAAAATATAGCCCACACCAAGCAAACCATTAATAGTAATATCTATGTAGAAAAGAAAATAGTTTTGAGATAAATAAAATACATTCCTGAAAAGCTTTTCTTCTTTCTGGTATTACATGGTAAGAATTGAACATAGTAGCTATAAAGAGACAAATATCCCGATATTTGGAAAAAATCACTTTTATGAATGTGATTAAATATACAAACACATATGCATGTATAATATGTGTATCTGGATGATTTGTCAAAATCTAATGCTCATAATGGAGGAATTTAATAGATCAAATTATATCTAATAATTTTTAATTTAAGCTTCACTATCATATGTTAAAATATAGAAATGTATTAGATGAGCTTAGCCAAGGAACAAATTATGAATTAAAACTTTTATCTTAAATTTTCATTTACTAGGATTACTAGGATCTTTTAATAAGGACAGTCTAATTACAAAATATTTGTTCAAATAAAACTATACAGAGAAGAGCAAACAATCTGTAAATATTGTAAAAAAGATCAATCTGTAAATACTGTAAAAAAGACCAATAGAAAATTTCAATATCAAAAGTCAATAGTAAAAGGCATTGTAGTATATTAGGAGTAGTAGGAATTTAGACTTCTAGAATTCAAATAACTTTCCTAATTTCTGGTTATGTAACTTTGAACACATTTTTTACACTCAAACCATTTCTGTTAATTCTGTAAAACGGAGTAATAGAAGCAGCCATGACTTAGATTGTTTCAAGGATCTGAATTAAAATCTGTAGAATACTAAGAATAATACTTTGCATAGAGTCAGTAGTAAGAAAAGTTACTTTTTATTATTGTTGCTTTTTAACCTATTGCTTCATTGTTAAAATGTTCATTCTAACACATCAATCCCTTTCATTACCATGGCATCTGTATTATTTCATTTCTTTTCTTTTTCAGTCAAGTGATACAAGCAAATTAAATACAATGTGCTTAAATTATAAGACATCTTGGAGAAATTTCAAATTTTTCCAAATCCAATCATGTTTATTTCTGAAAAAAAAAAAAAAATCTGCATATAGGTGTACTGTTTACATTTTGCATAAACTTTTAAACATTTCAGTTTAGTCCTACAAGGCTATTACTTTGGCTGACAATAAACATATCAATTGCTTGAGTGAATAGGTACAGCTTTGTTTCATGTGACTAGAAATTTTCTGCATAGCTACACAGATATATACACAAATTTGAATGCTTGAACACACACACATCAGAATGGCCAGGATTCAGATGTGAGATTCCTGTTTATCCAGCTGCCTAATGTCTTTTACAGTACTCCTTATATATGCACACACATACATGTTTTCACTGTATATGTTTTTATATGTATACACATGTATGCATTCATATATAAATAAATATATATACAGGGTCCCCTTCACACCTTTTTTTTTTTCCTCCTTACTGTGCATAGAAATACTTTCATCTCTTCATAGCTGTTGATTCACCTGAGCCATTACTGTCACTGATGAACAGAACTTTTTTTAACTGCTTGAATAATGTTAATGATATTAAACTGTATTATTGCTCTATTTACTTTTTCTTTCACTTGCATTTGAATAGCAGAGCAACATTATTAATACCATTGCAAATGGGAAAACAATATAACTGAAAATGTTTTTGTGATGGTTTTGTTACTACAACAAGGTTTTTCAAGCTATGCTAAGTATTATATAACTGCTTTTTAAGTTTGAATGAGCTAGTTATCCTAGTTATATATATATATCTTTTCTATGTTCTGCTTCCAATATAGGAAACAATTCTTTCTGCTTTCCTGTTAAATTTTACTACTTTGTTCTGAGATTTTAAAACATAATTTAACTTTACCCCCTCTCAATGCACACCACCTATTTTTTTATTTTTTTTTTTTTTAACATTTTAAAACACTGAAATGCAGATGTGCTTCTCTATAGCCAAACACAGAGCTTTGGACTGATTTCTCCAGCTTTGAGGTAAGTGCAGCAGTGTTTAAATGTAGCATATCCTGAAGCAGTTTCAGTTTCAACATCTCTTTCAAATCCCTTTTTTCAGTAGTAATGATACAAAGTGAAATCATACTCCACAGGAACTCCAAACTTTTTCTTAAGTAGAGCAATAAGAAAGACTTGCAATTAAATTACATAAACTAAGCAGGTAGCAAAATTGTGCTTTTTTATTTTAAAAATTGATTCATTGAGTCAGAACAGATGAGTAGCCAGCACTATGCAAAGTTCTCTAAGTTGCACACATGCACACACTCAAAGTTGAATTTTTTGAGGCCAAGAACTAAGAATTCATATATTTTTCTTATTAGCACATAGCACTGAACAGAAAATTATTAAAACCTTAATAACATAAACCTTAATAGTATAATGATGAGAACAGTCCAAAGTACCTATCCCAACAATCAAAAAAAAAAAAAATCAATTGACTTCTAATTACAACAATAAATACAGTAAGAACTGATCATCATCAAAGTGAAGAGATCAGAAATTAATTGGAAGTGATATTAAGCTGGGTATGAAATGACAAATATAATCTTAGAAAATAAGCATATTTACCCCTTTGCTCACAGAACCCCAACCACATACATATGGACATCCAGACATCTGTAGTATTATTTCACTTCATCAAACCTTATATTACCTTCATTAGGAAAGGGGTTCCATATGGTAAACATGTGACTATATATGAATGTGATAGTCTACAATGAGAATTACAGAGAGATACATTTGGCTTTCCAATGAGCTGAGAACAAATACAGATATGCAGAGACCAAAGACAGCCCTAGAAGAATGTCAAAGTGGTAGACAACATTATTAACCTCTAGAATTCAGTGATTTTCCTTATAAACTCTCCTAGAGAAAAATTTATGTATACCATCTCTCCTTTCACCACTTTTTCTAACTTAGCACTACTTTGTGTTTCATCCAAATTTCTTTTTTTAAATAAAAGCACATTCAAATAGTTATTTTACTCTCTGAAAAGTGAAAACATGAAAGTGTTAGTTGCTCAGTTGTGTCTGACTCTTTGAGACCCCATGGACTAGTAAGTAGCCCACTAGACTCTTCTGGGATTCTCCAGGCAAGAATACTGGAGTGGGTAGCCATTTCCTTCTCCAGGGGTTCTTCCCAACCTGGGGATTGAACCTGGGCCTCCTGAACTGCAGGCACATTCGTTACCATCTGAGCCAGCATGGAAATCAGTCACAAACATTTCAAAGTTTTCTAAGATTTTTAACTAACCAAGAAAAACAAATCCTACAAAGGCGCATAAGGAGCAATCACAAGAAATCTTCAAACTTTTATAATAGTTCCTGGAACTCAACCTTATTAGGTTAGCTCGCTCTAAAGCTTCAGTATAGAAGCTACTTGGCTTGTCTTTTCTTGAGTTATTCCCACTGCTGCTACTGCTACTGCTAAGTCGCTTCAGTCATGTCAGACTCTGTGCGACCCCATGGACAGCAGCCCACCAGGTTCCCCTTTCCCTGGGATTCTCCAGGCAAGAATAATGGAATAGGTTGCCATTTCCTTCTCCAATGCATGAAAGTGAAATGTGAAAGTGAAGTCGCTCAGTCGTGTCCGACTCTTAGTGACCCCATGGACCGCAGCCTACCAGGCTCCTCCGCCCATGGGATTTTCCAGGCAAGAGTACTGGAATGGGGTGCCATTGCCTTCTCCGTGAATTATTCCAACTAAGCCTCTAAATTTCTGTTATTTCAAGTGCTCTTGCCTTCCCTCAGATGTTTCTTTCATACTTATTCCTTATTTCCTTTAAAAATTGTTCTTTGTTGTTTATATCCTATAAATGTGCTTGTTCAGTTCAGTTCAGTTCAGTTCAGTCACTCAGTCGTGTCCGACTCTTTGCAACTCCATGAATTGCAGCACGACAGGCCTCCCTGTCCATCACCAACTCCCGGAGTTCACTCAAACTCACATCCATCGAGTCAGTAATGCCATCCAGTCATCTCATCCTCTGTTGTCCCCTTCTCCTCCTGCCCCCAATCCCTCCCAGCATCAGATTCTTTTCCAATGAGTCAGCTCTTCGCATGAGGTGGCCAAAGTTTTGGAGTTTCAGCCTCAGTATCAGTCCTTCCAAAGAACACCCAGGACTTTAGAATGGACTGGTTGGATCTCCTTGCAGTGCAAGGGACTCTCAAGAGTCTTCTCCAATAGTAAGTAACAAACATGATATGGTAATGGTGGCTATTTTGGTACACAAATCATTCAAATGAAATTCACTTATATTCCAGAGTGTTGCCACACAGTTGTCAAGCAATGTCTTCCTATTTCATTCTGTAGAATTTGCTAGGTCATTTCTTTATTTGTGCCATTTGAAAAAAAAAATCAAAATAAAGACTTCTCAGTAGGGACATTCTTGTCTTAATTTAGTATAACTTTTTGAAAGTGAGAACAACTTATGGTATTTCCATTATATTACTGTAACTTCCTTTACACTGTGAAAATACAAAGTGTGTACTTTGAGAAGTCAAGGATGCAGTTTTTAAGCATCATACAAGCTTTAATTGCAATTACGCAAACTATTACCAACAGTCTGATAAATTTAAAAACAAAATTTACATACTAGTTATGCAACAGAAACTAAAATTTTATTTAAAGTACTCAAATGGGATATAAATGTAATATTTAAAACACATCTGATAATTTAAATTTTATGTCTTTTAGTTCTTTGGCCCATTTTTTGATCGAATCATTTATTTTTCTGGAATTGGGCATCTGGTCCCATGGCTGTCTCTTATACACATCTAGATGTGTATAAGAGACAGAAAAAAAAAAATCAAAATAAAGACTTCTCAGTAGGGACATTCTTGTCTTAATTTAGTATAACTTTTTGAAAGTGAGAACAACTTATGGTATTTCCATTATATTACTGTAACTTCCTTTACACTGTGAAAATACAAAGTGTGTACTTTGAGAAGTCAAGGATGCAGTTTTTAAGCATCATACAAGCTTTAATTGCAATTACGCAAACTATTACCAACAGTCTGATAAATTTAAAAACAAAATTTACATACTAGTTATGCAACAGAAACTAAAATTTTATTTAAAGTACTCAAATGGGATATAAATGTAATATTTAAAACACATCTGATAATTTAAATTTTATGTCTTTTAGTTCTTTGGCCCATTTTTCGATCGAATCATTTATTTTTCTGGAATTGGGCATTTGGTCCCATGGTCCATGGGAAATAGGTGGAGAAACAGTGTCAGACTTTATTTTTTTGGGCTCCATAATCACTGCAGATGGTGATTGCAGCCATGAAATTAGAAGACACTCCTTGAAAGAAAAGTTATGATCAACCTAGATAGCATATTCAAAAGCAGAGACATTACTTTGCCAACTAAGGTCCGTCTAGTCAAAGCTATGGTTTTTCCAGTAGTCATGTATGGATGTGAGAGTTGGACTGTGAAGAAGGCTGAGTGCCAAAGAATTGATGCTTTTGAACTGTGGTGTTGGAGAAGACTTTTGAGAGTCCCTTGGACTCCAAGGAGATCCAACCAGTCCATTCTGAAGGAGATCAGCCCTGGGATTTCTTTGGAAGGAATGATGCNAGGTCCGTCTAGTCAAGGCTATGGTTTTTCCAGTAGTCATGTATGGATGTGAGAGTTGGACTGTGAAGAAGGCTGAGTGCCAAAGAATTGATGCTTTTGAACTGTGGTGTTGGAGAAGACTCTTGAGAATCCCTTGGACTGCAAGGAGATCCAACCATTCCATTCAGAAGGAGATCAACCCTGGGATTTCTTTGGAAGGAATGATGCTAAAGCTGAAACTCCAGTACTTTTGCCACCTCATGGGAGGAGTTGACTCATTGGAAAAGACTCTCATGCTAGGAGGGATTGGGGGCAGGAGGAGAAGGGGATGACAGAGGATGAGATGGCTGGATGGCATCACGGACACGATGGACGTTAGTCTGAGTGAACTCCAGGAGACGGTGATGGACAGGGAGGCCTGGCGTGCTGCGATTCATGGGGTCGCAAAGAGTCGGACACGACTTAGCGATTGTAATGAACTGAACTGAACTGAACTGAGATCTTTTATTCCTTAAGTTGACTTTCCTACCTACTCATCGGTACTCTAGAATCGTTGCTAAACATCTCAATTAATAAACTTGAATTCCAAGCAATATATCAGACTTCACTGGTGCAGAAAATGACCCCTTCCATAGCCCTGAAAAGGCATAGAAATGCAGAATTAATTATTATATAAATAATTATCAGTAGGATAGGCAAGAAAAAAATATCTGGGAAAAAGGAAAAAAAAATTGAAGTCAGGTTGCTGATTCCAAAGTGCTGATACTTAAGAGTGGGAAAGACTGCATCAGATTACAATGATTATTTAGGTACAGGGTTAAGATTTTTACTTCCTTGCTATCACCAAAACACAGACTGCTATAGAGGCTGTTGGCCCTGGGTGTTGGGTCCTGAAGATGAGCTCTCTGCATAAAGCCTTGAGAAGGTCAGCGAGCTGGCCATTGTTTGAAGAAGGAAAGCTGCCAATTGTCCTGAGCCATGATTGGGAAACATTAATTTATTAGAACTCAAAATCATAGACCTTTACCATACACAGAGAATGGGATGCAAATACTTATTACCCAGGAGGTGTGAATATTCCAAGACTATAAATTCAACATTAAAACTGTCCATTACAAGTGATATCCATGGAGGCCTCAAGAGGAAAATATGAAACTGACTCATAACTTGCCTTCATAACTAGGGCAGGCAAGATTTCAACAGAAAAAAACTCCCAATGAAGAACTCCGAATTTTTAAAATGTAATACATACAAGTGGGAGAAAATGCCATAAGATTCAGGGGAGACAAACCAGGACAATTCTCATGCCAGGAAACATGCTGGTTAGGATGTGAAAGAGACTGAAACAAGTATCTTTGTAATGCTTAAATAGATAAAAGAAGAAATAAAATAATTTCAATTAACTTAAACTGATTTTTAAATTAATTTGATATTCATGTTTGTGTCTGTATCAGATATCAAGAAAGTTAAAAAAATTTTTTAAACCAAACACATAGTCCCAAACAGTAAGATCATTAAAATTCAGATATATATGAAAGGCATTAAAGCCTTTTTTCACATTACTGTCTATTCACAATATACTGTTGGCCCTTGAACAACATGGGCTTGAACTGCACAGGTCCACTTCTAGTCTAATATCTTTCAATAAGCATATTGGAAAATGTTTTGGAGATCTGCAACAATTTGAAAAACTCACAGATAAACCACATGGGCTAGAAATATCAAAACTTTTTAAAAAGTTAGGTAAGTCATGAATGCATAAAGTATATGTAGATAAATCTATTATTTACTACCCTAAAATATATATGTCTATTCTTCAGTCAGTTCAGTCGCTCACTCATGTCCAACTCTTTGTGACCCCATGGACTGCAGCATGCCAGGCTCCCCATCCATCAACAACCCCCGGAGCTTACTCAAACTCATTTCCGTTGAGTCGGCGATGCCATCCAAATATCTCATCCTCTGTTGTCCCCTTCTTCTCCCATCTTCAATCTTTCCTAGCATCAGGGTCTTTTCCAATGAGTAGGTTCTTCACATCAGGTGGCCAAAATATTGGAGTTTCAGTTTCAGCTTCAGCTTCAGCCCTTCCAATGAATATTCAGGACTTATTTCCTTTAGGATGGTTGGTTGGATCTCCTTGCAGTCCAAAGAGACTCTGAAAAGTCTTCTCCAACACCAGAGTTCAAAAGCACCAATTCTTCAGCGTTCAGCTTTCTTTATGGTACAACTCTCACATCCATACATGACTACCAGAAAAACCATAGCTTTGACTAGATGGACTTTTGTTGGTAATGTAATGTTTCTGCTTTTTAATATGCTGTCTAGGTTGGTCATAGCTTTTCTTCAAAGGAACAAATCTATTATTAAAAGTTCAAATATCAAAACTTACACACACACACAAACACTTACAGATCATATATGGCACAATTCACAGTCAAGAGAAATGTAAACAAATGTGAAGATGTAGCATTAAGTCATAACTGCATAAAATTAACTGTGCTACTCACAGTACTACTGTAATAATTTCATAAATATCTACTGTTGCTTTTGCAATGAGCTCAAGTGTTGCAAGTATCTACTTAAAAATGCTGTGTCATGCTCATCATCTCCACCTGAGCAGTTCCTCTCTACAACAAATTGTGAATCATAGTAAAAGTGATTACATATGGTTCTCCCGTAATTTTCATTGTATTTAGTGCAACACTGTAAAACTGGAATAACACCATGGGACCACTAGTTATGCTGGAAGTGTTACCAAAAGCAGAGAAAAATCATAACGTTACAAGGAAGAGTTGAATTGCTTGATATGTGCCATAGAGTGAGGTCTGCATCGCAGTTGCCCACCATTTCAACATGAATGCATCTAGCATAAGGAACACTGTGAAAAAGGAAAGAAAAAGAAAAAAATAAAGGAAGAAGGAAATCTGAAAAGCAGTCACTGCAGCTATGCCAGGAGGCATGAAAACCTTGCACATTTTGTGAAATACATGTTTATCTTGTCTTGAAAAAGCAGCCTTTATGTGGATGTAAGATTGCTCAAAGAAATGGATACCTATGATTTGAGAAAAAGCAAAGTCATTGTATGACATCTTAAAGCAAAGAAAGATAAAGGACGTAAAGCCAGAGAATTTTATGCCAGCAAAGAATGATATAATTTTGGAAAGAGGTTTGTTTTTTTAAAAATGTCAAAATAATAGGAGAAGCAATTTCTGCCAATCAAGAGGCAGAAGTCAAGCTCCAAGATGCCATAAAGAATATCATCAAGGGGCTTCCCTTGTGGCTCAGTGGAAAAGAATCCACCTGCCAGTGCAGGAGACACGGATTCAATCCCTGATCTGGGAAGATCCCACATGCCATGGGACAACTATGCCCGTGCACCACAGCTATTGAGCCTGTGCTCTAGAGCCTGGGAACCGCAACCACTGAGCCCACGTGTGGCAACCACTGAAGCCCTAGAACCTGTGCTCTGCAACAAGAGAAGTCACCACAATGAGAAGTCAAGTACATTACCAAAAGAGAAAAGCCCACACAAGAATGAAGACCCAGCATGACCAAACATAAATAAATAAATAAAATTTTTAGAAAAAGAAAATCACTGAGGAGAAAGGACATTTGCCTGTATAGTTATTTAATGCAGATTAAAGTACCCTATTCTGGAGATAAAATGCTACAAAGGACATTTAATAATAAGAAAGAGAGGTGAGCACCAGGCTTTAAGGCAGGAAGGGATAATCTTCCACTGAGCCATAAGGGAAGCCCCTAGATGTTATTCTTTATGGCATCTTGGAGCTTGTCTGCAGCTTCTTGATTGGCAGAAATTGCTTCTCCTGTTATTTTGACATTTTTAAAACAAACCTCTTTCCAAAATTATATCATTCTTTGCTGGCATAAAATTCTCTGGTTTTACATCCTTTATCTTTCTTTTGCTTTAAGATGCCATACAATGACTTTGCTTTTTCTCAAATCATAGGTGTCCATTTCTTTTAGCAATCTTACACCTACATAAAAGCTGCTTTTTCAAGCAGTGCCATAAAACATATATTTAACAAAATGTACAATACACAAACAATTCTATTATTTGTGCAATAATGCAGTCAAGTTTCTGATCAAGACTTCCCTGATACATAAACTTGCTAACCCCTTAGGCTTGAAGGAAAAAGATAAGCACCAGGTGCCAGTCTTTTGGTTATACAAGAAGGCCTGGACAAGAACCCTTTTTCTGAATTGATTTCATCATTGCTTTCTCCTTGAAGTCAGGAAGTACCTTGCCGGTTGAGGGACTGAATTTTAAAGTTCTTTGGATACTTGACAATGCCCCTGGTCACCCAGGACCCCATAAGTTCAACAACAAAAGTGTTCAAGTGGTCTACTTGCCCCAAACACAATGTCACTAATTTATCTGCTAAATCAAGGGGACATAAGGGGTCATCAAGGGGTCATAAGGACCTTTAAGGCTCTGTGTACCTAGTGCTTTATGGAAAGCATTGCTAATACTGTGGAAGAGTACCCTAACAGAGAGAATATCATGAAAGTGTAGAAAGATTGCACCAATGAAGATGCCATTGTTGTTCCAGAAAAAGCCATGTGGAAGCCATCAAACTTTAAACAATAAATTCCTGCTGGAGAAAACTGTTCAGATGTTGTGCATGACTTCACAAGATTTACAAAAGAGCCAGTCAAGGAAACCACTGGAAGATCTTGTAGCTATTGCAAAAATGGTGTGGGTTAAAGGGTTTCAAGATATAATAGACAATGCACTATAGGAATTAACAGAAGACAACTTGATAGAAATGAATGCTTCCAAACCAAGGCCAGATAATAAGGAAGATGAAGAAAAAGCAGTGCCATAAAACAGACCAACATCAGACAGTCTGGCAAAAGAGTTCTGATTATTCTAGTCATATTTTTTTTTTTAACTTTTTTTAATGACCTGAACTCCGGGAGTTGGTGATGGACAGGGAGGCCTGGTGTGCTGCAATTCATGGGGTCGCAAAGAGTCGGACACGACTGAGCAACTGAACTGAACTGAACTGAACTGAATGACTTGGACCTTTCTATGATATGGTCCCTGAAATTAAACAGTGGAAGAAGGGTTGGTACTGTATAGAAACTTTTTTTTTTTTGAGAAATTAAAACATCAAAAAGTCAAGCCGAAACTGTGATGTATTTCCATAAAGTTACAGTGAGTGAATCTGCATCTCCTGCCTTCTCTTCCACCTGTGCCACCTCTGACACAGCAAGTCCAACTTTTCCTCTTTCTTCTCCTCAGCCTACTCAACATGAAAATGACAAGGTTGAAGACCTTTCTGATGATCCACTTCCATTGAATGAACCTTAAATAATCATCATGCTGTACAGTTAATAAACGTTTCTATTGTGTATGTATGCAAGTGTCTTCATGTGAATATCTAATAACTGTATGATAAGAACTGTATGAGACATTTTTGTGTTATTGTCATTGCTTAAGGATTCATCTTGTAGAACATTATGTACAAGAACTGTACTGAAATGAATAGTCTATCCTTACATAGGCATAAAGTGAATGATTTTTTAAAATACAAATTTATTTATTTTAATTGGTGGTTAATTACTTTACAATATTGTATTGGTTTTGCCATACATCAACATTCTGGCATAAAATTCTCTGGTTTTACATCCTTTATCTTTCTTTTGCTTTAAGATGCCATACAATGACTTTGCTTTTTCTCAAATCATAGGTGTCCATTTCTTTTAGCAATCTTACACCTACATAAAAGCTGCTTTTTCAAGCAGTGCCATAAAACATATATTTAACAAAATGTACAATACACAAACAATTCTATTATTTGTGCAATAATGCAGTCAAGTTTCTGATCAAGACTTCCCTGATACATAAACTTGCTAACCCCTTAGGCTTGAAGGAAAAAGATAAGCACCAGGTGCCAGTCTTTTGGTTATACAAGAAGGCCTGGACAAGAACCCTTTTTCTGAATTGATTTCATCATTGCTTTCTCCTTGAAGTCAGGAAGTACCTTGCCGGTTGAGGGACTGAATTTTAAAGTTCTTTGGATACTTGACAATGCCCCTGGTCACCCAGGACCCCATAAGTTCAACAACAAAAGTGTTCAAGTGGTCTACTTGCCCCAAACACAATGTCACTAATTTATCTGCTAAATCAAGGGGACATAAGGGGTCATCAAGGGGTCATAAGGACCTTTAAGGCTCTGTGTACCTAGTGCTTTATGGAAAGCATTGCTAATACTGTGGAAGAGTACCCTAACAGAGAGAATATCATGAAAGTGTAGAAAGATTGCACCAATGAAGATGCCATTGTTGTTCCAGAAAAAGCCATGTGGAAGCCATCAAACTTTAAACAATAAATTCCTGCTGGAGAAAACTGTTCAGATGTTGTGCATGACTTCACAAGATTTACAAAAGAGCCAGTCAAGGAAACCACTGGAAGATCTTGTAGCTATTGCAAAAATGGTGTGGGTTAAAGGGTTTCAAGATATAATAGACAATGCACTATAGGAATTAACAGAAGACAACTTGATAGAAATGAATGCTTCCAAACCAAGGCCAGATAATAAGGAAGATGAAGAAAAAGCAGTGCCATAAAACAGACCAACATCAGACAGTCTGGCAAAAGAGTTCTGATTATTCTAGTCATATTTTTTTTTTTAACTTTTTTTAATGACCTGAACTCCGGGAGTTGGTGATGGACAGGGAGGCCTGGTGTGCTGCAATTCATGGGGTCGCAAAGAGTCGGACACGACTGAGCAACTGAACTGAACTGAACTGAACTGAATGACTTGGACCTTTCTATGATATGGTCCCTGAAATTAAACAGTGGAAGAAGGGTTGGTACTGTATAGAAACTTTTTTTTTTTTGAGAAATTAAAACATCAAAAAGTCAAGCCGAAACTGTGATGTATTTCCATAAAGTTACAGTGAGTGAATCTGCATCTCCTGCCTTCTCTTCCACCTGTGCCACCTCTGACACAGCAAGTCCAACTTTTCCTCTTTCTTCTCCTCAGCCTACTCAACATGAAAATGACAAGGTTGAAGACCTTTCTGATGATCCACTTCCATTGAATGAACCTTAAATAATCATCATGCTGTACAGTTAATAAACGTTTCTATTGTGTATGTATGCAAGTGTCTTCATGTGAATATCTAATAACTGTATGATAAGAACTGTATGAGACATTTTTGTGTTATTGTCATTGCTTAAGGATTCATCTTGTAGAACATTATGTACAAGAACTGTACTGAAATGAATAGTCTATCCTTACATAGGCATAAAGTGAATGATTTTTTAAAATACAAATTTATTTATTTTAATTGGTGGTTAATTACTTTACAATATTGTATTGGTTTTGCCATACATCAACATGAATCTGCCACAGGTATACACGTGTTCCCCATCCTGAATCCCCCTCCCTCCCCGTACCATCCCTCTGGGTCATCCCAGTGCACCAGCCCCAAGCATCCAGTGTCATGCATCGAACCTGGATTGGCAATTCGTTAAAGTGAATGATTTTTAATATCATTAATAGTGTGTTGCTTTACCATTTTATAACTTTGCTTTCAAAGAATTGCATTACCATACAGTATGCCTCTCTCCCTTATAACTGGCAAAACTGTGTATCAGCCTATCAACAGATATGTGGATTTTTTAAAAAATGCAACACTGTTGACAAGACTGTATTACAAATATGACTGTAATGTGGTATGCCATAAAAACTTTATAAAGATTCATTCATTAGAGTAGGGTTACCATGTCAGCCATACTAGGCTACCATAAATCTACCATATTGCTGCTTCTTCATTATCAATGCATGAATCATTATATCTGTGAATAAATACAAATTTATTATTCATATAATTTTTTTATTTTGATGTCTATGGTTAGAAATATGTACAACATCTACAGTGTTTTGTATCATATAAGACAATATTGAGACACATATTAACAGATGATTCATCTTGAGAACAGACAAGGTAAACGTACAGTATTGATAAATGTAGTACAGAACTATAAGTGCATTTTATGTTCCTTATGATTTTTTAAATAACATTTTCTTTTCTCTAGCTTAATTTATTGTAAGAATATAGTATATAATACAGATAACATGCAAACCAGGTGTTAACTATTTATCTTATCAGTAAGGCTTCTAGTCAACAGTAGGCTATTATTTTAAATTTTAGGGAAGTCAAAAGTTGTACAAAGGGTTTTGACTGCACAGGAGACTGGTGCCCCAACCCCAAAGTTGTCCAAGGATCATATGTGTATGCATGAGTAAATGTCTGTATAGTGTGTAATTATATATATGTGTCTATCTATCTGATATAGCTGTATTGGGGGGAGAGAGTGTGAGACATGGAGAAAGAAAATACAGAAGGGATATGTAGATGAGACAAAAAGACAGGAGGAGAAATAGGAAGGAAGAAATAGATGGGAAAGAGAAAGGAGAGAAAGAAAGTAAAATATTTAATTTTATCTAATTTTGAAAATAGATTTTATCTAATTTTATCTAATTTTGCAAAATAGATTATAACTGTTAATTATGAAAGCATGCAAGAATATTCAGCTATTCTACTCATATGGAAAATAAAGATGAATTACTTTTAATTGGATAATAGACTGTATTTGGTATAAATTAATAGAACTTTGTGAGCTTCTCTGGTGGCTCAGATGATAAAGAATCTGCCTGTAATGCAGGAGACCCAGGTTTCATCACTGGGTTGGGAAGATCCTCTGGAGAAGGAAATGACCTCTCATTCCAGTATTCTTGCCTAGAGAATTCCATGGACAAAGATTAAAAGAAGCTTGCATCTTGGAAGAAAAACTGTGACAAATCTAGACAGTGTATTAAAAAGCAGAGACATCATTTTGCCAACAAAAGTCCATATACTCAAAGCTATGGTTTTTCCAGTAGTCAAGTACGGATGTTAAAAGTTGGAACATAAAGAAGGCTGAGCACCATAGAATTGATGCTTTTGAACTGTGGTGTTGGAGAAGACTCTTGAGAGTCCCTTGGACTGCAAGGAGATCCAACCAGTCCATCCTAAAGAAAATCAGTTCTGAATATTCACTGGAAGGACTGATGCTGTAGCTGAAGCTCCAATACTGTGGCCACCTGATAAGAAGAGCCAACTCATTAGAAAAGACCCTGATGCTGGGAAAGATTGAAGGCAGGAAAAGAGGACAACAGAGAATGAGATGGTTAGATGGCATCAGCAACTCAAGAGACATGACTTTGAGTAAGCTGTGGAAATAGTGAAGGACAGGGAAGCCTGATGTGATGCATTCCATGTGTTTGCAAACAGCTGGTCATGACTGAGCAACTGAAAAACAACAAATAGAACTTTGTAAATGAGAGATGTGTGGATTCACCAGCAGTATTCACTCAGTAGGTCATCTTCTTTCTTCCACCTGTGATTATGGACTTACTATAAACTTTTCATATGGATCTCTACCAGTAATGTAACAACTCTTTCCTTGTCTCTCCTAGACTTCCTGCCAAGTTCTTGAACCTCACTAGACATAATCAGGTAGGTCTCCAAGCAATATAGAAAAATTACAATGGGGTGAAAGTCACAATATTTGCTGAAAAGGTATCAATGTTAGTTTTTTTAATTAATTTATTTTAATTGTAGGATACTTACTTTACAATATTGTGGTGGTTTTTACCATACATCAACATGAATCAAGAGCATCTTTGAAAAAGTCTTTGGGGTGATCAATCTTTTTTCCTAAACACAACAGTTAACATTGCTTAGTCAAAGAAGCGAAATTTTGAACTTGGATAGAAGGATATATTTTAGAAGAGGAAGGTGATCTTATCATAAAAGTTTGTAATTTAAAGCAGTTTCAAAATGAGAATGATAATATTTTGGTAGATTTCAAAATTAAAAGATAAACACTCTACTGTTAAGATAGTATGCCACTAGTGTTAACATGCAAATATGACAATTTGTATAATGATTCACTTCTTAAATGTGTCATGTTTATGAAATAATAGATTGATAGAGATATCTAGTAATTATAAAATCTATGATTAGAAATAAATTTTCAGTAAGCAATCTGATTAATAAAATATTTTGCTACCTTTATTACAATTTTGAGTATCTCCTATCTTTTTGTTAGGAATAGAGGTTACGGAATTTCTAGGATAGTGCTACCTATAAAATTAAGTACCATAATTCTTCCTTTTCCATACATTTTTATTCCTAACACTAGAAAGAGAAATTTTAAAAGCAATATTTTCCATCATCCCCTGTCAGTCATGCATCAAGGGCTTTTCATGCTCATGAATTAAAGAACAATGATTGGTACAAAGGAATACAGTAATCAATGACAGCTTTTATCTAAATCTAAATGCTATCTTTCATTTTAAAGTAGTATCTTATTGTTTAAAGTGAAAAAGTGTTTCATACAAGGAAACAACTAGATATGAAATAAATAATGGAGTATGTATGATGAAGAAGAAGGAAACATGAAGGTACCTTCTCTGTACCTCCAGTCCAGGACATGTGGAGAGAAGCAACTCTCTCAGTAGAGAAAACATAGCCTGCCAATGAGTAAGTATCAAATGACTCTTCCTGACCTGATCTTAATCAGAGGCAATGTATTATTTAATATAATTTTTCTATACTGTCCCTATACTTTCTAAAAAAGCAAAGGAAGAATGGATAGAAGGTAGTAGCTCTGCCCCCAAAAATCATTACTTTGAACTACATTCTCAAAATGGAAGATTGAACAAAAAATATAGACACATACACAAACATAATATGCTTGTACAACTTCTACATTGAGTAAAGAGTAATGTTCTTGATATTTCACCATCAACTTTGGCCCACTATATGTCAAACAGTATGATATATATCACAACTCCATATCCTAGGAGAAGAAGAAATGGGGAATGTTTATGAAAACAAGACAATAGAATTCAAGCTAGAATCTTCTGTGGTGACAGTGCCATTTTACAAGTACAGAAACTGGGACCTAAAAGTGAATTGACCTGCCCAAGGAAAGTAGAAAACTCTACATCAGATTACAAGTTTTTGTCCAGCCCAACTGTGTATTCAACCAGGTTATTATTTTACAGTTTAACATTCAGGAAAGTGGCAGTCAATGGAAGTTGCTTTCCAAATTAAAAAGATTAACAAAGAGCAAAGGAAACCCTTCCAAACTTTAGAGCCCACAAACCTCATGAGGTAACATAGTTTCATCTCCTCTAAATTCTTGACAGTTTATCATCAGTGGTTTCTGTTTGGAAACACTGAGGTATCTTAATGTCATATATATTATATAACACCTTACTAAAAAGCCTGATATATTTTTAAAAGATATATATCATTATTTTGGATAACTCCAATAAAGCAGTAGAAGGCCAAGATAATACAAAAATATTAGCAGTAGGATAGTTCAGTTCAGTTCAGTCGCTTAGCTGTGTCAGACTCTGCGACCCCATGAATCGCAGCACGTCAGGCCTCTCTGTCCATCACCAACTCCCGGAGTTCATTCAGACTCGCGTCCATCGAGACAGTGATACCACCCAACCATCTCATCCTCTGTCATCCCCTTCTTCTCCTGCCCCCAATCCCTCTCAGCATCAGAGTCTTTTCCAATGAGTCAACTCTTCACATGAGGTGGCCAAAGTACTGAATTTTCAGCTTTAGCATCATTCCTGCCAAAGAAATCCCAGGGCTGATCTTCTTCAGAATGGACTGGTTGGATCTCCTTGCAGTCCAAGGGACTCTCAAGAGTCTTCTCCAACACCACAGTTCAAAAGCATCAATTCTTCTGTGTTCAGCCTTCTTCACAGTCCAACTCTCACATCCATACATGACTACTGGAAAAACCATAGCCTTGACTAGACGGACCTTAGTCGGCAAAGTAATGTCTCTGCTTTTGAATATGCTATCTAGGTTGGTCATAACTTTTCTTCCAAGGAGTAAGTGTCTTATAATTTCATGGCTGCAGTCACCATCTGCAGTGATTCTGGAGTCTCCCCCAAAACTAAAATCTGACACTGTTTCCACTGTTTCTCCATCTATTTCCCATGGAGTGATTGGACCGGATGCTATGATCCTGTCTCTTATACACATCTAGATGTGTATAAGAGACAGGATTTNTGGCTGCAGTCACCATCTGCAGTGATTCTGGAGTCTCCCCCAAAACTAAAATCTGACACTGTTTCCACTGTTTCTCCATCTATTTCCCATGGAGTGATTGGACCGGATGCTATGATCTTCGTTTTCTGAATGTTGAGCTTTAAGGCAACTTTTTCACTCTCCTCTTTTACTTTCATCAAGAGGCCTTTTAGTTCGTCTTCACTTTCTGCCATAAGGGTGGTGTCATCTTCATATCTGAGGTTATTGATATTTCTCCCTGCAATCTTGATTCCAGCTTGTGTTTCTTCCAGTCCAGTGTTTCTCATGATGTACTCTGCATAGAAGTTAAATAAGCAGGGTGACAATATAGCCTTGACGTACTCCTTTTCCTATTTGGAACAAGTCTGTTGTTCCATGTCCCGTTCCTACTGTTGCTTTCTGGTCTGCATACAGATTTCTCAAGCAGTAGGATAAACCATATAAATATAAAAAGCAGTTGGGAGAGGGAAAGGGGGAAGGGAAAGTTAGAGGAAGGGGACTAAGAGGTACAAGCTATCATTAAAAAAAATAAGCTATAAAAATACTTTGTACAATACAAAGAATATAGCCAATATTTTATAATAACTATAAATGAAGTATAATATTTAAAAATTGTGAATCACTATGTTGTATACCTGTAACATATAATATTGCACATAAATTATATCTTAATGTTTAAAAAGTAAAAATAAAGGAGAAAGAAAGGCAATCCTTTGAGATAAAGAAAAGTGACTCTGATTACAGTATTTCAAAATTTCTCTGCTCTTTCCTCTGATACTTCTGTATCTATCACAGAATACTTGGTAGGCAGGGAAAGAAGAGGTGGTATCTGATTTCTGTCACCTGGTCATTAAGTAATTAAAAAACCATTCAACTAACAGATTGAACATTTATTATATGTCAGCCCTGCAGATTCATTGGTTAGTTCTGTTTTACTAAGGACATGCAGAAAGACCAGCAAACAAGAACTCAAGGTGACCAGTTAATCACTTTATTCATCGACTCAGACACTGATGAAATTTTTTATTGCCATGTGCAGAACCTGGTGCTAGGCATAGTAAAAGATCACTGTTGGTGGTTTTAAGTGGAAGGCACTGACAATTTAAGCAGGGGCATGACTTGTCAGAACTGTGTTTAGGATCATTCTGTCTGCTCTGTTGATGCCCATGTGGGTGGTGAAGAGAGAAAGGATAGAGGAAAACCGGTTCAGAGGCAGTCACAGTAGTATGAATAAGAGATAATCCTGACTTGCATTAGAAGAGAGTTTCTAAACTAAGCACTATTGATATTTTGAGCAGATCATCCCCCTCCCCAGGCCCCATGGGAGGTTGTACTGTCTATTGCAGGATGTTTAGCAGCAACCCTGGCCTCTACTAGAGGCCACTAGATGACAACAAATCCTCCCCCAGTTATGACAATGAAAAATGTCTCCAGTGACTGTCAATTGTCCCCCAGAGGGGACAAAGTTTCTCCAAGTGACAGCCCCTATATGAGAATGATGGCAGTGGGATGGGGGAAGCGAAAGCTTCCTGCATGCATTTTGGGTGACAGAATTGATAGGAATTTGGTAATTTACTATATATAGGGGAAGTGGAAATAGAAGAATTCAATTTAGGATGACTTATGTTTTTATCCTTGTCAACTAGGTAGGATTGATATTTCATTTAATAAGAGGAGAATAGAATGGGGGCTCATTATAGAAAGAATGCTAGACAATGGATAGCACTTGCTAGGTTATACTGAAATTACATATCTGTACTGGTGGCTCAGACTGTAAGGAATCTGACTGCCAATGCAGGGTACCTGGGTTTGATCCCTGGGTTGGGAAGATCCCCTGGAGAAGAGAATAGCTACGAGAAGAGAATAGCTACCCACTCCAGTATTCTGGCCTGGAGAATTCCATGGGCAGAGGAGCCTGGTGGGCTACAGTCCACAGAGTCACAAAGAGTTGGACACAACTGAGTGACTAACATACACGCATACCTCAATAGACTCTGAGGTTCCTGAGAGCAGGGCCCAATTTTTAATTCATCTTTCTACGTCCAAAATTGTACCAAAAAGCATCAGCATGTCTGACCAACAGATTAAAAATATTGGAGAATGCAAGGAAAATTCTTAGATTTCTGCCTTGCAACACTGGGAGGGTATTGGTTACATATCCAGAGATGGAAAGAACTGGCAGTAAACCATGTTTGAGATTAGGGAGATAATGAGTTCAGTATTACATATATTAATGTGGAGGTTCCTGTTTTTCATATATTGGAGATATTCAATAAGCAAATAGATACATGTATCTGGAGCTTAGAAGAAATATTTATGCTAGGAATATAGATAGGAGAATTATCAATAATTAAATAACAAAGTCATCTGAGTAAATCAGATAACCCTAAGAAAGGGTACAGAGTGAGAAAAGGGTAAAGAAAATAATCACAGGGAATACACAGCTTTAATGTATGCACAGATCATGTCCTTAGAAGGAGACCAAGAAGAGACAGAGAAAAAATGCATGGGTACGTGTCCATATGCACACACAATATTAAAACACTGTAGGATGATAGATATTTTCATGGTAAGTATTTAAGCATACATTATTTTGCCAAGAAGGCTACTTATACACATTAGCACATAAAATGTTTCTTGACAACCTTAAGAGGTAGATAGATACTATTATCATCTCCATTTAACAGATAAATAAAATGAAGTGCAAAGAGGTTAGTTAACTTGCCCAAGGTTAGATACTAATAAGTGGCAGAGCCTGGATTCAAACTGTGTGGCTAAAGAGCTTATTCTCCTAACCATTATGCTCTGGAGAATTTAAGGACATGAGTGTCTCAAGGAGGAAGAAATGACAGCTTTCAGAATACAGGTCTTCAGCATCTTTCATAAAATTTAGTCTGAAATATTTTATTTTTCTTTATGCTATTATAAATGGAGCTATATTTTTAATTTCATTTGATAGTTGTTAATTACCAATATGTTGAAATAGAATGGATTTCTGGATATTGATCTGTTATGTTACACCATTGCAGACTTTTATTTACTTCTAGCATCTTGTAGTTATCTTAAGGTTTTCTGTATTGATAATTATATATAATTTTTCAAATAAAACAAGTGTCCTTTTGTTCAAATATTTATGCTTTCTATTTATTTTTCTTACCTTAGTACAGTGGTGAGCAAACAACAGCCCATTGGCCAAACATGGGCCACTTCTTATTTGTGTAAATTAAATTTTATATATACATAGTCCTGCCTAGCCACATAAATATTGTCTATGGCTGTTTTCATGCTATAGCAGAAGAGTTCAGCAGTTTCACAGAGGCTATGTGGTGCACAAAATGTAGGACATTTAATAGATTGCCCTTTACTTGAAATGTTTTTCACTCACTTATTGCACTGGTTTGAATTCCTATATGATGATGAGTAGAGCTGGTTATGTAGGGCTGACATCCTTGTCTATTCCTATTAGTAGGGTTTGAGGTTGAGGAACTTCCCTTCTATTTCTCATTTTATGAATAGTTGTTCAATTTTATTAAATCACTTTTCTTTTTCATCTTTTCTTCTATTAAAATACATTAAAATTTATTTTTGCATATTAAACCTATCTTGATTTCATGGGATAAACCTCAATGGGTCTTGAGTGATGATCATGTTTTAATGTGTTTCTGGCTTTAATTTGCTAATATTTTAGCCAGGATTTTTGCATTTATGGGCTTCCCTGGTGGCTCAGCTGTGAAAGAATCCATCTGCAATGTGGGAGACCTGGATTCAATGTCTGGGTTGGGAAGATCCCCTGGAGGAGGAAAAGACTACCCACTCCAGTATTCTGGCCTGAAGATTTCCACGGACTTTATGGGGTCACGAAGAGTTGGACATGAGGAGCAACTTTAACTTCACTTCTCTTCACTTTCTATTTATGTTAATGATGGAGGTTTAAATTTTGTTTTACTTGTCATTTCTTCTGCCTTTGCTGTAAGGATAATCTTGTCCTGATACATTTACTTGGGGAATGATATTTCCTTCTCTAATTTCTGAAAGATTTGGTTTCTTAAATATTCAACAAAATTCATGAATGAAGCCCTGTGGACCTGGAATTTTCTTTGTGGACATTCTTGAAATAATGTCTTCTTTGGAGAAATGTGTATTTAGGCCTTCTTCCTCTTTTTTGACTGGGAATTTTTTTATTACCGAGTTCATCAAAACACCAGCAGACAATGTTATAAATTTTGTTTTGACAGTCATCTCTATTCTTTTATTGACTCTATAGAGTGGATTTCTATTTCAAGTATTATATTTTTCAGTTCTCATTGAAATCTTCTTCATTCTATCATAAATGGATGTTGAATTTTGTCAAAGGCTTTCTCTGCATCTATTGAGATAATCATATGGCTTTTATTTTTCAATGTGTTAATGTGGTGAACTACATTGATTGATTTGCTGATATTGAAGAATCCTTGCATCCCTGGGATAAAGCCCACTTGGTCATGGTGTATGATCTTTTTAATGTGTTGTTGGATTCTGATTGCTAGAATTTTGTTAAGGATGTTTGCATCTATGTTCATCAGTGATATTGGCCTGTAGTTTTCTTTTTTTGTGGCATCTTTGTCAGGTTTTGGTATTAGGGTGATGGTGGCCTCATAGAATGAGTTTGGTAGTTTACCTTCCTCTGCAATTTTCTGGAAGATTGAGTACAATAGGTGTTAGCTCTTCTCTAAATTTTTGATAGAATTCAGCTGTGAAAGCCATCTGGACCTGGGCTTTTGTTTACTGGAAGATTTCTGAGTACAGTTTCAATTTCCGTGTTTGTGATGGGTCTGTTAAGATTTTCTATTTCTTCCTGGTTCAGTTTAGGAAAGTTGTACTTTTCTAAGAATTTGTCCATTTCTTCAACGTTGTCCATTTTATTGGCATATAATTGCTGATAGTAGTCTCTTATGATTCTTTGTATTTCTGTGTTGTCTATTGTGATCTCTCCTTTTTCATTTCTAATTTTATTGATTTGATTTTTCTCCCTTTGTTTCTTGATGAGTCTGGCTAATGGTTTGTCAATTTTATTTATCCTTTCAAAGAACCAGCTTTTGGCTTTGTTGATTTTTGCTATGGTCTCTTTTGTTTCTTTTGCATTTATTTCTGCCCTAATTTTTAAGATTTCTTTCCTTCTACTAAC
>SJYX01014848.1:118240-152822 GCA_006410675.1 Oreotragus oreotragus | reverse complement strand
TTCTGGCAAAATTGCATACATTTAAAAGTATTTAATATAGTTATAGAGTATAGTTGGGCTTCCCAGGTGATGCTAGTGGTAATAAACCTGTCTGACAGTACAGGAGGTATAAAAGGTGCAGGTTCAATCCTTGGTTGGGGAAGATCCCCTGGAGGAGGGCATGGCAACCCATTACAGTATTCTTGCCTGGAAAATCCCCTGGGCAGAGGACCTGGCAGGCTATAGTGCATAGGGTCGCACAGAGCCAGATACAACTGAAGTGACTTAGCATGCATGCATTGATAGAGTATAATTATATATTGATAAAATACCCTAAGACCTAGAAAATATGTGACTGGTCAGTTTCATAAAATAATATGGATAATGATGAAGAGACAAAGTGAACCCTATTTTAAAAACTGCACATACTACAGAAATCAATATGAGCAGAGCTTTGTGTTGAGAGTTGTTCAGTTGATTTCATGCTCAAATCTTTTGTGACCCCATGAATGATAGTCCTCCAGGCTTCTCTGTCCATGGGATATTCCAGGCAAGAAGACTGAAGTGAGTTGTCGTTTCCTTCTCCAGGGCATCTTCCCCACTCAGGGACTGAACCCATGTCTCCTGCATTTGCAGGTAGATTCTTTACCACTGAGTAACCAGGCAATACGTTGTTTAATTTTTCTTTAGAGTATACAAGCATATATAAAAGTTAAATATAAACACATGAAAAAATAAAGGGAAACAGTTTGGACAATGAACAAAGTCAATATTAAGGACACTGGAATACAAAACAACAGATAATAATATTACATAAGCCTAAAATTTTTACTAGAAATATGGACTCAGGTGAAACAAAGGTAATAGAATGAAATAAAATGTGCTTTATTTTTCCTTTAATAACTTGAAGTTCTGAGCAGAATTATAGCACTTACTCTACAAATTGTTTAGCAAATATTCATTACAATGAAATATAATGATTGCAGTTATCGTAACTGAATAAAGTTGTTCTTTCACAGTCCACTCCGGTACTCTTGCCTGGAGAATCCCATGGATGGAGGAGCCTGGTAGGCTGCCATCCATAGGGTTGCACAGAATCAGACACGACTGAAGTGACTTAGCAGCAGCTCTTCTTTCTAAGTACTGTGGACTTATTTTGGAAAAGTCAAGATGTAAAGCCAGAGTTTCTCCAGGAAATCAAATTTTAAGTCAAAATTATCCTTGGAAATCTTTTGTTGAAAGCCAATGTAGAAATAAATCATAGTCATGTGCATGTATATCTACTCTTGCTCAACTCCCTCAGATCCACTAGGTTCTTGGAAGCAAAATGCATCAGATTTGCAAAAAAGAAGTAACTGGGATTCCTGACTCATTTTCCAGAGAACATGAAACTGGATTGTAATATAAATGAGAAATACATCTTTTGTTTTTCTTTTTAAATTTAATTTATTTATTTTAATTTGATCTTTCTCATTTTACTTATCAAGCCTTATTATGCCTTTTTAAAATTGATTAAAACTTATTTGACTCTATCCCATGACTTTCAAAATACACTAGTGCTGTTATTTAGCTCTAAATAGGGTGTAATTTACATTGGGATGTATTTTCTAACAAGTAAGGTGTTTGTGATAGTACAGTTTTCAAATAAATTACCTAAAATATATATTATTTACCTAATACCTTCACCTTAGAAAACTTTCTGTGTACTTGCAATTAATTTATGTTTTGCCTTTCTAGGAGAGTTCTGGATTCTACTTGTTTGTCAGTCTGTGAAACATTATGCAGTGGGAACAAACAAAAATATCTTAGTAGTTTAATGCCACAGAAATTTTTATTATATGTATGTTCATATTACATATGTCAAATATTTCTCTGCTCCAAGTATCTTTGTTTTAGTCACCAGACTACAGAAGGAAATTCTGAGACATACCATTGCCACTATTATGACGGAGAGAGAATAACAATATTGGAACCATATGAACACTCTTAAATTTCATACTTGGAAATTGTGTATTGTACTTGACTCACAATTATTTGAACAAAGCAAGTCACATGGCTAAATTAGATGTCAATGGATGTGGAAGAATTCAACTCTTACAAGAAGGGGTAGTAAATATTTGAGAAAAAAATATATAATTGTTTAACATCACTCAAAGCTTATGTTTGCTATATCTAATCCATTTTTTTGTTCCTTTGGCCTATAGATTTCTTAGAGATATTTTACAGCATCCTTTGTATTTCAGGATTTGACAATACAGTCTATCAATTCTATCATTTTTTAGTTATTTTTCAAGGTTTTATTATTAACTTTATTACAGTTAATGATTGTTATATTTTCTAACTAGAATTTTTCATTTTATCAACACAGAATTACTATAAACTCTAGTGAAGCTTTTGGTCATAGTCTTGATATTATTGCCACCCAAGGTTTTTAAAATTTTAGTATTTACTTGGTATCTTAGTTCAAGCTGCAATAACAAAATTACCCCAGACTCAGTGGCTTAACCAATAACATTAATTTCTCATGATTCTGAAGGTTCAGAAATCTGTTCAAGTTCAAGTTGCTGGCAGATCTCAAGTCGGCTGAGGACTACTTCTTGGTTTGCAGATGGTCATGTTCTCGTTGTATCCTAACATGGCTCTCGGCTACACTGCTGCTTAGAGATCACTTGATTATTTGATGATATCTTATCTTAATAGGTCATTTTAATATCTTACATATATTGTGATTATTGACAATATTTGAGTTCTCCTTTCACTGTTTAAAATTTTTTGCTTATTTTTTTTTATTTGTTGAATTTGATTTTATTATTTCCTAATCTGTTTGTTGGAATTGGAGAAGGCAATGGCAACTCACTTCAGTACTCTTGCCTGGAAAATCCCAGGGACAGAGGAGCCTGGTAGGCTGCAGTCCATGGGGTCGCTAAGAGTCGGGCACGACTGAGCGGCTTCACTTTCACTTTTCACTTTCATGCATTGGAGAAGGAAATGACAACCGGTGGCTCAGACGGTAAAGCGTCTGTCCACAATGTGGGAGACCTGGGTTTGAGCCCTGGGTTGGGAAGATTCCCTGGAGAAGGAAATGACAATCCACTCTAGTACTCTTGCCTGGAAAATCCCATGGACGGAGGAGCCTGGTAGGCTGCAGTCCATGGGGTCACTAAGAGTTGGGCCCAACTGAGCGACTTCACTTTCACATTCCAGTACTCTTGCCTGGAGAATCCCAGGGACAGAGGAGCCTAGTGGGCTGCTGTCTCTGGGGTCGCACAGAGTTGGACACGACTGAAGCGACTTAGCAGCAGCAGTGTTGAAAGAATTTTCCTTTAAAGTCTTTTCATTCCTTGATCGTCTGGATGCTTTAGACTAGACAGACTAACCTACATTTCTAAACGTTTTCTGATCATTCAACATTAAGCAAATACACACAGAATTTTTTTTTCTTAACAAATTATGAACTACTATCTCTGTTATCCAGCTAAGTTAGAGAAAAGTATTAACATGCTAAGATGTAAGGTTAATCACATTTGTTGATCTTTAAAAATAAAACATCTTTGGTTGCATTGATTTTTTTTTCTATTTCTATATTATGGTTTGTAAAATTTGAGCCATTCTTATGCTAAAAGTTTTATTACTATCTCTTTTCTGCTTGTTTTGAGTTTATTTTGTTCTCCCTTTTCTTGAATTTTTTTTTCTTAACAAATTATGAACTACTATCTCTGTTATCCAGCTAAGTTAGAGAAAAGTATTAACATGCTAAGATGTAAGGTTAATCACATTTGTTGATCTTTAAAAATAAAACATCTTTGGTTGCATTGATTTTTTTTTCTATTTCTATATTATGGTTTGTAAAATTTGAGCCATTCTTATGCTAAAAGTTTTATTACTATCTCTTTTCTGCTTGTTTTGAGTTTATTTTGTTCTCCCTTTTTTTGTATCTTAAGATAGAAGATGAAGCAATTGGTTTGAGATTTTTCTAAAATAGATATTTATACTTCACTTTTTTCCTTTCTTCCTTTCATTGAATTAATCAGTTCTACTGGCTTGAAGAAAGCTATTTTTTCTTTAAAATAAATAATTTAATCTTGTTCTCAAATTATTATATTTATTGTTTAATACCATTGTTTTTCTCATGTATAGAGTTAATATATTAATATCAATGTTTTTTATATCTTTGACTTTTCTTCATTTGCATAACAAAAAATATGAATTTTAATTTTTAGATTTTATTTTATATAGTATTTTTAACAATTAACACTTAGGTAACAGTAAGTTATCACTAGATAACTGTATTTTTGTTGATATTATAAGAAATCTAGAGGTAGTCTGAAAAAATCTGTTTCCCCACATAATAAATATAATTTCCCTGTATATCAAATAAAATTTATTTCATCCTTTTTAGCTGTTGCATTCTTCATTTCTTATATCCAATATTATTTTACTTTTGTCTTTCTGCTACCTTGAATAATAATAAATGTAAATATAAATTTGTGATAAGAGAGAACAATAAATGATGGATATTCTCTATTGAATATATTTTGAATTATTTTTTGATTGTGTCTAACCGAAAACCCCATGGACAGAGGAGCCTGGTGGGCTGCAGTCCATGGGGTCGCTAAGAGTCGGATATGACTGAGCGACTTCCCTTTCACTTTTCACTTTCCTGCATTGGAAAAGGAAATGGCAACCCACTCCAGTGTTCTTGCCTGGAGAATCCCAGGAATGGCAGAGCCTGGTGGGCTGCTGTCTATGGGGTCACACAGAGTCGGACACGACTGAAGCAACTTAGCAGCAACCTTCTCTTGGCTTAAAAATTTTAAAGCTGTCTTTGACATATTTAAAGTCTTACCTGAGCAAGTTTCCTTTTGTTGTTACTGTTTAGTTGGTAAGTCATGTTTCACTCTTGTGACCCCATGGACTGTAGCCCACCAGGCTCCTCTCCACAGGATTTCCCAGCTAAGAATACTGGAGTGTGTTGTCATTTGTTTCTCCAAGAGATTTTCTGGACTCAGAGATATACAAACTGAGTCTTCTGCATTGGCAAGTGGATTCTTTACTGCCGAGTCACCAGGAAAGTCCATAAGTTTCCTCTCACTGAAAATCAAACACACAAACTGAATGCTTTCTTCAATTTATGAAAGATTTTTTTTTTAATTTAAACTGATATAACCTTTAATTAGTTGTGATTTTGAGATTGAAAGGGTAAATGTGTATTTTGTTTTAAATGTCTAGCAAATAGCATACTTAGCCTTTGTCTGATTTAATAAGAAATCCTACAACTATTTTTTATTAAATATCAAATTAAAAATATTCTTCCTTGAGACATATAGACCCAATGTTCTGTTGTAATAATAAGAAAATTTCCTATAGTCATTACTCTACCTCTTCAATTTAATTTCTTACTAGAATATTTGTGGCTTCTTTACTTGACTCATACATTGATTTTACCTGTAATTTACTTATAAAGGCAGTTTCCCCATATTAAAAAAAAAACTTACAGATTTTGGGTGTTGATTCTGTTTTTTAAATATTTCTACTATTTTGGTCCTACACACATTTCCACTTTTGAGTGAGTGATGTGTACATAGACTTTAATGTGTGTGTGTGTGTATATATATATATATATATATATTTCATTAAAGAGATAGAACTATGCTTCTAATCATGGAAATTAACATTAGCTATTTTAGAGTTTTTGTTAAAAACATGTAAATTCCCATTTTTTAAACTGTCTGTTCCATAATCCTGAGATTAATTTTGAAAGTAGTTAAATTTACCATAATATTTATGTTTCCAGATAGATTCTTAAAACATTTCCAGAATTTTCAAATTCTTTATTATTTTAAGGTTACATAGTGAAAAAAAAGTCCACTCTTTTTATTTACAAACTTAGTCTTTGAACTAAATATAGTTTTATGGTTGAAAAAGTTCTTTTTGTCAATCTCAGACAACAGCTTCTAGCATGCAATTTGTCATTTCAGAAGTAAGTGATGCATGTCCCAGGTGTGAATTGAACTGATGGAAAATTATGAATCAAGTTAGCAAGGAGAATTCCAAGGTTGCCTTGAAATATCAGGGAGAACTATGCTCTCAGTAATCATAGGAAGAATTATGATATCAGTTCATACAAAGGATTAAGGAAAACAGTTTTGTTAGTTCAAAGCTAATAAAATTAGGGTAATATATTGAGAAAACTTTAAAAGGGTAGAACTGACAACAAAACAAGTAATGGTTTAATTAGTCTTATTGAAAACATGTTGCTTGTCTACTGGTTGCAAAGTCATAATATATCTTAAGGATAAAAATACTAAATAAATAAGATCCATATTCTCAAAGGCCTGGAGTCAAGAATGCTAAGGTCAACCTGTATTCTTTTCTCTTAATTTTATACACTATGTTGTTGCTCTTGTTCACATATAAACACCATGCTCCCACTCAAAACCACTTTCAACTTTATAGACTGAGTGGATGAAACTGACAGTCTAACTGGAGTTAAGGGAAAGTCTTAAACACTTGCACCCTAGCTAGAATTTATGAACAAAGAAATTAAGACATGGAGTATGGTACAGTTTGTGTTGCTTGCTTTAACAACATGGATTATCTTGATTAGAAAAACTATATGTTATTTGAAAAATATAGTAAACATAAGTCTAAAGAACAAAACCAAAGTTAATTGCTATCATACCTACCAGTGATTGCTCTATTAACATTTTTACATATACCTGTTCAGAATTTTTCATGAATTATACATTTAGACATGATGCTTGATTTTACTATTCTGAATCATTATTTTTTAAAATTTTCTCACACCTCAAATTCAACTTCTATGTCTTACCACATATATCTACTAAGTGTTTTGTTCATTGTTGTGACCTTGTTTTACGTAGGGCACTTTTATCACTAGCCTTTATGGCATACTCTCAAAACTCAGTTCAGTTCAGTCAATCAGTCGTGTCCGACTCTTTGCGACCCCATGAATCGCAACACGCCAGGCCTCCCTGTCCATCACCATCTCCCAGAGTTCACTCAGACTCACGTCCATCGAGTCCGTGATGCCATCCAGCCATCTCATCCTCGGTCGTCCCCTTCTCCTCCTGCCCCCAATCCCTCCCAGCATCAGAGTCTTTTCCAATGAGTCAACTCTTCGCATGAGTACTGGAGTTTCAGCTTTAGCATCATTCCTTCCAAAGAAATCCCAGGGTTGATCTCCTTCAGAATGGACTGGTTGGATCTCCTTGCAGTCCAAGGGACTCGCAAGAGTCTTCTCCAACACCACAGTTCAAAAGCATCAATTCTTTGGCACTCAGCCTTCTTCACAGTCCAACTCTCACATCCATACATGACCACAGGAAAAACCATAGCCTTGACTAGACAGACCTTAGTCAGCAAAGTAATATATCTGCTTTTGAATATGCTATCTAGGTTGGTCATAACTTTTCTTCCAAGGAGTAAGCATCTTTTAATTTCATGGCTGCAGTCACCATCTGCAGTGATTAGGTAGCATACATAACCTCAAATATTTAAAAGATAAACAAGAGCTCTGGAAGGATTGAACAAGGAGAAATGTCACCTACACAGTCACTCCATCAATTGTGAGGTAGCAGTTTTGCCTAATACATAGAAATAAACACAGAGAGCCAAGAAAAAAAATGAGGAAAGAGAGAAATATGTTCCAAATGAAAGAACAACACAAAACCTCAGGAAAAAAATGACCTTAGTGATATGACAATAAGTAATCAACCTGGAAAAAAATAGATTGAATTGTCATAAAAATGTTAACCTAATGTAGGAGAATAATGAATGAATACAGTGCAAATTACAACAAAGACTTAGAAACTATAAGAAAGAACCAGTCAGAGTTGAAGAATAAAATAACAGAAATGAAAAATATACTATGGTGAATCAACAGCAGATTAGATGACACAAAGGAATGGATTATCAATCAGGAAGACCAGGGTAATAGAAATCACCCAATCAGAATAGCAAAAAGAAGAAAACTATTTTTTTAAAGAGGATAGTTTAAGGTACCTCTAGGCAACACTGAGCATACTAACGTTCACATTATAAGGATCCCAGAAGGAGAACAAAGAAAGAAAGGGGCAGAAATTTTATTTAAAGAAACAATGGCTGAAAACTTCTCTAACCTGTGGAAGGATACAGACATTCAGGTCCAGAAAGCACAGAGTGGCCCAAACAAGATGAACCCAAAGAGAACCACATTGTAATTAAAATGTCAAATGTTGAAGAGATAATTTTAGAAGAAATGAGAGAAAAACAATTTGGTATATATAGTCCACAAGACTATCAGCAGATATTTCAGCAGAAATTTTTCAGGCCAGAAGGGAGTGGTATAATACATGCAAAATGCTGAAAAGAGGAAAACTCACAAGCAAATTCCAACCTGGCAGGGATATACTGTCTGGATAGAATATCAGTAAGGAAACACTGGGCTTAAACATCACTAGAACAGATGAATGTAATAGATTTATGCATAACATGGCTCAAAAAACTTCAGAATAAACATTTTTACAGTGCACACATAACATTCCCCAAGACAGAGCACATGTAAAGCCACAAAATGGTCTCAGCTATACTACAAAGCTACAGTCATCAAGACAGTGTGGTACTGGCACAAAGAAAGAAAAATAGACCAATGGAACAAAATAGAAAGCCCAGAGATATATCCATGCACCTATGGACACCTTATCTTTGACAAAGGAGGCAAGAATATACAATGGAGAAAAGACTGAAGTGACTTAGCAGCAGCAGCAGCAGCAGGTTGATCATAGCTTTTCTTCCAAGGAGCAAGCGTCTTTTAATTTCTTGGCTGCAGCCACCATCTGCAGTGATTTTGGAGCCCAAGAAAATGAAGTCTCTCCCTATTTCCACTGTTTCCCCATCTATTTGCATGAAGTGATGAAACTAGATGCCATGAACTTAGTTTCTTGAATGTTGAATTTTAAGCCAGTTTTTTCACTCTCCTTTTTCACCTTCATCAAGAGGCTCTTTAGTTCCTCTTCGCTTTCTGCCATATAATATTACTGAAATTCCTATAAGAAAAATGAACACAGAGAAGATAATACTTTCTAGACTTTAACTTCCTTTTCCTCACTGAAACAGTTGTTTTCATAAGGTTTCTACCCCCCTCATGAAAGGATTTCTTTTGTGACTGTGAGGGGTGAAAAGGCCCCTCCTCCCACTCTTGACACTGCCCTACCTCCTCCAAAGTCTTGGGCTTGCATCCTGAGGTTGCCATAGTGACAGCCAGCTACTTCAGTGCCATGTATAGCACTGTTTCAGCCACTGAACCTCCACCGACAGGAGCAGCAGAAATTGTGGGGGGAGATGTAGCTATCCTTCTAGAGCTTCAGACCAGGAGCCTTCATCATGTCCACACAAATCTAAGTGGAAAACTTAGTCTCTTGGATAGTGTTAGCTGCCAGGCAGTGCAAAATGAAGTCCCTGGCAGGGCCATAACTTCCCATTGCCATGCTGCTTATTTTAAGAGAGGAGATCAGGTGTTGGTGGATAGCTCTTTCCACCACATCCTGTATGGTCGAGGACATTGAGAGCCACATGTTAAAACCATTACCTTGGCCATCAAAAACCAAGGTTGGTTGGTATCTGCCCATAGGTAGCTAATGTCCTCTCTCTGCTTTAGACATAGTGATAATAAAAGTTCATTCCATTGTTAAGAAATTACCATGGACTATACAATCCATGGAATTCTCCAGGCCAGAATACTGAAGTGGGTAGCCTTTCCCTTCTCCAGGGAATCTTCCCAACCCAGGGATTGAACCCTGGTCTTCTGCATTGCAGGCGGATTGTTTACCAGCTGAGCCACAAGGGAAGCCCAAGAATATGGGAGTGGGTAGCCTATCCCTTCTCCAGCGGATCTTCTTGACCCAGGAATCGAACGGGGGTCCTCTGCATTGCAGGCAGATTCTTTACCAACTGAGCTATCAGGGAAGCCCCAAGGTCACATATATTTCTAGTTTATATTACAATCATGGGCTTCCCTTTCCCAGATGGTAAAGAATTGCTTACAATGTAGGAGAACTGGGTTCGATTTCTGGGTCAGGAAGATCCCGTGGAGAAGGGAATGGCAACCCACTCCAGTATTATTGCCTGGAGAATCCCATGGACAGAGGAGCCTGGCGGGCTATAACCCATGGGATCACAAAGAGTTGGACATGACTGAGTGACTAACACTTTCACTTTCATATATTATAATTATTTTTTAAGTGGATAAATCAAGATTTTTAGTTGGAGTTTAATATCAAACTCTCAACAATTAATAGAATGAATATACGGACAAGTAGAAGGATATGTTGTTCAGTCACTAAGTTATGTCCGACTGACTCTTTGTGACCCCATGGATGCATGCCAGGCTTCCCTGTCCTTCACTATCTCCTGGAGTTTGCTCAAACTCATGTCTGTTGAGTCAGTGACGCCATAGTAGGCCTGAAAAGCACTATGAACCAATTCAACATAATTAAGATTTATATAGTTTTCACAGAACAGGATACAAATTCAAGTTCCCATAGACTATAAACTGGGAAGTACTAGAGCATGTCCAGGGGTATGAAACAAGGTGCAAACATTTCATCGTCTAAAAGTATTGAATTCATGTGGAATCTGTTCTCTTACCACTTGATATTAAGCTAGAAACCAATGTTAAAAGATATAATGCACGTATTTTCAAGTGCAGTTTGACATTTACCAAGAGAATTCTTTGACTTAGCCATAGAAAGCCTCTGGAAAGTTAAAAGACTGCAAAAACGCAGAGAGTTATTATAGAGAAGAAGGCATTTAAATGAGAAATTAATGTCAAAATGAGAAGTTAATATCAAAGATACTTTTTAAAATCCCATGTATTTGGAAATTAAATGTCCATTTTTGAATATATCCAAGAAGATAGATGTTTCTGATGGGTGTATCTAAGAAGCCATAATAAGGAAAATTAGGAAATACTTATAAAGAATAAAAATGAAAAGAGAATTCACCAGAGTTTGTTGCATGCAGCTGAACCTGCTCAGTGAAGTTAAATACAACGTGGAGTCTTGAATAAGGTGTGAAAACAAATAATGGACACTAGCATAAAGTTTTGTGAATTTGAACTTTACTTAATAATACTGTATCACATGTTAATTTCCTGTTTTTTTTTTAACAACAGTATTTCTTTATATCCTTGGAATTGGATTAGAAGTTTCAAGACTCATTAAATTTTTTTTTTGAGATAAATTTTCTAGATGTTTAGCAGTAATACTAGATGCTGGAATACCTGAAACTGTCAAAATTTTGAGTGAATATAAATTAGAAATCTAGCATTCCATTCATAGTAAATAAAAATGTCATAAATTTTTTAGCTAGGCAAAAATTCATAAAGTTGCTAAAATATATATTATACATACTCTTTGTAGGTATTCAAAAGCTTTTCTACCATACTTGATAAAGGCTTGAGAAAGAACAACAACGGCAACAAAAAGAGGTGGAGAAATTGGAAAATATAAACTAAAGGAAGTGGGAACACTGAGTACTAAATAGAAAAAGAAACAAGTTAGATTAAAGTAACAGATCATCATATAGTCCAGGTGTTTTTAAGCATGGCTGCTCATTGGAAACACATCTGCAGCTTTGGAGAAAAAAAGCAATACCTGGCATTTGTATTTTTCAAAAAAATTCCAAGTTAATTCTGATATGCATCTGAATTTTAAAAAGTGATTACAAGTTTTTCTATTAAATGGTAGTTTTAGTGATATAGAATTATATTATTTTCTGTTAATCATTCATGATACGATGGTATTAAGCAAATAAAAGTGACATAATCACTATAGTAAAGTATGTTTATCAATTTTCACAATCAATAACCAGATTAAAAAAGATAATTATAATTGCAAGTTGTAATGGAAACACGATTAACCTAACTATATAAAATAATTATATATAATTTGGGGAGTTAAGTAGAGTGATGTGGTAAGTGGAAATGCATACATGCACATGTTTTCATCTGCCCAGCCAGACTATGTCTTTTGGTTGATGCATTTAATCTGTTTACATTTAGGGTAATTATTGATATGTATGATTCTATTACCATTTTCTTAATTGTTTTGGATTTACTTTGTAAAGATCTTTTCCTTCTCTTGTGTGTCCTTCCTAAAGAAGTTCATTTAGCATTTGTTGTAAAGCTGGTTTGGTGGTGCTGAATACTCTTACCTTTTGCTTGTCTGGAAAGCTTTTGATTTCTCCATCAAACCTGAAGGAGAGTCTTGCTGGGTAGTGTATTCTTGGTTGTAGGTTCTTCCCTCTCATCACTTTAAATATGTCATGTTATTGCCTTCTGGCTTGTAGAATTTCTGTTGAGCAATAAGCTGATAACCTTATGGGATTTCCCTTATATGTTATTAATACTTATTGTATTTCTTTTGTTGCTTTCAATATTTTCTTTGTTTTTAATTTTTGTCATTTTGATTACTATGTGTCTCAGTGTGTTCCTCTGTGGATTTATCCTGCCTGGGATTCTGTGCTTCCTGGACTTGGTTGATTATTTCCTTTTCCATGTAACGGAAGTTTTCAGCTGTGCTTCCTGGACTTGGTTGATTATTTCCTTTTTCAAGTTAGGGAAGTTTTCAGCTATTCTTCAGATATTTTTTCAGGTCCTTTCTCTCTCTTTCTTTTCTCCTCTGGGACCCCTATAATGCAAATGTTCATGTATTTAATGTTGTTCCAGAAGTCTCTTAGGCTGACTTCATTTCTTTTCATTCTTTTTTTCTATATTCTGTTCTGTGGCAGTAATTTCCATCATTCTGTCCTCCAGCCTATCCATTCTTTTGCCTTAGTTATTCTGCTATTGATTCCTTTTAGTGTACTATCATCTTTGTTTGTTCTTTAGTTCTTATAGATCTTTGGTAAACATTTCTTGCATCTTCTCCATTCTTCCCCTAAGATCCTGGATCATCTTCACTATCATTATTCTGAATTCTTTTTCTGGAAGGTTGCCTATCTTCAGAGCTTCCTTGGTGGCTCAGATGGTAAAGAATCCACCTGCGATGCGGGAGACCCGGGTTCAATCCCAGGGTTAGGAAGATCTCTTGGAGAAACTAATGACTGCCGACTCCAGTATTCTTGCCTGGAGAATTCCATGGACAGAGGAGCCTGCCAGGCTACAGTCCATAGCATTGCAAAGAGTTGGGCATGACTAAAGCGACTTAGCACACATGCACCTATCTCCACTTCATTTAATTGTTTTTCTGAGGTTTTATCTTGTTCCTTCATCTGGGACATAACCTTCTTCTTTTTCATTCTGATTAATTTTTACATTGGGGTTTTTGTTTCAGCCACTGTGGTTCTTCCTGCTTCTGTCTGTCCCCTGGTGGATGAGGCTGAGACTTGTGTAAGCTTCCTAATGAGAGGGACTGGGAAAATTGGGCAGGGCCAGTGCTCCCTAAGACTTTAATCCAATTATCTGCTGATGGGTCAGGTTGCACTCCCTGTCAGTTGTTTGGCCTGAGGTGACCCAGCCCTGGGCTATGTGGCTGCTATTGTAGGGTTAATGGCAACTTCTAAGAGGACTTAAGCCAAGGACTAGCTTACCAGACTGTCGCTGCCAGTACCCCCAGTTCCCACAGCAAGCCACTGCCAACCCACACCTCTGGTTCAGTCTCCTGTGAGGTCATTGCTCCTTTTCTCTGGGTCTTGGTATGTACACGATTTTGTTTGTGCCCTCCAAGAGTGGAGTCTCTGTTTTCCCCAGTCCTGTGAAAGTCCTATAATCAGATCCTGCTGGCCTTCAAAGTGAGATTCCCAGGGGATTCCCAGTCCCTTTGCTGGATTCCCAGGCTGGGAAGCCTGATGTGAGGCTCAGAACCTTCACAACAGTGGAAAAACTTTTTTGGTATTATTGTTCTTCAGTTTGTGGGTCACCCACATGGCAGGTATGGGGTTTGATTTTATCGGTTTGCACCTCTCCTACCATCTCGTTGTGGCTTCTTCTTTGTCTTTAGATGTAGGGTATCTTTTTTTGGTGTGTTCCAGTGTTCTCTTGATGGTTGTTCAACAGCTAGTTGGGATTTTGGTGTTCTCTCAGGAGCAGATGAATTCGTGTCCTTCCATTCTGCCATCTTGAACTGGAAGAACTACTTGTTACTTTTTAAAATCTAGTGAAATTATGGGATTCCTGCCCCAAGCCCAGACTTTTGGGTCCTCAGTACATAACCAGTCAAGGGTTCAGTTTGGTAGTCTGGACAATTTCTTTTTTTTTGAATGACAGTTTTATTGAGATATAGTCCACATTCTATAGAATTGACCCTTTAAATTTGTACAATTCAATGACTTTTTAGTATATTCATAGCGTTGTACAGCCACAGGGCATTTTCACAACCCCCAGTGAAACCCCATACCTATTAGCAATCATTTTCCACCTACCTCTTCTCTCCCCCTGGCTGTGGGGATGCACTACCTACTTTCTGTGTCTATGAATTTGCCTGTTCTGGACATTTCATATTAATACAATCATACAATATATGGTCTTTTATGATGAGCTTCTTTCTCTTAGCATCATGTTTACAAGGTTTATCCATGTAATAGAATGAATCAGTGCTTTAATAATTTTATGGGTGAATAATATTACATTGTTGTATGGGTATGGCAGATTTTATTTATCCATTTATCAGTTAATAGACATTTCAGTTGTTTCTACTTTTTGTCTATTATGAATAATATAGGTATAAACATTCATGTACAAGTTTTTGTATAAACATATATTTTTCTTTTTCTTGGGCATCCATGTGAGTAGCATTTCTGAGTTCTATGTTAATTCTTTGTCAAATATTTTGAGAAACTACTGAGCTATTTTCCAAAGCAGCTGTACCATTTTACCATCCCATAAACTATGTATGAGGATTATAATTCCTTCATATCCTTGAAACCTTTCATATTGTCTGTCCTTTATTTTTTAGCCATCCTAGTAGGTATGAAGTGATATCTTTTTATGGTTTTCATTTACATTTTCTAATGACTAATGATGTCAAATATCTTTTCATGTGCTTTTTGGCTACATTTATATCATCTCTGGAGAAATGTCTATTCAGAATCTTTGTCATTTTTTAAATTAGGTTGTCTTTTTTTGTTGTTGAGTTGTAAGGGTTTTTTAAATATTCTGGATGTAAGTCCCTTTCCAGATATGTGATTTACAAATATTTTCCCTCATTTTTTGGGTTGTCCTTTCACCCTTTTTGATGATGTTCTTTGAAGTACAAAAGTTCTTAATTTTGATGAAGTCCACTTTATCTATTTTTCTTTTCTCATTTGTGCTTTTGGTGTCATACCTAAGAAACAATGCCAAACTCAAGGTCACAAAAATTTACTTCTGTTTTCTTTTAAGTTTTTATATTTTTAGCTCTTGCATTAGGTCTGTGATCCATTTGAGGTGGTTTTTGTATATAGGGGTCCAAATTATTTTTTTTGCATATGACTATTCAGTTGTCCCAGCACCATTTGTTGACAAAATGATTAACTCCTAGGTTAGTTTTCCTGGTGTCTTTTTGAAAATCAATTACCATAATATAAGGGTTTATTTCTTGACTCTTAATTCTATTCCATTGATCTGTATGTCTTTCCTTATGCCAGTACCATACTATATTGATTATTCCAGAATTGTAATGTTTTGAATTTGGAAAGTATGTAACTACCCACTTTATTCTTCTTTTTCAAGATTGTTCTGGTTATTCTGAGTCCCTTGGATTTTCATATGAAATTTAGAATCAGCTTGTCAATTTCTGTAGCTGGGATTTTGTTGGGAAATGTATTGAATCTGTAGGTAAGTTTGGTTAGTATTACTATCTTCATATTTCCACCTCCCCAACTTTATTGAGGTTAATTGACAAATAAAATTTGTTTAAATATATATAAAAATGTATAAATTATATAGTACAACTTGATATTTTTCATTTTAACAGTGTTAAGTCTTCTAGTTGTAATGGATGTATTTCCATTTATATGGGTATTTAGTTTCATTCAACAATGTTTTGTGATTTTCAGCATACAAATTTCACTTCTTCAAATTCTTAGCCCTCTGTATCCTCAGTTTGTGCATCTACTGATTCAACCAATTGTGGACTGAAAGTATTAAAGAAAAAAATTCCAGAAAGTTCCATACAACAAAGTTTGACATGTCATTTACATTGTAGTAGATATTATAAATAATCTAGAGTTAATTTAAAGTATATGTGAGGATGTGCATAGGTTATATGCAAGTTCTACATCATTTTAAGTAAGGAACTTGAGCATCCTTGGATTTTTGTATCCACAGGGGGTTGTGGATTCAGTCCCACAGGGATACTGAGGAATGACTGTATTTTATTTATTTTAAGATTTATCCTAAAGGAAATTATTTTAATTTCATTTTTGCTGTCTTCATTGTTGGTGTATAGAAATATAATTTTTTTTGGTATACTGATCTTTTATAGTGAAACTTTGTTGAATTTGTCTATTAGTTGTCTGGGCATGTACTATCCTTAACTTAGATTAATGAGGTAGGGAACATACTCATTATCGGACTTCTAACTGCTTATCTAATCTTGTATCTGTCCACAAATCGAAGAGGAAATCCCTTTGAATGTTTAGGAAACACCAGCTTCCCTGGTGGCTCAGCGGTAAAGTATTGCTATCTAAATAGCAATGCCAATGCAGGAGATGTGAGTTTGATCCCTGGGTCAAGAAGATCCCCTGGGAAAGGAAATGGCAACCCATTCCAATATTCTTCTCTGAGAAACCCCACAGACAGAGGAGCCTGGCGAGCTACAGTCGTGGGGTTGCAAGAGGGTCAGACCCAAATGAGTGACAGCAACAACAACTTTGAAAGAATCATTATTGAAAGTATCCAGTCTTCTGTCATATGTGAAACTAATTGATATAGTCCCATTTGTTGAATAGTATATTCTTTACCCATCAGTATGCTGTATCCATTCTGTCCTAAGCAAGATTTCCCTATTTGCAACAGGTTTTTTGGGGGGAGGCGGGGTGGGGCTCTACTCCGTTAACACTAACTCCATTAGTACTAGATAGCAGAATGAGAATGGCTGTTAAGAATTTGAGGCTTACTTTTATTTTTTTTAATATAAATTTATTTATTTTAATTGGAGGCTAATTACTTTACAATATTGTATTGGTTTTGCCATACATCAACATGAATCCAGCACGGTGTACACGTGTTGAGGCTTACTTTGTACAAAGGATACATTTAAACCACTTTATATGCATTATCTCTAATTCTCACAACAATCCTAATGAGGTAGATGCTATTTGATCCTTATTTTAGAGATGCAGAAACTGAAGTGCAGAAGTTAATTTGGCCAAGGTTATGGAGGTAGTTTATGGTGGAGCTAGGCTTAAACTTGTGCAGTCCAATGCTGGAGCCTAAACTCTGTTGCCTCAAGAAGGGGCAAGTATTTCTCTTCTCTCTACCCTACTTGCCTCTCCCAAGTTGTCTACTTAACCAGATGTTTACTAGGCATGTCTCTCTCTCTCTTCAGCTGCCTCTGCTGCAGATTGAGTTCTTAGAGAGGGTAGAAGGCAGAATGCTATTATTCCTGCTGGTCACAGGCCTCACCCTGCTTCACTAAGCAGCTGAGGACCAGAATTCATCTCCAGACCTGGGTGGCTTCCACTGCAGTCATTTGTCTTTGAAGAGCCAGGGAATGCCTTCCAGTCCTTGCTTTCAAGCCTGCTCTTGTTTGTGGAGGGGTCTATTGTGAGAAGTAACACACTCACAACTCATAGTGATAGAACATCAAGATTTCCCTTTGCACTTCTCAGTAGTTGATAGATGAAAGGTGTTGGCTGCAGTGTAGTGTCACTTTGTCATGAGCTATGAAGTCCAGAAGTTCATTTAAACATAGAGAAATAGATGTGAATGGGCTGTTGGGCTTGATGAATATTTTTGAAGGTTAAAACACAGTTCAGGTGGTTGAAGTTTATCTGTGTCAGTGTTGAGCGTGTTCATCCAGACTCATGCCAACTTCAGCCTTTCGAACTGTGGTTGCAGTGTACTGTCTTTGGCTTTTTTTTTTTTCCTTTTCCTGGTTCCTTTCTCCATTTGTAGGGGTTTGAAATGATGCTGAAGCTGAAACTCCAGTACCTTGGCCACCTCATGAGAAGACTTGACTCATTGGAAAAGACTGATGCTGGGAGGGATTGGGGGCAGGAGGAGAAGGGAACGACAGAGGATGAGATGGCTGCATGGCATCACTGACTCGATGGACACGAGTCTGAGTGAACTCTGGGAGTTGGTGATGGACAGGGAGGCCTGGCGTGCTGCAGTTCGTGGGGTCGCAAAGAGTCGGACACGACTGAGCGACTGAACTGAACTGAACTTCTTTTCCAATAAGCTATCTGAAAGTTTCTCTAGTACTAGTGTATGATTTGTATCTGTAGAAGACAAAAAGTTGGAGGTTTAAAAAGGCTTGCTGAGGTGAAGGTGCAGCTGGTCCTGCCATTGGGTACTTTCTCTTTTAGATCCACTGTCCAGTTTTACAGGCATCCCTGCTGGCTGAGTGCTATAACGAGGGGAGAAATGGGACCAGAGTCTCTGAAAGATGTGGTGGGAGATGTTAGTATAACCTTTGTTTTTAAAATGCTTATAAAACATGTTTAAGTAATAGAAAAATACATTTTTGTATGTAAAATTCACACATTACTGATGTGCCCCCTTAACTTCATCCCCACCAAACCTAGTGTCCTCCCCTGCAAATGTATTTCTCTGACATTTTCTGGTGCATTTATTAATGTACATGTATACCTATGACATCATTTTCATGTTTTTTGTATTTAAAATAATTGGCATCACATTGTGCATGTTTCCCCCATGCTTTTGCATACTATGTTATTTCTTGAATATATATCCATGTCAGGACTGGTAATTTTGTCATTCTTTTATATATGTTCTGTACTCTGGCTACTCTGTTAAAAACTGTATTACGGAAAATTTTTAAATGTGTGTAAAAGTAGAGAACCCCCACCCCAGGTTATTTTGAAGCAAATCTCAGGTGGTGTAATAGTTTCATACATCAGTTCAGTTCAGTNTACTCTGGCTACTCTGTTAAAAACTGTATTACGGAAAATTTTTAAATGTGTGTAAAAGTAGAGAACCCCCACCCCAGGTTATTTTGAAGCAAATCTCAGGTGGTGTAATAGTTTCATACATCAGTTCAGTTCAGTTCAGTTCAGTCACTCAGTTGTGTCCGACTCTTTGCAACCCCATGGACTGCAGCACGCCAGGCTTCCCTGTCCCATCACCGACTCCCAGAGCTGTATCTCTAGCAGATAAGGCATTTAAACCAATAACTAAACTTTTATCATATGTAACTAAATTAGTAATAATTCCTTAATATCATCTACTATCTAGCCAGTGTTCAGATTCCCTGAATTGTTTCAAGTATGTCTTTTTATAGCAACTTGTTCCACTCATGATCCAAGCAAGGGCAGCATGCACATTGTACTTGTTTCGCATCTGTTAAGTCTCTTTTATTAATAAGTCTTTCTTCAGCCCCTCCCTCGCTATTCATTAGAAAATCATCCATTCTGTAGACATTTCCACATTCTGTATTTGGCTTGTTCTCTCCTCTTCTGTCTCCTCTATGTCCTATAAACAAGTGGATAGGTCTAGACTTGATTAGAATCAGATTCTGTTTTTGGCAAGAAGACTTCTTAGTGATGCTGTGTACTTCTTACTGCATCACATTAATAGGTTCTTAATGTCTGATGCCTCTGTTTTTGTCATGGTTGATTGATCAGTGAGTTCATGTAGTATTAGCCTGATTCGTACCTTATGATAAAGATCCCAACAACCTTTCCAACAATGGTTTTTTTATCAAGTATTGATCACCATTGTGTGTGTCTAGTGGTATGATAATGAATATTTAACAACTAGCCATTGTTAATTTTCATGGTGTTAAAATTCCTGCCATGGCCAGTTTCAGTCCTACTGATGTGTCACTGAATGTGAGGTTGGGACAGATCTGCTTAGTTGGTTCTCCCAAGCTAGTATGAGCTGTTTCTAGCAAACCACTGCTTAGATCATTGGCTTAATTAGTAGTTACAAAATGGTGATACTCTCTTTTATTTCTTTTACCTCTGTTAACTTGGACCACAGCTTGCTTGGTTGCTTACTTATTTATTGACCACGCTGCGTGGGATGTGGGATCTTAGTTCCCCAACCAGGGATTGAACCTATGCCCCCTGCAGTGGAAGCAGAGTCTTAACCACTGGACTGCCAAGGAAGTCCCAACCATGGCTTATTTAACCATTTTCCAATTGTTGAACATTTTGCTTTATCACCTTTATTAAAGCTTTAAACTGAAGAGTACTGTACAACAATTTAATTCTCAATGCATTACTAAATTCCTTCTATGAATTTTGAGTTTATAGAAGTATATGAAAACTGAAATAGACTTCATTCCTGATGACCAGGAAAAGTGTCTTATTCATTTGACCAGTACTTACTTAGCACTTAACTATGTGGTTGGTACCATAGAGACTCCCAAGAGGAATATGGATAAGGCCCCACATCTGTCAATTAGTATTACAGTTACATATGAGAATGGTGCTAGTCTGGGTGGTTTCTAACTGGAATGATCTATGGATGTGTTGCTGGGGGGTTTACCAACCATACAATTAAGCTAACCATTGAAGGGTAGATCTGATTTTTGGAGTCAAATTCTTTGACCCCAATTTGTTGATCCTTTTTTGATATCTGCCTTGGTTCAGTTTTTATTGCCTGGGAGTCTTCTAAAATAATCTCCAGTCTGATATGCTTGTTTCATTCTTTACTTCATAGAATAGTAGGATTGTTTTGAGCACAACTATGATGTCACCTCCCTCCCCCAAATCCTTCAGGACCTTCTGTGTAAAAACTAAAGGACACAGTACCATGGCCTGGCATGCCCAAGGAGAAGTGTATTTCAGAATAAAGTGGAGACTGGAAGGCTAATGTCTGCTGACTGGCCAAAGAAAATGGAGACTAGTGGAGAGAGAGAGTTTGTAAACTGTTTCCCCAGGAAGTCTTAGAGCCTTCCATTGGCATGGTAGAGTTAACGCAGATTGCAAATGGTTTTGAAGTGATTAGGAAACCTTGATGTGAAGTAGTTGTTATCATCTTGAACTGTTTAAGAGTAAAATTTAGTTTGACTACAAAGTCTTATTTTAAAAATTCTTGATGGAAAAGAGTTCAGATGGAATCTTTTTCTAGGCTGCATGCCTGCCTTCCTGCCTACTTTCCTTCCTTCCAACACACATGCCCACTTAGGCATGCACACACACATGCACACAACTGGTGATTTAAGGAGTTTACTAGTAAAAGGATTAGGAAAAATGCACTTTTATAAATTCTCATATGAGAAATGAAACTTGACTTTCACTGAAGTTAAATCTTAGGTGTATTTGTCATTTAACTCCATCTGTGTCTCCATTTGAGACTTAATTAACCCTTGTCATACACATATCCTGGGATGCAGGAAGAAGGAGTTATTGGTAAACACTGTCGAATAAATTCTAGAATGTTAGAATATCAGTGCTAAAGGAGAAGACAGAGAACTTGAGTTCATCATTTTGGCCAACTCTGACATGTTCCATGTGAGGAGACAGAGATCCAGAGAATGTAACTGCTTGTTGTCCATCAGAATCCTTTAAAGATAGGACTTCCCTGGTGGTTTGTGTACTCCCAATACAGGGAGCACAGGTCTGATCCCTAGTTGGGGACCCAGGATCCTGCATGCTGCTCACGGCCTAGCCTAAGACATTTTTTTAAAAAATGAATAGAAATTAATATTTATTTAATAAAATACTAAAAAATTTTAGAATCCTTTGAAGATGGGAAATCTTTGTTCAGATCTTTGCTGCAGCAAATTTGGTATCAGAAAAAGCAATTTGTGTGAATTTCATTTGGGGGGCATACTTTGCTATGTTTCTATAGGTAATAACACTAATATCTAAAGTTTAAAAGTATAAAGAGAATAAATTTGGTACCCTTTGTATGCAAGAAACTAAATAGTATAATTTTCTTTTGTTTCCTTCCACATGATAGGAAAGGAAGTTTTGCCTTCATAAATACTTGGAGATATTAGGAATATATCTATTTTTTAATTATTAAAAATAGGTTATTATAAAAAGCCATATATATGTGAGAAAAGGTATGGGATACTGAACCTGTAGCTTCAACAGTTATTAACTATGACCCATCGTGTTTCTCCTGTATTCCCATATGATTAATTTTACTTTTTCCCCATGGGTAGCTTTAAAAAAATATTGAATAAATTGGAGATATTAGGAATATATCTATTTTTTAATTATTAAAAATAGGTTATTATAAAAAGCCATATATATGTGAGAAAAGGTATGGGATACTGAACCTGTAGCTTCAACAATTATTAACTATGACCCATCGTGTTTCTCCTGTATTCCCATATGATTAATTTTACTTTTTCCCCATGGGTAGCTTTAAAAAAATATTGAATAAACAGCACGATCCTACTGTGTAGTACAGGGAACTATATTTAATATCCTGTAAGCATATATATATATATATACACACACATATATATATAACGGAATCATTTTGCTGTACACCAGAAACTAACACAACCTTATGAATCAGCTTTACTTCAATTTAAAGAAAGCAACCATTGAGGTATGATTTCTAGACCATAAAATTCATCCATCTTAAGTGAACTGCTCAATGATTTCTAGTAAATTTGTTAAATTTTGCTACTGTCACCGTAGTCCAGTTTTAGAACATTTTCAATATCCCAATAATATCCTTTAATGCCTTAGAGTTAATCCTAGTGCCCAGCCTCAGACAACTACTAATCTACTTTCTGTTTCTATAGATTTTCCCTTTCTGGACATTTCATAATAAATAGATTCATACAATGTGGTATCTTTTGTGTCTGGCTTCCTTTACTTTGTATAATGTTTTTGAGGTTCATACATGTTGTAACATGTATCTGTATTTAATTTCTTTTTATTTCTGGATAGTAATCCATTGTATGGCTGAACAATAATTGTCTATCCATTCTTCAGTTCAGTGGATATCTGAGTTGGTTTTTCTTTTTGCCTATTATGAGTAATGATGTCAGGATCTGAATGCATGAAAATCTTTGTGTGATGATATGTTTTCATTTCTCTTGTCAAGATACCTAGGAGTGGAATTGCTGATGTAACTTTTTTTTTTGCTGCTGTGAATGGCATGTGGGATACTAGTTCTTAGAACAGGGTTTGAAGCCACGCCCCCTACATTGGAAGTGCAGAGTCTTAACCACTGGACCACTAGGGAAGTCCCTTTATTTAATATTTAAAGACATTGCCAACTGGTTTCTAAAGTACATGTACCATCTTACATTCCCATCAGTAGTGCTTACTATTTCTTAATATATTCACCAGCACTTATTATTTTTTGTTACAGCTGTGGTACAATGTGGTATTTCTTTGTGATTTTTATTTGCATTTCCCTGATGACTAATTGAGTGTCTTTTCATGTGCTTATTAGTGATGCCTGTATCTTCTTTGGTAAAATATCTACTCAAATCATTTGCTCACTTTTAAATTGGGTGTTTGTCTTTTTTATTGTTGAGTTGTATATTCTGGAGTTCATTGTTTTTTCAGATATGTGGTTTTCAAACATTTTACCCTAATCTGTGCCTTGTCCTTTCATTTTCTTAGTGGTGTCTTTTAAAGCACAGAAGTTTTAAATTTAGATGAAGTGCAATTTTTGAATTCTTTCCTGATTGGATTGTGCTTTTGGTGTCAAAGCTAAGAAATCTTTGCCCAACTCAAGGTCTTGAAGGTCTTCTCCTGTTTGCTTCTAAAGGTGTTATAATTTTAGCTCTTACAGTCACGTCTCTAATCCATTTTGATTTAATTTTTGTATATAGTGTGAGGGTTCTTTGGTGGCTCAGAGGTTAAAGCGTCTGCCTCCAATGCGGGAGACCCGGGTTCAATCCCTGGGTTTTAAGTTTAACCATAAACCAGGAACCATCTCCAGTTTTCTAATTATTCACTTCTCAAAATGACTTTAATGTTTGAGTATTCTTCATTAACTATTTTGCTCATTTACTCATTCAAAACATAGTTATTAAGTGCCTAAGTTATAGACACAAAATGAGACTCAGGTTCAATCCTTGTGTTGGGAAAATCCCCTGAAGAAATAAATGGCAAACCACTCCAGTATTGTTGCCTGGAGAATCCCGTGGACAGAGGAACCTGGCAGACTATAGTCAGTGGGGTTGCAAAAGAGTCAGACATGATTTAGTGACTAAACAAGATGAAAAACTGATTTCTAAGATGAAAACCTGATATGCAGAGGTGTTATGTAACTCTTCCACAGTCACACAACTAACCTGTATTAGAACTAGGATTTGAACAGAGGCACTCTGGCTCCAGGAGCAATTATATTGCCTTCACTATAACTTTCAATAGCTCTAGTAGTAGCAATGATTATTAAATATAGTATTATGATTCCTAATTTTAGCATTCCATTGTATTCATGAGTTTGATAGCTTTTAGAAATATTATGGGCCCATTTTATCCTGAACCTTAATTCTGTTACATACTATTGATTGTAGTCAGCTGCATAAAGAACTAAGGTAGAAACACTGGCCATACGTGGTATTCACCTTTGGTACCATAAACGGGCCAAGGACTTAATCATGTGCTATTAACATTTGTATTCATGAGTTTGATAGCTTTTAGAAATATTATGGGCCCATTTTATCCTGAACCTTAATTCTGTTACATACTATTGATTGTAGTCAGCTGCATAAAGAACTAAGGTAGAAACACTGGCCATACGTGGTATTCACCTTTGGTACCATAAACGGGCCAAGGACTTAATCATGTGCTATTAACACAGGGCTTCCCTGGTGGCTCAGAGGTTAAAGCGTCTGCCTCCAATGCGGGAGACCCGGGTTCAATCCCTGGGTCGGGAAGATCCCCTGGAGAAGGAAATGGCAATCCACTCCAGTATTCTTGCCTGGAGAATCCCATGGACGGAGAAGCCTAGTAGGTTACAGTCCACGGGGTCACAAAGAGTCGGACACGACTGAGCAACTTCATCATCATCATCATCATTAACACAGCAGCCTCTATAATGACTCTATGGATAAAGTATGATGCAGTTCATATAAGAGTGCAGTTTATATAACTTGAAGGGAGTCTGCACAGACCAAATCTAAAATCCAAATATGCAAAATAAAACAGAAAAAAACTCATCTTTTCCAATATCCCTTTTCCTTGGTAGCTACTAAAATCTGTAAAGCTCCACAAAGCATCGGGGAAGGCAATGGCAACCCACCTCAGTACTCTTGCCTGGAAAATCCAATGAACGGAGTAGCCTGGTGGGCTGCAGTCCATGGGGTATTCTTGCCTGGAGAATCCCATGGACGGAGGAGCCTAGTAGGTTACAGTCCACGGGGTCACAAAGAGTCAGACACGACTGAGCGACTTCACCTTACTTTACCTTACCTTAAGAGTCTAAGTTCTTCTTTTTATATGTGGATATCCACTTGTCCCAGTACTGTTTGTTGAAAAAATACTCTCCTTTCCCTATTGAATTGCCTTGGTATCTTGGTTGAAAATCATTTGTCTGTAAATATAAGGGTTTCTTTCTGGACCCTCAATTTTGTTTCACTGATCTGTATGTCAGTACTACATTGAATATTTTCCAAAGCAGAGGAGTTATATGTAGGCTTGTGAAGAGGTGTTCACATGACTAAGAAGACTAAATATTTGCTACAATGACACGTTTTTAGGTAGCGTTTAGCATCTCACTTAAGTGAGTTTGTGGTGTGTAGCATATACAGATGGAGAAGGCAATGGCACCCCACTCCGGTACTCTTGCCTAGAAAATCCCATGGACGGAGGAGCCTCATAGGCTGCAGTCCATGGGGTTGCGAAAAGTCAGACACGACTAAGCAACTTCACTTTGACTTTTCACTTTCATGCACTGGAGAAGGAAATGGCAACCCACTCCAGTGTTCTTGCCTGGAGGATCCCAGGGACTGGGAAGCCTGGTGGGCTGTTGTCTGTGGGGTCGCACAGAGTCGGACATGACTGAAGTGACTTAGCAGCAGCAGCAGCAGCAGCAGCAGCAGCAGCAGCATATACAGAAACATCCTTTAGTTCCAGTAGTCTTTCTCTGCAGCCTTCTGACATACTTTTTCTTTGGATGGAGAATAACCTCTTTGGAACTGCTTATTTCCCATATCAGTGCTCTCTTTTGCTCTTTACCACTACATGTCCTATAGGTTCAAAATATGATATTGATTGCTGCATCACAGTAGTCTTGTGATCTTGATGATGTCATTTACTGTCCCAGGCTTAAAGTTTCTCATCTGTAAAGTGAAAGAATGGAATTTGATCTAATTCCTTTCCCAAATACAATCATTAATATTTTCTTGAATAGTTCCAAGGCATGGGTAAGTTCATTTATTTTAACTGGTGAAAAATTTTATTCTACTTAACAGAGAGTTAATGCCCTTTTATTTTTTAAAGTGAGTCAGGCATTATCAGGGGATCAGGGCACAAGTATTGTTGGAAAGGTACTCCTGGGTGTATATGACATGAATCCATCACTGTGTGTAACTGGGTGATCAGGGGGCAGACAGAGGCTTCCACATGCTTTCATGATTAGAAAGGAGAGCAAGAAAGAACCATTTTTTTTTTTTACAAAGAAATAGCCATTTTTATGAACTTGCCAAGAAGAGAAATGGTGCTCACTGACAAAATCCTTGAAGCTTTGCATATGGCCAACTCTATTTGATTGATACTTAAAAGTGTAGGTCCCACTGGCAGGCTTCTTTCAACATTTTCCATCCTTTAAGGTTTTTTTTTTCCTTTGACATTTGAAAGCTTTTATTTTCTTCATAAAATATTCCTAGTCTGTGGGGATGGGAGCCCTTTTCCACAGCTGAGGTTATTCCAAGTTTTATTCCCCTGAAGAATTGGCTTTCTGTTCCTTGAAGCTTTCAATTGCTACATCTGCTGCTTTATTTCCACTCAGTAAGCTGTAACATGTTTTCATTTAGTCATTGATTTGGGGCTTTGTAAAAATCTGAAGGAAGTTAGTAAATAGTAATAAATATGAATAATATTGTGTTGGGAAATTTCTAAGCATAATGAAGTAAGAGGATAAAAAATTTTAGAGGTTAGTGTTTTAGAATCTCAGCTCTAAGAAACAGATTCAGCAGATCAGTGTCAGAAAACACACATCTTTCAATGAATTTAATAAACACTGGAAATTATTACTGTGTTCTCTGAATTTGTGATTAAATGGTAGGTTCTTTTGTAAAGTTTTTAATTTATTTTTCAAGATGTGAGTATTTATTAGTTTTTCCATGATTATACTTATAGAAAATGTTAAGTTCAAGTATAGTTGATTTACAATGTTATATTACTTTCAGGTGTACAACACAGTGATTTGATATTTTTGTAGGTTATACTCCACTTAAAGTTATCAAAAATATTGGTTATTCCTTGTGCTGTATATTACGTCCTTGTGTCATCTATTTGATACCTAGTAGTCTGTATCTCTTAATTGCCTACCCCTATCGTGCCCTTCCATCTAGCCCTCTCTCCACTGGTAACCAGTAATTTGTTCTCTATGTCTATGATTGTGTTTCTGTTTTGTTACATCTATTCATGTGTTTCATTTTTTTAGATTCCATATACAAGTGAAAACATACAGTATTTGCCTTTTTCTGATTTCACTAAGCATAGTACCTTCACAGTTCGTCCATGTTGCTGCAAATGACATTATTTCATTCTTTTTTATGGCTGAGTACTATTCCATTGTGTGTGTGTGTGTGTGTGTACCACTTCTTCTTTATCCTTTCATCTGTCAATGGACACTTATTTGACAAAGCCTTACTGATATCTGATGCCCCACCTTATTAACTATGAGACTTTAAGAATAAACCTGTAATTGATTCATAGGTATGATAGCCTTTAATGTATGCAGAAAATGTTTTCTCCTCCCCTGCCTTCTCCCCTTCTCTTCCTTTCTGGGAAAGCAGGCGGTACTATTAACAGGTATGTTGCCATCTTTTGCATGTGTACAAGAGATTATTCAGCCAAAGTATGTTTTCAGTTTCAATTTGCATGAAGGTGTACTTTTTAAAAAAATTGATTGGAGCATGCTGGATAAAATATTTGAATCTAATTTGAGGTCTTTTAATTTTGTGATTAAATTAAAAGTGTCTTCTTCCAAGATACTCCTTGGAAGAAAAACTATGACAAACCTAAACAGTGTATTTAAAAAGCAGAGACATCATTTTGCTGACAGAAGTCCATATAGTAAAAGCTATGGTTTTTCCAGTAGTCATGTATGGATGTGAGAGCTAGACCATACAAAAAAGGCTGAGTGCCAAAGAATTGATACTTTTAAGTGGTGGTGCTGGAGAAGATTCTTGAGACTCCTTTGGACAGCAGGTTATCTATCAAACCAGTCAATCCTAAAAGAAATCAACCCTGACTATTCATTGGAAGGACTGATGCTGAAGCTGAAGCTCCAATACTTAGGCCACCTGATGCGAGAGCCAGATCACTGGAAAAGACCCTGGTGCTTGGAAAGATTGAAGGCATGAGGAGAAGGAGGCTACAGAGGATGAAGTGGTTGGATGGCATCATTAACTCAATGGACATGAGTTTAAGTTAGCTCCAGGAGATGGTGAAGAACAGGAAAGCCTGGTGTGCTGCGGTTCATGGGGTTGCAAAGAGTTGGACATGACTAAGCCACTGAACAACAACAACAATTTAAGGTCATGAATGGACTGAAGATATTATAAGAGATTTTTCACTAAATTCAATTCCAATTATTCACCCACTGTGTACATACTAAACACAAGGTAGTATGCTTAGGTGCTTTGGAAGACCAACAGATGAATTAGACATAAAATTGGTAGAATGAAGCTAGATTTGTGTCTCCTGCCATTAAAGGAAATGAACACAGAATCATAAACAGTAAGAAATGCCATTTCGGGAGGAAAGAATAGCAGCTATGGGAAAAGCTGAGGCTTGGGGAACACTCAGCTCTGCCTGCCTCCTTCTAGGACCCATGTGTGCGAGTAGGTAAATCATGAGATTTCTTACTGATGGTCCAAATTTGAAGCCAAGTAGAATAAGTGGGAATTCTTAGTTTTCCCTTTTCTTGATTGAAGGTGAGTGGACATAACTTTTGGAAAGAGAGCGGAAAACCTGGAAAAGGGAGTAATCAATCACAGCTGATATCCTGATATAATGGAAGGGAAGGCCAGGGCTCCATGCTGAACTGGGGGGACATAGTGAGATCTGGGAAGTTCCTCTGAGGCCATTGATTTACCTCAAGATTTGGGAGAAGGCACTCTGCTACAGAGTTTTAATGTTAATTATTTTGGTATTTCCTTCATATTTCAAAATAAAATACTGTATAACCTCTAACTGACTTTTCAATTTTAGTCATCATCTACTGTCTTCTCTCTGCTATCACCTTTCCCCTCTTCTACCCTCCCAGTATACTTTTATTATCATTTTGGTTAGATTAATATTGTGTTTATATTATTTTTGTGGCTATATGAGTCATAGAGGAAAGTTTTCACTTTTCCTGCTGCACAGGTTTTTGTTTGCTTTGGAGTGAATACTCATCTTGTTTCTAGTGTACTTTCCCATGAATCAACTGTAGACTCTCTCAGTTTTCTAAGGTTATTCTTACTCTGAAATATCAGTTATCAGTTTCGTATGAGTGAAGAAATTTTAAATGATTGTGTTCTATGCCTGGTATTTAGTTTTCATCATGGTATCCTCCTGCACTGTCATCCAAGGATTCCCTTCTTATTTCTCCCATGTTGGATCTCCTTTATCCAGTTATGTCTTGGTCTTTCTTGGTTTATTCTCTTGTTTAGTGGTAAAGAACCCACTTCCAAATAAAGGAGATGTAAGAGACGTAGGTTTGATCCCTAGGTTGGGAACATTCCCTGGAGGAGGGCATGGCAACCCACTCCAGTATTCTTGCCTGGAGAATCCCACGAACATAGGAGCCTGGTGGGCTACAGTCCATGAGATTGCAAAGAGATGGACACAAATGAAGTGACTTAACACACAAGCATGTATCATTGAGTGACTTTCTTGGAAAGGGTATGTGGTGCTCAATTTGAGACACTGGATGTCTAAAAATATCTCTGATTGAACCATCATGCAGGCTGCTAGTTTGGGTAAATAATCATTGATTAGAAATCAGATTTCTTCAGAATTTTGATGGTAGTGCTCCAATGAATTCTAGGTTCCAGTGGTATAATAAGAAATCTAAAACTATTTGGACACCAGATCCTTTGTATATAGTCTGCCCTCCTTTTCTGCCCTGTGCTTGGAAATTGTAGAATCTTCTAACTCCAGTTCTTTGAAATTTCATGTTGATGTACCTTACCATAAGTCTGTTTTCTTCCACCATCCCTGAGTATTCAGTGGATGTTTTTAATTTAGAAACTTATATTATTCATTTCCAGCAATTTTTCTTGAACTAGTTAATTGATTTATTACTATATCTCCATTTCTTTTTGTGGAACTTTTATTTGGATATTAACCTGCTTTCTTTACAATTTCCTTAGATTATCTTTGAATATTTCTGTTAAGCTTTTTTCTTTCTGCTGTCATGTTTTTAATTTCAAGTGCTGTTTTTAATTTTTTGAATATTCTATTTTCAGTAGCATCCCATTATTTTATCTTTACACATAGCATTTTTTCTCTTTTTGATGCTTTCCTTGATGACTGTATTAAAACTTTGATCCCTCACTCTTACGTCATTATCTGTCTTCTCAGTGGTATATAAGCTTCATGAAGATAGAGCTTTTTTTCTGTGTTTTTTTTTTTCTACTGATATATTTCCAGCACCTTAAACAGTACCTGGCACACAGTAAATGTTTCAATATTTCTGGAATAAACTGAATGGTCATTCTGATGATGTTAATAACATTAAATTTTTTTCTCTATATATAGAGCTAATCTGTTTCATTGAGGTCAGTTGTTTTCTATTTTTATTGTTTTAACTTAGGTTAGAAAATTTTGGGCAGATATCTGGCAGTAATTTATCATCTGCTTATATTTAAGAATGGGGTCTAAAAAGCTGATGGAATACATGAGTAAATGATTGGGACTTGCCATGTGTGGGCTTCATGGTAGAATGATTCTGGCTGGACCATCTTGTTGGTTTCTCTTGATGTTGACACCTAGATCTTCCATCCTGGCTGGTCCAATTCCCTGGAGCATGATCTAGTCTCTGGGTACAATAGTCTGGAAGCAAACAGGGAGAGGGCTGGAAGTGTCTCAACATCCAGAGTACTACATTTACTGTTGTCAGAATGGCCCCTGGGCCTTGGATCCTCCCTGGAGAAGAAAATACTTCTGACCTTTTTCTAGAGTGAAAGACAGGATGAAACTGTATAGAATATATGAGAAAAATCTCAGGATCTAACTGCTGCTAAACTCTTTCAGTCAGTTTTTAAAAAATATGGCAATGGAACATAATTGTATAGTTCTTTCTAATGTTAATTCAAGCAAGTATTTGTATTCTGAGTTATCCAGGTGAATTAAAGGCAGAACATGATGACTAACAGGCAGAAGGGACCACAGGAGCAGGGATCCTGAAGCCCAAAGCAGCATGAGGTGTAGCTGGAACTAGATTGTCAAGGGTCTTGTTGACATACACCTTTCTTCTGAAGGGTGGAAAATAGGATCCACTATCAGTTAACCTTGTTTACTTTTTACTACTTTCCTCATTTTACCCTTACTTCTTGAAGAGTTTGGTGTCACTAATTCTTGAGAACTGGGGGCTTCTATGGTCCAGATTGGTTACGGGCTGCCTTCTCTACTGCTCATTTAGCTATCAGTCATCTATCCTTTTTCCCCAATTACAAATGTAAACAATTTAAACAAAAAATATAAACAGTTCTTGTCACTATTCTGTTGATGAGGTAAGAGTGAGATTAATTGCAAATATTTAAACCACTATCTTTGCACAAAGGTCATATTTATAGGATATTGAACACAATATTAGGACAGCAGAAATGAGGAATCCTATACATTATCAAGCCAAGATTTCAGTCCAGAGTGGCCTGGGTTGATAGTGCCTTTAGGTTTCTAGCAGGAGTAATAGAGGAGGAGCCCATTTTCCTTTCGGGCCCTGAAGTATTCCTATAGGTAATTTTCCAAGGAATATGTATTCAGAGTTAAAGGTTGCCAAGCACTCAAAGAAATGGAACACAATGAGGAGAGAGCCAGCAGAAGCAACAAAACAGTGGAAAATACCAATCCTTTAGTTTTTGGAATTATCAGACATAGACTAAGGAATATGTTTAGTATATTTAAAGAAAAAGAAATGAAGAAAATGAGTAAGTAGCCAATCAATTATAAGAATGAAAAAGACCTTTTGAAAAAAAGACCAAATAGAACTCCTAGAAATGAAAAATACAGTAATTTAAATAAAATCAAAGACTGGCTTATTAGATCACTAAGTACAGTTGAAGAGTTGAAGAGGGAACTGGTTTATTGGACAGCAGGTTTTAGAAAATTATCCAGAACACCACACAGTTAGACAAAGAGCTTCAGAAGGAGAGGTGAAAGAAAGCAGTACAAAGACTGAAAAGTCATTTAATATTTCCCAAAGTTACTGGGATGCCACATAGTTCAGAAATTCTGACAATGCTTAGCAACTTATGAAAGAAAAGCAAAATGAAGAAATACATGGGCAGGTATAAGGTACGTTTGGTACTGCAGAATACCAAAAACAGTAGATCTTAAAAGCAACCAGACAGAAGATAGCCTACCTACTGAAAAACAGTGATTCCATTGACATCTGACTTCTCAACAGCAATAATGGAGGCCAGAAGACAGGGAAATGTTATTTTCAATGTTGTGGTGGGCGGCGGGGGGGGAATAGCTGTCAATATAGAATTCTGTACTCAGTGAAATCATCTTTCAAGAATGAGGGCAAAATAGTTTTTAGTTAAGTTGACTAAACTTCCTACTAATAGACACTCAATAAAGGAAATTCTAAAGGATGAACTTCAGAAAGAAGTTACAATTATAAAAGAAATTGAATGGAAATTGGGGAAATTTAAAAACTGAATGGTATCACATATCAAAACCTATGGGAGTATATTAAAGAGATACTTGGAAGAAAGTTGTAATGCTAGATGCTTATGTTAGAAGAAAAGCTGAAAAATAATGAGCCAAGCAACCAGTTTAAGCTAGAAAAAGAACAATAGGATAAGCCCAAAGAAAGTAAATGGAAGGAGATGAGCAGACACAAATTGAACGGAAAGCAAGCATATAATCCAGAGACACAAAAAGTTCAAAGTTGGCTTTTTGAAAAGAGAATTAAACTTGACAAATGTCAGGTGAGATTGATGAAGGAAAACCACAGTGATGACACAAACAGTATACAGGAATGGAAAAAGATTTCCTTTGCAGAACTTAAGATGGTAAGTGGGTTTTGAACACCTTTTTGGCAAAAATTATGAAAATTTATTAGGCAAAATGAATAACTGTCTAAAAAATATCATTTATCAAAAATGACTTTAAGAATTAGAAAGTCTGAATAATCCTGTAACATTTAAGTAAGTAAAATCATTAAAAATCTTGTTTTAAGAAAAACTGAGGCCCAGATGTTTCTGATGTCATGTTTTAACTGATATTCAACAACAGCAACAATTTTTGATCTCATACACCTATTCCAGAGTATAGACAAAGGGATCACTCTCCAGGCAAATCAAACACACCAGAGGACCATATGAGAAAGGAAATTCATTTGTTAGTCTAACTCATGAATATAGTTACAAAAATCCTAAACAAATATTAGCCAACTCAGCCTAGCAGATAGAAAAACCTGACAAAGTTGGGATTATCCTAGGGGTGTATGAGTGTCTTAAGACATTCATAGTATAATTTATCATATTAACAAATCATAAGGAAAAATCATAGCATCATCTCAACAGATGGAGATGTGGATTTGGTTCAATATTCAGTAATGAATTGTCATAAAAAGTCTCAAAATAGATGGGAATTTTTGTAATCTATTAAGGGAATGCAAAAAAGCAAAATGGCTGTCTGAGGAGGCCTTACAAATAGCTGTGAAAACAAGGGAAACGATAAGCAAAGGACAAAAGGAAAGATATCCCCATTTGAATGCAGAGTTCCAAAGAATAGCAAGGAGAGATAAGAGAGCCTTCCTCAGCGATCAATGCAAAGAAATAGAGGAAAACAATAGAATGGGAAAGCTTAGAGATCTCTTCAAGAAAATTAGAAATACCAAGGGAACATTTCATGCAAAGATGGGCTCTATGAAGGACAGAAGTGGTTGGGACCTAACAGAAGCAGAAGATATTAAGAAGAGGTAGCAAGAATACACAGAAGAACTGTACAAAAAAGATCTTCACAACCCAGATAATCACGATGGTGTGATCACTCACCTAGAGCCAGACAACCTGGAATGCAAAGTCAAGTGGGCCTTAGGAAGCATCACTACGAACACAACTAGTGGAGGTGATGGAATTCCAGTTGAGCTATTTCAAATCCTGAAAGATGATGCTGT
>SJYX01014848.1:91628-114788 GCA_006410675.1 Oreotragus oreotragus | reverse complement strand
GTCATGTATGGATGTGAGAGTTGGACTATAAAGAAAGCTGAGCACCAAAGAATTGATGCTTTTGAAGTGTGGTGTTGGAGAAGACTCTTGAGAGTCCCTTGGACTGCAAGGCGATCCAACCAGTCCATCCTAAAGGAGATCAGTCCTGGGTGTTCATTGGAAGGACTGATGTTGAAGCTGAAACTCCAATACTTTGGCCACCTGATGCGAAGAGCTGACTCATTTGCAAAGACTCTGATGCTGGCAAAGATTGAGGGCAGTAGGAGAAGGGGACAACAGAGTATGAGATGGTTGGATGGCATCACCGACTCAATGGACATGGGTTTGGGTAGACTCTGGGAGTTGGTGGTGGATAGGGAGGCTTGGCATGCCACAGTTCATGGGTTGCAAAGAGTTGGACATGACTGAGCAACTGAACTGAACTGAAAACAAACATATAGCAAATGCCATGCTTCGTAGTGAAATACTGTATATGTTACCCTTGAGATCATGTTGCTGTTGTTCAGTCACTAAGTCATGTCCGACTCTTTGCAACCCCATGGACTGTAGCACTCCAGACTTCCTGTCCTTCACAATCTCCCCGAGTTTGCTCAAGCTCATGTCCTTTGAGTTGGTGATGTTATGTAACCATCTGATCCTCTGCCGTCCCCTTCTCTTTTTGCTTTCAGTCTTTCCCAGCATCAGGGTTTTTTCCTAAAGAGTCCGTGCTTTGCAACAGGTGGCCAAAGTATTGGAGCTTCAGCTTCAGCATCAGTCCTTCCAATGAATAGTCAGGGTCGATTTCCTTTAGGATTGACTGGTTTGATCTCCTTGTTGTGCAAGGAACACTTAAGAGTCTTCTTCAGAACCACAGTTTGAAAGCATCAATTCTTTGGAGCTCAGCCTTCTTTATGGTCCAGCTCTCATATCCCTACGTGACTACTAGAAAAACCATAGCTTTGACTGTAGGGACAAGGCCCTTGTTTATATTTGTTAATATTTATGATATAATTTTATCCCAAAGTATATTCAGAAGCATACCTTAATATCATTTATAAAAATAGGGCATTTGTTTTTGAAAAATTAAATAATAATGAAAATGAAATTAATCAGACATGAATCTAGAGGCAGATTCTTTTTTCTAGTAACTTGCAGGGCTGTCAGCAGGGACACTGAATCACGTGACTCACCTGGTTTGTTTCCTGTCTCTCAGGAATCACTGTCTTTTGTTGGCTGATTTCCTAGTGTCAAAGAAACTGTTTATTTTATATAAAAAATCTAAATATTTGTTTTTGGATTTTTCAAAAAGGAGGGTAAATCTGGCTTCCGTTACTCCATATTTACTGGAATCAGAGCTCATTTAATTAAATGTCTGATCATTTCTTAGTCCTGTTTTGTTACTGAAGGGTTGGTTTAATGTAAACTTCATTCTGGTGAAAGGCCTTTCCTTTAAAGGCAAGCATAGATTTTGTGTTTATTTATTTATTTATTTGTTGTTGTTTTATTTTTAAAAATAACTGGTAATTTAAAGGCCCAGACTCTGACGACCCATAGAGTGGGGGCCCTGAGGTAGATAATTCCTAAGACTTGTCATTTTCTCTTGCTACATGGTTTGTTTCTGAAGGCTCTTCATGGTCTCACCCTTTTTGTAGTTTTGACTTAACTGATGTGTTTAATAAATTTTAATGAAAGATAGATGGAGAGAAATCACTGATGGGCAAACATGGTTGTACTGTATTCATGCACTGGCTCAGGAGGAAAATCTCTATGAAATTACTCTGAGTTACCTTTGTGGAAAGCCCTGAACTCCATATTCTAGCTTGTCTGATCTAGCTGGATCAAATCAAAAGTGATTTGCAAAAACTTTTATGTTCTTGGCACGTTGCTGTGATTTATTTTTAAGGCATAGAAAGTTGTCCAAATATTAGCACACATATTTACAGATTTGGAAGTAAATTGCCTATAGTTATATAGAGCATGGTACACTTTTCGAAGAAGTTTGTAAAGAATGTGGTTTTACTTGACCAATGTGTAATAATAAACTCATTTCTTGCATGTGATCATGAGCCTTATTTATAATTCAATAGCAGATGTTTGTTTTCATTGTTAAGTTACAACTCAGACATTCTTGGCTTAACTCCAGTTTTCTCTATATCTCATAAATTTTTTTTAAAAGTTAGAATGAAACTTTCTTTCAGAATATGCTTCAAATGGGGCCAGATTATTTTAGAAACAGGTTTAATTATCAGAAATTGAGCTCTTTGAAGAATCCCTAAATATCATTTTCGTCCATCATTTTCAGCCTCCCCTACTGCTGTCAGACTCACTGACTTACAGGGCAGCAGCACTGCCTTATTAGGGTTCTGGCTCCCAGCTCAAGCTAATGAGCAGTGTAATGGCTGAGAGCTTGTGGGAAACAGGCAAGGAGCCAAAGGGCCTAGAGTATTTGAAACTAAATAATTAATATCAGAATAATGAGGGATTGACTGTCCATCCTGTTCTACATCCCAGCCTTTTTGATCAAAGGGTGTCATTTCCTTACTGTTTTACATTATCTTAATTGCAACAGCCTATATAAATATTTGGACTTTGAATAGGATGGAAGTGAAAAAGGGATTGGAATAGCATGTGGTCTTTTTTTTTTTTTTAATTTAGCCCACAGATTTTAAAAGTTTAAACAAGTTAAATGCAATAGCTCTTCCTGTTTTACAAGTGAAAGAGGGCTTCCCTCCGCCCCCCCCACCGGTGGTCCTTAACACTGTGTGTTTTTCTTTTCAGCTTCAAAGTCAGGATTGTTACCTCCACCACCTGCACTCCCTCCAAGACCTTGTCCATCACAGGTAGGAGACAACATTGATTTCTGTATACTGTCTTTGCGTAGGGAGTTGTCCTCCCACTGTGCTTCCTTTGCACAGGTTGATCACCACCAAACTGGCCAATCAGGTTTCCAACATGATGTCTGGACTGGACTGGGAAAGCAGAGCAAGGCTGAATTGCTTCCTATCCAGCCGGCCCCCAGCCTCAGATGGAAGAGATAGTCTCCTTAAGCAAATGTGTGAAACAGTTCAGTCTTGGCTATGGAGGGTTGCATGTGGTTTTTCACATAAGGAGGAGCAGAAGGGGTGCCTCTCTGATTGTGGCTAGGAGCAGGTCTATTCTATGAAGGATGTGTATATTGAGTACCTATATTTTCCTTGGTGTTTTAGGAGCAGTATTCTGCATAAACTAAAAATAAATGGTCATCAGCATGGGTTTAGTGCTGTCGTTTGGGTTCACAGTGCTTTTTTTAGGATGGTATTTTCCTTTGGGACAGTAAGCTGATCTAGCAGGAGTGAAAGTGTATGTCACCTGAGTCTGTTTCACTTGTGAATGAATTCTGCCGTTTTGACATGTGCTACTATGTCTTTATTCATCACTTTTTGTAGAGTTGAAAGTGAGAAGCAAGCAGCAAATCCATAGAGTGTGGTAAAGGGTGCTACAGATCCTTCCTTTCATTAATTGCTGCTGAAGAAACTATCTTTAAGAACCCTCTAACAACTTTTGGCAGAAAATGTTGACAAATGTCTCTGCGCACAGTCTCATTTTTTACCTCATTGCTCTGGATAGTTCAGAGCATACCTTTCCATATGGTGCATCTCAGGACTCGCTGAGTGACTGAAACCACTTGTAACATTGATTTGTCCTCTTAGAGAATTAGATGGTCTTTACTGTCCACTCAACCTCAAGATGCAAATACCCTGAGACATTGGCTTCTTCCTTCAGTTTTTAGGGTAATTAAAAGCCCTATTCCTCCTGACCCACATATAAACAAGTGTGAACTTATTTTTTCAATAGTCCAGCATTAGCTTTATAAGAGATTGGTTAACCAACAAGTGTTTATTGAATTTCCACTATTTATCTCCTGCTAAACTTTAGTTCAGGGGCTTCCCAGGTGGCACAGTGGTAAAGAGTCTGCCTGCCAATGCAGGATACACAAGAGATGCCAGTTTGACCCCTAGGTTGTGAAGATCCCCTGGAGTGGGAAATGTCAACCCACTCAGGTGTTCTTGTCTGGAAAATCCCACAGACAGAGGAGCCTGATGGGATATAGTCTACAGGGTCACAAAGAGTTGGACATGACTGAGCATGTGTGCATTGCTACCAAAAGCTTTAGTTCCATCCTTGTCCTTCTTTGGCTATGATTTCTACTTATTTAAATTATTCAGTTTAGTCACTCAGTCATGTCTGACTCTGCAACCCCATGGACTGTAGCACGCCAGGCTACAGTCCCATCACCAAATCCCAGAGCTTGCTCAAACTCATGTCCTTTGAGTCGGTGATACCATCCAACCATCTCATCCTCTGATGTCATCGTCTCTTCCTGCCTTCAATTTTTCCCAACATCAGGGTCTTTTCAAATGAGTCAGTTCTTTGCATCAGGTGGCCAAAGTACTGGAGTTTCAGCTTTAGCATCATTCCTTCCAAAGAAATCCCAGGGTTGATCTCCTTTAGAATGAATGGACTGGTTGGATCTCCTCTCAGTCCAAGGAACTCTCAAGAGTCTTCTCCAACACCACAGTTCAAAAGCATCAATTCTTCAGTGCTCAGCTTTCTTTATAGTCCAACCCTCACATCCATACAAGACTATTAGGCAAACCATAGCTTTGATCACACAGACCTTTGTTGGCAAAGTAATGTCTCTGCTTTTCATTATGCTGTCTAGGTTGGTTATAGCTTTTCTTCTAAGGAGCGTCTTTTAATTTCATGGCTTCAGTCACCATCTGCAGTGATTTTGGAGCCCAAGAAAATAAAGTCTGTCACTGTTTCCATTGTTTCCCCATCTGTTTGCATGAAGTGATGGGACTGGATGCTATGATCTTAGTTTTTTTAATGTTGAGTTTTAAGCTAACTTTTTCACTCTCCTCTTTTACTTTCATCAAGAGGCTCTTTAGTTCTTCACTTTCTGCCAAGAGGCTCTTTAGTTCTTCTTCACTTTCTGCCGTAAGGGTGGTGTCATCTGCATATCTGAGGTAATTGATATTTCTCCCAGCAATCTTGATTCCAGCTTGTGCTTCATCCAGCCCAGCATTTCTCATGATGTACTTTGCATATAAGTTAAATAAGCAGGGTGACAATATATAGCCTTGATGTACTCCTTTCCCTGTTTGGAACCAGATTGTTGTTCCATGTCCAGTTCTAACTGTTGCTTCCTGACCTGCATACAGATTTCTCAGGAGGCACGTCAGGTAGTCTGGTATTCCCATCTCTTTCAGAATTTTCCACAGTTTGTGGTGATCCACACAGTCAAAGGCTTTGGCATAGTCAATAAAGCAGAAGTAGATGTTTTTCTGGAACTCTCTTGCTTTTTTGATGATCCAACAGATGTTGGCAATTTGATCTCTCTTCCTCTGCCTTTTCTAAAACCAGCTTGAACATCTGGAAGTTCACGGTTCATGTACTGTTGAAGCCTGGCTTGGAGAATTTTGAGCATCGCTTTGCTAGCGTGTGAGATGAGTGCAATTGTGTGGTAGTTTGAGCATTCTTTGTCATTGCCTTTCTTTGGGATTGGAATAAAAACTGACCTTTTCCAGTCCTGTGGCCACTGCTGAGTTTTCCAAATTTGCTGGCATATTGAGTGCATCACTTTTACAGCATCATCTTTCAGGATTTGAAATAGCTCAACTGGAATTCCATCACCTCCACTAGCTTTGTTTGTAGTGATGCTTTCTAAGGCCCACTTGACTTCACATTCCAGGATGTCTGGCTCTAGTTCTTTGGGATTGGAATGAAAACTGACCTTTTCCAGTCCTGTGGCCACTGCTGAGTTTTCCAGATTTCCTAGAATATTGACTGCAGCACTTTCACATCATCATCTTTTAGGATTTGAAATAGCTCAATTGGAATTCCGGGGGACAAAGTATCACCTTGTAATTCTTAATACTGCCTTGTCTTGCATGGTGCAGGTCACAGTGCCCTCACCTGGTTGGTTCGAACAGGGTACATATCCTCAGTCCCAAAATCCACCCCATCTAGCGAAATCTTTCCTGTTTGAATCAGACTGAAGGCTAGGGTCAGTCAGGACCTAAAAGAATGTCCTTGAGGGTTTTCCTCCCTGAGCTCTAGCCATGCTCTCCGACCTCTCCTGCCCACCCCCAAGCCTGTGACAAACCCCAGTCCCTTCCTAGCCTCTCTGCTTGCACCCCAGGGTCCCCGGTGGCCCTGCCACCTACCCTCTAATCCCCAAATCCCCGCCGAACTGCACCTCCCCGGTTACTCCGCCTTGGCAGTTTTGTCCTGGACGACCTTCGCCGCTATTCTGTGGACCTCCGCTACATGGTCTTTCAGACCACAGGCTCCGTCCCCATCTCCACAGTCATCATCAGCGAGGCCAGTGGTAGCCGCACCATCCTACATGCCTACAGGTTTGTACACCTGTCTGCACCCTGCCAGCTGCTGCTGCCACCATCACTCAGCCCCCAGAGCAGGACCCTCCTCTCCAAGGCCTGTGTGCTCCCCACAGGAAGGCCTGGAAGGCCTGGGCCACTTGGAGTCTCTAATCTGTGTCTCCTTGCCCTTCCCTTGGCTCGGGCTCCCCCCACCAAGCTTCCTGGTGGCTGACTTCAGGCAGCGGGGCGTGGATGTGTCTCAGGTGGCCTGGCAGAGCAGAGGGGAGACCCCGTGCTCTTGTTGCATCGTCAACAACTCCAATGGCTCCCGTACCATTGTACTCTACGACACGTAAGGCCCCCTGGCCTGGCCTGCCATAGCCCACCAATCAGCCTCCTCACTTGCCATGCAGGCATCCCATTTGCCTGCCTTTCGTGGCCTCCCTCTTTGTACCAGAAATTGTCCCTATGCCATAATGTTCAGTGATTTTGGAATTGTTCTCAATTAGGGGACAAGTGAGGTGGGAAGGGATGAGCTTTGCTCTGCCTGGTGACTTAGCCTTGGTCAACACCAAGGAGAGGCAGGCAGACCTGTACAAAATGTAATTTATGATGTGATTCCTCCATAATTAGCCAATCAGAAGCCTGGGTGTGGGGGTGGGTAAGTCGTTCTGAGGGCAGGGGGATGGGGGATGTGATTCAAACCATCTTGATCCCTGAAGGGGGCACACTGGAGTTTCCAGGGTTGCCAGCCTGCAGCATGGCACCAGGAGCTGGGGTTTGGGTATTCAAAAAAGATGAGCCACTCCCAAGGGTCCAGCATAATGAGGCTAGACCAAAGGCCACATACCATCCACAGCCATTCCTGAAAGAGGGAAGAGGGACATTGGGTCAGCAGATAAGGGCCATCTGATGATTTGCTAACCTGGTGGCGGGGGGGTCATTTTAGGGTCCCAGGCTGCCAGGGAGAGACTTATCTCTCCGATTCCCTCCTGAAAAATCTCAGAGGTTTAGTTTCCTGAGAATCTAGTGTGTGTGTGCCAGGTACTCTGTTAGGGCTGAGATGGCCCAACCCCAACTGCCCTGGGGTTCCGGCTGACCCTACTGCCCAGCATAACCACTGGGCCTGGGGGAGGGGCAGTCATTCTAGGACAAGATTTGTAACCAGTGGCCCTGGGCTCTTTGTGTCCCAACGAATGAGTGGGTAGGCATACACCCTCGAGGCAATCTTCCCATTGGGCAATGCTTGGTCATCTGCCCATTGAGCAACACTCTGTAGCAACTTTGATCAGGGACACAATATGGGTATTCACAGGAAGGGAAGGAGAGAAGCTCCAAGGAGAACTGTCTATTGCCTACTGGTCCCGGTCCAGGCATATCCACACACATTATCTCCAGCTGCAGCAGGCCTGTTAGGCTAAGGGTCAGCCCCGTTTACCAATGGGGAGGCACCTCAGAAGAGACATAGTTAGGCAGCTAGTTGAATTGAGGGAGGATTCAGTGCAGAACAGGGAGGGGAGGCCACTGGCTGTGTGTAGGTCTCTGGCTAAGGAAGATCAAGGCAGACCCTTCCCAGGTTTCCACACCTAAGTCAGCCAAAAATCAATTCATCCTCAATCACCAACCTTGATCTCAGGATCATAACATGGAGCTGCCAAACTCAGGACAGTGGTGCTGACACTGCTGGGGCAGCCAGAAGTGAGTAGAACCAGACCAGAGCTCTATCTAGGAAGAATGGCGGTCGCCTTTGTAGTTTCCTAGGACACTGCATGCTGGGAGCCGTGTGGGCTGCTGGCAAGAGGAATTCTGGGAATTGTAGTCCCTAGTGCTCTTGGAGCATCTGGGGAGATGTGGTCTCCAAAGCATGTAGATTGGCCCCTTACTTGACACATGCGGTGGATGAATTTGCCTTTAGATAATATCACGGCCTCAAACACAGGAAGGGGCACCCTAGGAAACTGCCTCCAGTCCCCCATCTGGATGGAGCTCAGTGGGGTAAGGAGTGGTCTCAAGTTTAGCCTGGAACAGGGTCTGTTCCAGGGCTGAGCCTTGGAAGCACGTGCTCTAGATCCAGCTTCCTGCCATGCTGCAGGCAGTACCAGGCATAGGGGCCCTAGCAATGAGTTAGAGATCCAGGCTCTGGCTGACCTCACCTTGCGCCTTCTCTGTTCTGTGACTCAGGAACCTGCCAGATGTGTCCGCTAAGGACTTTGAGAAGGTTGAGCTGACCCGGTTCAAGTGGATCCACATTGAGGCAAGCCCTGCCCTACCTGTGTTTTGAGGGCCTCAACCTTCCAGCCTCTCTGCATGTTCTGCCTCCTTGGTTTTCAAACCATGGAGTTCCTTAGAGAGAAATGAGCCCAGCACTGCCCAACCCATCCCCTCTCTGTCCTCATTTATGTTTTCAGGTGGGCAACTGAGGCCCAGAAAGATTCAGTAATGTACTCAAGATCACACAGCAGGATATAGGCACCAGAAGCAGGAGGCTGGCTCTAGGCAAAGTCTGATGCTTTCTGTTACAGGCTGCCCCACCCCCTCCAGATTCAGCCTCTGGCAGGAGCCAGGCTGTGGGAGACCTGATCTGTTAACTCTGGGGAAGGCAGGAATGAGAGGCCCCAACCCAGCTCCCAAATAAAGGAAACTAGAGTCTTCATTCCAAGAGAACTTTTAGAGTCTAGATGAAAGGAGATCTTGAGAAGTCCTGAGTTCTAGTCCTAGCTCTGTCATTTAATTGATTGTAGTCCTTAGGAAAGTCTCTCTTTTTTTGGTCACACTGTGTAGCATATGGGACCTTAGTTCCTTGACTAGGGATTGAACCCATGCCCCTTGCATTGGAGGAGCTAACTCTTAACCACTAGACTGCCAGGGAAGTCCCAGGAAAGTCTCTTTTATTCTTCAGTCTTCTCATCTGTGAAATGGGAGGGCTGGTTGATAAGGTCTCCAGGGTCCATAACAGCACTGGAATTCTGAGACTTAGGATGAGTTCCCGCTCAGCAGCCCTGGCTCCTCTCCCCCCATCACTCATAGTTCTAGCAGGAAGGGAAGAATGAGCCTGGCTGGTCCTGAGCTGCCTGCCCTGCCCTGCTCTGCTCCAGGGCCGGAATGCATCAGAGCAGGTGAAGATGCTACAGCGGATAGAACAGCACAATGCCAGGCAGCCTCCAGAGAGCAAGATCCAGGTGTCTGTGGAGGTGGAGAAGCCACGTGAGGAGCTGTACCAGCTGTTTGGTTATGGAGATGTGGTAAGCGTCCCCTGCACCACCCACCCCCCACCCCACACACTCCCCCCAGCTCCCAGCCACATCCAGCTTAATTTGGTTCTTAAATGGAGTCTGAGTATTCCCTTATCCTGCCTTTCACACATGGTGATGTTGGCAGGTGGGGGCAAAGCAAAGAGACAGATTCCCTGCTTTGGGCTCTTGCACAGACCTCCACAGTAGCCAAGAAGTAGAATTTCTCCACCCCAGGGGGCTCATGGGTATCTCCAGAGGGACTGTACAAGGCCAGGACAGCCAGCCAGAAGGCCAGCCTCTCCTCAGTGGGCCTCCTGTCTTTTCCTTTTGTCAAATGACAGGATGGCACCATTCTCCAAGGTGCCCTCCAACTATGGGGTGGGAGCCACTAGGGGGTGAGGGAGGGTGGGAAGGGGACTTGCCCATGTAAACTTGGAACATAAATGGAATCTGGGTGATAATGCTAGCACCATACTGAAGCAGGCTAGGCCCTTGACTGCACATTAAAAAATGTGGATGCCTGAACTCCACCTTCTTTTTTTTTTTTCAATTTGGTTGATAGAGGTGGAGCCTGAAATATTTTTTAATAAAACTCCTTGGTGATTCTAATGTGTAGCTGGTGTTAAGAAAGCTCTAGAACACCCCACCCCCTTTGTTTGAAAGATGAAGAAATCAGAGGGCACAGTTGTACGAAGAAAGCCAAACAAAACCAAAACCCTCCCGAGAGCCGTGATTTAACCCGCTTATGGTAAACTGCACCCCAAGATGGCGCTCAAGACCCATCCTGGGTTTTCAATTGTGAGGAGATTCGTTGATCTTAGAACAAATAGGCTGGGACTTTTGTGTCACAGTTTACATGGCTGCTTTCCAGCATATCTTGAGCGAGTGAGAAAACCTTTCGTGAGGTACAGCGGGACGCTACCTGAGGGCTTAGGCGGCCATGTTGGAGGAGCCGCGTTATAATATCAATGCCAGGCGGCTGGTGGTATGGGACAGCTGGGGCTAGAGCTCAGCTGACCATCAGCCTCTCTTCCATTGCCCACAGGTGTTTGTCAGCAAAGATGTGGCCAAGCACTTCGGGTTCCGGTCAGCAGAGGAGGCCCTGAGGGGCCTGTATAGCCGCGTGAGGAAGGGGTGAGCTCGCAGAAGCCAGGCCGCGCCCCGGTGCGGCTGGGAGGAGTGAGGGAGCCTGGCATCCAGGGCCTGCCCTGGGAGGGGGACGAGGCTGGGGCCAGGGCTGGGCTAACAGCTCGCTGAGAGGAGGGTGTCGCAGGGCCACGCTGGTCTGTGCCTGGGCGGAGGAGGGCGCCGACGCGCTGGGCCCTGATGGACGGCTGCTCCACTCCGATGCTTTCCCACCGCCGCGTGTGGTGGACACTCTGGGGGCCGGAGACACCTTCAACGCGGCGGTCATCTTCAGCCTGTCCCAGGGTGAGTACCCCAGCAGGAGGCACAGGGCTGGGGCCGGCCCCAGCCCAGAAGACCCAGCTGACCTGGCCACTCGTCCCTCTCTCCAGGGAAGAGCATGCAGGAGGCTCTGAGGTTCGGCTGCCAGGTGGCCGGCAAGAAGTGCGGTCTGCAGGGTTTTGATGGCATCGTATGAGTGCCCTGTGGCAGCGGGCACCGGCTCACACCCTGCCCCAGGCTGGCATCACTGGCTCCTGTTGCCTTCTCCTCTGCGGCCAGTCTGGCATCGGGCTGCCCTTCTCCCTGGGCCGATCTGGGTTGTGGGAGGGCTCCACCTGTGACCTGGCATCTCACTTGGCAGAGTCGCAGAGCAAATAAATCTTCCCAGAGCCAGCTTCCTCCTGGCAGCCTGTGGGTTTTCAATGACTGAGCTGCTCTGGCTGGGGATTCCAGAGGTTTTGATCCAACAATCCTTTGCCCTCTTTTTCTCTATTTCCCCAAATTCACCTCTTGTCCAGGCTCAGAGGGCCCACAGAGACCAGAGCATCAGGAAGCGACCCAGGCTTGCCATGAGCTGTGGCCTTGCTGGAGGCCCAGGTCTTCCTGGTGAAGAGCAGCCACCAGTGTGGGTATCAGTGCCCAGGAGGCAGGGATAGAGGGCCTGACTTGGAGCCTTCCTAGTGGGAGGGGAGACTTAACCCCTTGCACCCCAGGGAGCCTTCCCAGTAACCACAAGCCATGAGACAAGCTCCTCTGGGTGCTGGTGCTGTCACAAGACTCCAGTAGCCACAAGCATGTCCACGTGGCTGAGCCAACCTGACAGGCCAGCAGGCAGGGAGCCTACTCTGTGGTTTGGTGGAGCCTCTGCAATCCAAAAATATCTCCCCAGTAACTGCCCCCAAGCCCTACCCTGGAAGTTGCCTTGGAGTCAAGACAGTGCCTCAGCCACAAATGTGACCCAGGATACAGTGGTGCCTTCCTTGGGAGAGACCCAGACGGAAGGTATGTGGGAATCAGCAAATGTCTATGTGGGAGTTGGGGCAGCAGGGTGAGGCCATAGAATGTTATCAAAGGTATGGGTTTTAGAGTCAGAAAGACCTGAATTCAAATCGGCCACTAATTAGCTATGTCACATTAGGTACAGGTTTCCCTGATAGCTCAGTTGGTAAAGAATCTGCCTGCAATGCAGGAGACTCTGGTTCAATTCCTGGGTTGGGAAGATCCCCTGGAAAAGGGATAAGCTACCCACTCCACTATTCTTGGGCTTCCCTTTTGGCTCAGCTGGTAAAGAATCCGCCCACAATGCAGGAGACCTGGGTTCAGTCCCTGGGTTGGGAAGATCCTCTGGAGAAGGGAAAGGCTACCCACTCCAGTATTCTGACCTGAAAAATTCCATGGACTGTATGGGGTCGCAAAGAGTAGGACACTACTGAGCGACTTTCACTTTCACCTTGGGTATGTTACTGAATTCCATCTTCCCCAATTTCCTTATCTGTCAAATAGAGATCATTCCATCTGGTCATACACTTACGGTGAGGATGAAATCACAATCTAGAAAATGCCCAGCATGATACCCGGTGTGCACTAGGCACTCTGTAAATGGCAGTTATTATTAATATTTTCAGGGGTGGGGAGCAGGTACAGGGTGATGGAGCAGACCTGCCCTGAATACAGGAGGGTGTGTCAGCGGCTGGGCCCTGGAGAGAGGCTGAGCTCCTTCCCCGGTTGTCTGCAGCTGGCTGTGGCCTAGTGCTGAACTCTTCTGTGTCTCGTCTGGGAACGCTGGGTAAATTGAATTCCTGCCCTCCCAAGAGGCCTGTCTGGTCCCTGACCCCTGCAGTCTGAGGCCAGGGCACGCTGGGCCAGAGGATCGATGGCCCAGGGGGATGGGTTCATTCAGTTCTTTATTGGTCATCTGGGCCCTAAAGCTGCCCTTCAACTTAGGGTCTCCCTGAACTGCACAGACTGAACTGAACTGCACAGAAAGACCTACCACCTACTGGGGCCAAGGAGGGGGCACAGAGGTGGTCGTCATCCTATATACACACCCTACCCTTAGAGCTTATGTTCCAACACTGAGACTTCTAGTGGTGCAAACCTGTACCCTCAAGGTTTACATCTCACTATTCTCCAGTTGAATGGCATGAACCTCAAGCTCATTTGGGGCATTCTTAGACCCCAGTGTTTCTCCTAGAAGTTCTTCTGCTCTCCCTCCAGCGTCTGCAGTCTCCACCTGTCCCCCAACCTCCCCTCCAGGGCCTGGGGCTTCCCTTACAGCATCAGCCTGTCCCTCAGCCTCCTGTACAGGCTCCAAGAACTCGCTTCTGGCCTCTGCCTGTCCTCCAGCTGCTTCTCCAGGACTCAGAGCTTCATATGCTTCTTGTCTCGATGGGCTTTTAGCCAACAGAGGCTGCATCCCAACATCTTGTGGCTCCGGAGGCTCTCTGGGCTCTGTGTGCCTCGGAGCCTCTCCAGGGAAGTTGACAAGCTCTGCAGGGGTCATAAGTCCATCCCCATTCAGGTCCTGAGTCTCCAGCACCTTGTCCACTATCAGGATCACCTGTGGAAGAGTCTGTAGTGACTGGAGATGCTCCCAGGAACCCTGACCCTCCCCATACACCCTACATCCCTGCCATGCAGGCTCTGAGCCCTCCTTTTACAGGGGATTCACTAAAAAAAAAAAAAAAAAAAAGTCATGATGAGAAAAACAAAAGCAGACTTCCCTGGTGGCTCAGTGGTTAAGAATCCCCCTGCCAATGAAGGGGGCATGGGTTCAAGCCCTGGTCCAGGAAGATTCCACATGCCTTGGGGTAACTAAGCCCACACACCACAACTACTGAAGCCTGTGCACCCTAGGCAGTGCTCTGCGACAAGAGAAGCCACCGCAATGAGAAACCCAAAGACCACAACTGGAGAGCAGCCCTACTTGCCACAGCTAGAGAAAGCTTGCCTGCAGCAGTGAAGACCCAGTGAAGCCAAAAATAAATAAAATTAAAAAAAACCAAAACCCCAAGGAGCTGGGTCTTCTTCATGGAGAAGAAGGGCTTACCGGGTTGGTGGTGGGAGAGTCAGAAGCTCCAGGGGCCAGAGCGGCTGTCAACATGGACAGCAACTCCAGGCCATCCAGCTGTCCACTCTGGTCGTAGTCGTGGAGAGCAAAGAGGTAGAGGAGAACTAAGGAAGAGAAGCTGGATCAGAAGAGGCAGCAGGGGACAACTGGATCAGGCAGGAGTCACAGGATGGCCGGATGTCAGTCCCAGCTCTGGTTGCCCTGAGCCTCCCGTCCACTGGCCCCATCAGCCCAGCCTCTTACCCTGCTCTCGGCTCATGTGCTCTGGCTCCTCTTCCATCCTCTCTAGTCCCTTTAGGTAGCTCTGTAGAAGTCTGGCAAAAAAGAGGAAAATCGGCCCACTAGACACCGGTCTGCAGCCCCAGGCCCGGCCTCACCCCAGCCTACTCACCGAAGTTGCTCCTGGCCTGGCTCGAAGGGGTTGGGCAGAGGCAGATGCTGTGCTTCAGGGTCCAACCTGGAGAGGGAGGGAAGGACTGGCCTTGCAAAGAGCCCCACCAAGGGCCCAGCCTCATAGCCTTCTACTCCCAAGCTCCTGATAGAGATCACCTCCCAGGCCCAAAAGAAGCTGCTTCTCCAGGTCCCCAAAAGCCTTGTGGGGGAGCCTCAGGAGTACGACCTTACTCCCCAGATTCTGCCTTTGCAGATCCTAGCTTAGATGTTAAGTGAAAATCCCAATAAAATATCTGGTTAGGTGGCCACACCCAGTAGACACAAGGTAGAGCTCCAGGAAACCAGCACAGTGGGCGGCAGGACGATGTGGATTGTGGCAACTCTTTTCCTGTGATGTTGGTTGCTAAGGGACAGGTCTCTAGCTGAACCCTGGTACTGCCCAGTTTTATATAGACCCAATGTGCTCCATAACACAAAATGGACTCTTTTCACCCGCCACGTTCAGGCGTAGACGTTGGTCTTAGAGTTTCAGTCTGCTCAAGGGATTTTATAATGCTCAAGATTTTCTCTTAGTTCTGGAGAGGGATCCCTGTTTGCCCAAGTCGCTCCAGACGTGTGATGTCAGAGAATTGTCAGGAGCTGTTACAGCAATTTTTGTCACTGCTGCCAGCCCTCGCTGCTGCTCGTGTATCCATCCCCTGACCCCAACCCGCATACCCCCTGCATAGTATTAATACACAAAACCTTGAAGAAGATACTCGAATAAAACAGAAACGATATGCTAAGGATCTCTATTTCTTTGGAGCTTCCACTGTAAGAAGCTCCTGATAAGAGCAGCCCCTTCCCAAGTGCATAACCTCACCCTCGTTGGAAACGAGCTCCCAGTTCCAAGTGAATCCAGAAAACAGATGTCGATGCCCACTTTGGAGAGGATACTCCGACAAGCACAATGCAGTGGTTGAGGTGGTGGGGATGACACAGAAGTCAAGGAGTGTATGCCCACTCTCCCAGCTTCCAGAGGGGCCCACACCACACTCTCTGAGACTCCCCCTGCTCCCAGCCCATGGCCCTGCCCTCTGAATGCCATTACCTCATGGTGCCATCCTTGGGAGCAGCCTGACTCAGGGGCAGGAGCAGCAGCAGTAACGTTCTCATCATCACAGGTAACATCCTTCCTGTAACTGAAAGTAGGAACAGGAGTAGGGAAGCAGAGGGAAAGGATCTGCCACAGAGCGGGGAGGGATGGATTAGACAGCAATGCCTCCCTCTCCCTCTACCTACCATCCAGGGGACAGGACTCCTGCACAGGGAGGAGCCACACAGGACATCAGCGATCCCCAATAAATCTTATTTCAGATCCAGCATGTAAAGGGCATACTGCAGACCTGTGTTGGGAGAAGCCTAGCTGCAGACAGGAGCCTCTCCCTGCACCCCACTCCTGTTGCCCCCAGAGAAGTGTGTGCCCAAGTCACTCCAGATGGGATGTCAGAGAGCTGTCAGGAGCTGTTATAGCAACTTTTGTCACAGCTACTAGCCCTCACTGCCGCTCCTATAATCATCCCCCCACTCCAGGCCGCATACCCCTGCAGAGTATTATTAATGCACAAGGCCTTGAGGAAGATACCCAAATAAAACAGAAACGATATGCTAATGATCTCTATTTCATAGGTAACATTAATGGCTGGCAGGGGAAGTGCTCAGAGAAGTACAGTTTCAGCGTGTCTGATTTCGTTCAGTCCAATTATTTTACAGAGTCACTTCAGTCTTGTCCAACTGTGCGACGCCATAGACAGCAGCCCACCAGGCTCCGCCGTCCCTGGGATTCTCCAGGCAATAACACTGGAGTGGGTTGCCATTTTCTTCTCCGATAGTTCAGAGAGGTTAAGAAAAAGGCCGAACTAGACATGCCAAAAGTGGTACTTCCCTGGTGGTCCCGTGGCTAAGACTCGACGCAACCAATGCAGGGGGCCTAGGTTCAATCCCTGGTGGGGAACTAGATCCCATCAAGCCACAACTAAGAGTTTGCATCCTGAAACTAAAAGATCCCACATGCCGCAACAAAGACCTGGTGTAGCCAATTAAATAAATATTTTTTAAAAAAGAAATGCAGAGAGTCACAAAAAGTCCTAAATAGGGAGGGAAACAAATTGTTTGCATTTATTAAAAACTCACTGAATAACAAATCAAAAGAAACTCAGACTCTTTGAAATAGGTCAACGCTCAGGTAGGGCTTGAAAACACAACAAATCAGGGTTAATATAACAGTGGTCCCAAGAACTGCTATTTACTAAATGCAGTTGGGGAAACCAGATCTCAGTAGAAAGGAAAAAAAAACAAGAACAGTCTTTTAGGCCTACATTGTGTAGGTCCATTGGCAGCACAATCAACTGATTAAATAAAAATAGTCAAATAGGGGATCAACCGAAGCACAGAGCAAGAAGTATTCTCATTAGTCCCAGGATCATGTACATATCATGTGAGTTTCTGAGGAAGCAGAAGCCTTCCAGAACTGAGGCCTGAAACCTCAAACTCATCTCTAGGAAGACAAATCAACAGGTCCTTGATGGTCTACAGCAGATAATTAGGAACCCTCTGAAATAGTGCTCTATACTCTGGCTGGCATTGAATTTTCCCAGAGAAAGGAGCATAGCTTTCAGCCGATTCTCAAGGAGTTCCATTACCCTAACAAGGTTCAGAACCACTGCAAAGGAAGACACCATCTTCTTAAGAGATCTTCCTACAGTTAGCATCTGGCCAACAGGTAGATGCTTTGTGTAGCTATTACACAAATAGAGCTGTCTTGAGCATGGAAGACCACAAGTAGGTGAAGCTACTGAGAGTCATAGAAACTGTCCCCATTTTTCTATGCATAAGTTGGCCCAAAAAGATACAGTAAGTCTACATGGTTTGTTGGTGTGGCCAAGTAGATGCACAGCTGCCTTAAGGCTGTTCATGGGGACTCCCCTGGTGATCCAGTAAAAGAACCCATCAATGGCAATCCACTCCAGTATTCTTGTCTGGAGAATCCCATGGATGGAGAAGCCTAGTAGGTTACAGTCCATGGGGTCACAAAGAGTCGGACACGACTGAGTGACTTCACCTCACCTCACCTCCAATGCAGAGGACGTCATTTTAATCCCTGGTCCAGGAACTAAGACCCCACATGCTGTGGGGCAACTAAGCTCACATGCCTCAACTACTGAGACCAAGCACAACAGAAGTTCCTTTGTGCTGCAGCCAAGACCCAATGCAACCAAAAATAAGTAAATATATAGGTTAAAAAAAAAATAAGAATGTTCATGAACTTTGGCTGGCAACGTAGATCCTTGGGCTTTAGTTGTTGTAGCCAGGAGAGAAGATAGGTCTTGGACCCATCCAAAGGATACAGAACTGGGCTCTCTATACTGCTTGGGGACCTTTAGAGGTCCTGCCACAGGGAACACACCTCAGTGAAAAGATGGACTAGAAAAATATCCAGGCTTCCATGTCTGGGAGTATGAGAATAAACGTTCCAATGAAAGTAACCACAAAGCTAGATAAAAATAGAAAGTATATTTTTAAATGCATTTAGTTGGCAAGAAAGTAAGAAATACCCAGAGCATAAAGGCACAGTGGAAACAGTAATCCCTGGGGGAAAACTATGCTTGAAGTCAACTTTTGCCTAGGGTATCTGCCACACCAAGCCAACTGAACTTGAATTATCAGCTGAATGCTTCATGCAGTAGCAAAGACCAGAGATAAGGAATGCTTGGGCCCATTCAATGTGAAGAGACTAACAGGAGATTCCTTACATATAGTTGGGATCCAAATAGCTATCCTCTCAAAGTGTAACTTATACAAAGAAAAGATTGATTCTTTTTTAAATGCAATGAATGAGTTAAATAAATTAGACAGGTGATGTAAGAATTAGTGAACTGGAGAATAGATCTAAATAAATAGTCCAGAGTACAGTTAATTGAGTCAAAGACATATAAAATATAAAACAAAGCAGCATGGAGGAAATAATAGAGAAAATTGGATTAAAACAGAATTTGAAGAAATAGTAGCTGAGATTATTCTAATATGTTGCAAAACCCTAACATTCCCAGCCAGGAAGCCCAACAATCCCAGGCAGATTAAATAAACAGAAATACACAGCTAGAATTGCTGTTCTGAAAAAACAGAAAACCAAGAAAAAGAGAAAATCTCAAAAGTACTCAAAGAGAAAAGACAAATCACCTAAAAGGAAGAATAATTAGACGGACAGCTGATTTCACAACAGCAACAGTGATGCCAGAACACAGTAGTATAATATTTCAATGTGTCAAAAAAGGGGTGGGGGAAATGGCCATTTTAGATTTTCATTCTCAGCAAAATTATCTTTTAAGAATGAAATTAAACAAAAACTGTTTGGCAAATTTTAGATAACAAATTAGAGAATTTACCACCAACAGTTCTTTATTAAAGGAAATTCTAAGAGGTATAACTCAGGAAGAAGGAAAATGATTCCAGAAGGAACATTGGGAATGCATGGAAAAGGGTGAAAGAAGAAATCAGAATGGGACTGCTCTGGTGGTACAGTGGATAGGAACTTGACTGCCAATGCAGGGTACACGGGTTCAATCCCTGGCCTGGGAAGATTCCACATGGAGCAGAGCAACTAAGCCTGTGACCCATAACTATTGAGCCAGCGTGCAGCAACTACTGAAGCTCATGTGTCTAGAATCTGTGTTCCACAAGAGAAACCATCACAACAGGAAGCCAGGGCACTACAGTGAAGAGTAGCCCTAGCTTGCTCAACTAGAGAAAGCCTGCTCGTAAAAACAGACCCAGCGCAACCACACACACACACACAAAATCAGAATGTGGGGAAATCTAACAAAGATTGTTAAACAATGATAATTATATTACTGTATGGAGCAAAAAAAGATGGTGTGAGCTACATTATCGGACAACATTAAGATATAAGGTGAGGACAGTTGTTTGGGAAGAGAGTGGACATAATGATCAACTGTTAACTATGCATGTAAAAATTTTCTAATAACCACTAAAAGAAATGAAATGTTTGACCTCAAACAAGCAGAAAATAAAGGAATGGAAATTTTAAAAAATCATTCCAAAGGAAGGCAGGAAAACAGAAAAAAGAGAAGCTAAAAATTAATTAAATGATTAAAAAGGAAGACAAGCAGAAAGCATAAAATAAGATAGTAAAATAGATCCAAGTATATCAGTAATCATAATAAACATAATTTGTATAAACTCATAAGAAATAGAGATTATCAAAATTACATAAAACAACATACAAATCACATGCCATTTTCAAGAGATTAAGAGATTAACACAGAAAAGTTGAAAGCAAAATTGTGGGAAAAGGATACATAAAGCAATACTAGAGAAGAGAAAACCAACATAGCTTTATCAATATTAGAATAAATGGACCTTAAGGTGAAAAGCGTTATTATAGATAAAAGCATGTCATTATAAAATGCATGAAAATTTAATCCCTTAGGAAGGTATAATAATTCTGAACCTGTAGATACCTAATAACATAGTCTAAAAACATCTAAAATGATAAATGGCATAACACTACACACCTATTGTTATTTAGTTGCTAAATCATGCCCAATTCTTTGTGACCCCATGGACTGTAGCCTGCCAGGCTCCTCTGTCCATGGGATTTTCCAAGCAAGTATACTGGAGTGGGTTGCCATTTCCTCCTCCAGGGAATTTGTTCAAATCCATAGAATATACACCACCAAGGATGAACCCTATGGTTGACTGTGGACTTTGGATGATTATGCTGTGTCAGTTTAGGTTCTCAGTTCATCATATACCATTCGAGTGGGGCACAGTGATAATGGACATGGCTGTGCATGTATGGGGAATTATATGGGAAACTTCTCAGTTTTGCTGCGAACCTAGAACTGGTCTAAAACAAAGTCTTTAGAAAAAAAGCTGGCATAAACTCAATCAGAAAAATCTAATCTGCTATTATGGGGAGAATTTAACATATATCACAGTATCTGAAAGATTAAATAGACTAAAAATTAGTAAAAAATGTAGATAGATGATTGTATAAAACATTTACTAAACTTGAGCTAATGGACAAATAGAGAACCCAACCCCAGTCACTTAGCAACTGCATATTCTCAACACATGTGGATTATTTATAAAAACTGAAAAGCAGAAGGCCAAAGAATGTGACTCAACGAGTATTAAAGAATCAGTCTCATACTGTTATGAGATTAAAAGCAATTACATTAGGAATCAGTAACAAAAATGATGTAAAAAGTCTCATTTAGGGAATTCTCTGCCAGTCCAGTGGTTAGAACTCTGGGCTTTCACTAATGAGGGTCTGGGTTCAATCTCTGGCTGGGGAACTAAGATTCCACAAGCTGCATTGTACAGCCAAAAAAAAAATTCTTAGTTATATAAAAACTGTTTTAAGGCACACTTAAATATACATCAGAGAAAAATATCATAACGGAAATTTTTCAGTACTTAAAATTGAATAATATTGGAAACATTTATAGCAAAGCAAGATACATAGCTAAAACAGTATTAGAGGGGAAATGAATTGACTTAAAAACTTAGAAGAAAGGCTAAAAGCTAATGAGTTAAGCTTCCAACTCAAGAAGCTAGTAAAAGAGAATAAACCCAAAGAAATTAAAAGAAATGAAATAACAAAAGATAGAAGAAATTTAAAATACAATAGAAAGGAGTGTGCGTCTATCCGTGTGTGCTAAGTCACTCCAGTCATGTTTGACTTTGCAACTCCATGGACTGGACTATATGTGGCCCACCAGGCTCTTCTGTTCATGGGGTTTTTCAGGCAAGAGTACTGGAGTGGATTGCCATTTCCTTCTACAGAGGGTCGTCCAAAGTTAAACAACTGTGTTTCTTCAAAAGGAGTAATAAGTTAGAAAACCTCCAACAATTTTCATTAAGAACAAAGAGAAAAGGCACAAATAAACAACATTAGGAATTAAAAGCAGACATAACTGTAGAAATAGAAGAAAGCTGTAAACTTAGCAGATATAGCCACTTTCCTAGAAAAACTTAACATCAAAACTGACATCAAAAGAAATAGCAAATTTTGTTTTGTTTTGTTTTGTTTTTTGCAAATTCTAAAAGTTCTACAACCCTTGAAGAAATTGAATTAGTGAGTATTAACCTATATTGTTTTAGGAGCTATAAACTAAAGCTATAAACCTGAACTATTTCTAGAGCAACCTGCCAATTAATTGCCATAAAACTCTGATCCAACAGTATCATCCTGAGGATTACATAAGGAAGAACACAAATAGAAAAGAAATTATAAAGATATTTATAGCTGTGCTATTAATAGTAGTCAAAGAACTGTAAACAACCTGAATGTGTAGCATTTAGACAGGCTAAGCAAATCATACTATGTGACAGAGCCATTAAAAATGATGAATATTCCTAATTTGTTTTAAAGGAAAAAAAGGGACATATTTGAGTATATTAAAAGTATGAACTTCTGTATTATGAAAGAGACCATGAATCAAGTTCAGAAGACAAGTGATGAAGGACTGGAGGGAACAGCGTTCAAAGCTATTAGGGTTTTCAGGATGGTGCTTCACCACCACTCCCAGGGGGGGCTTTGAGACAGAAATCTCCACAGAAACCCCACGGAGACTGAGTGAAAATCCAAAAACTGCAGCATTATGCGAGGGTGAGGATTAGAGAAAAGGCCCTGCCCACAGGGGGTTTATGGTTAGGAAGCAATGGCTTAGCGAGGGTGTAGGTGAGTGGACAGGAGGGCTGCCTCACCCAATTCTTGGTACCCAGTGTGCTGTGGGTTTGAAGACAGGAGGCTGAAGGCTCCAGGCTCTAAGGTGGAAATAGGGGCACAAAATGGTTGAATGGGCCAGCTGGCCAGAAGAAGCCAAAAGGAGAATGACAGTAGGCATAGGATGTGGCAGAGGACACCATGGGAAGCAGCAGCCCGAGTCAAGACCTTTGGAGACAAGGACCAAGGAGGTGAGCCTTCGTAGGGAAGGCAAGTGTCAATATAAGTTTATAGAATAAGGGCTAGTTTTATTCCATTCTTATATTTATTGAGCACCTACTATATGGTAGGCATGATTATACAGTGGAAGTGAGAAATAGATTTAAGGGCCTAGATCTGATAGATGGAATGCCTGATGAACTATGGAATGAGGTTCGTGACATTGTACAGGAGACAGGGATCAAGACCATCCCCACGGAAAAGAAATGCAAAAAAGCGAAATGGCTGTCTGGGGAGGCCTTAGAAATAGCTGTGAAAAGAAGAGAGGCGAAAAGCAAAGGAGAAAAGGACAGATATAAGCATCTGAATGCAGAATTCCAAAGAATAGCAAGCAGAGATAAGAAAGCCTTCTCCAGCGATCAATGCAAAGAAATAGAGGAATGGGAAAGACTAGAGATCTTTTCAAGAAAATCAGAGATACCAAGGGAACATTTCATGCAAAGATGGGCTCGATAAAGGACAGAAATGGTATGGACCTAACAGAAGCAGAAGATATTAAGAAGAGGTGGCAAGAATACACGGAAGAACTGTACAAAAAAGATCTTCACGACCCAGATAATCATGATAATGTGATCACTCACTAATCTAGAGCCAGACATCTTGGAATGTGAAGTCAAGTGGGCCTTAGAAAGTATCACTACGAACAAAGCTAGTGGAGGTGATGGAATTCCAGTTGAGCTGTTTCAAATCCTGAAAGATGAT
>SJYX01014848.1:31555-88873 GCA_006410675.1 Oreotragus oreotragus | reverse complement strand
CATTGGGATATATGAGTCTCTTTCAATTCTGGTTTCCTCAGTGTGTATGCCCAGCAGTGGAACTGCTGGGTCATATGGCAGTTCTAATGAGGTCGGTGAAACTGGACCCTATTATACAGAGTAAAGTAAGCCAGAAAGAAAAACACCAATACAGTATACTAATGCTTGGAAGGAAAGTTATGATCAACCTAGATAGCATATTCAAAAGCAGAGACATTACTTTGCCAACAAAGGTCTGTCTAACCAAGGCTATGGTTTTTCCTGTGGTCATGTATGGATGTGAGACTTGGACTGTGAAGAAGGCTGAGCGCCGAAGAATTGATGCTTTTGAACTGTGGTGTTGGAGAAGACTCTTGAGAGTCCCTTGGACTGCAAGGAGATCCAATCAGTCCATTCTGAAGGAGATCAACCCTGGGATTTCTTTGGAAAGAATGATGCTAAAGCTGAAACTCCAGTATTTTGGCCACCTGATGCGAAGAGTTGACTCACTGGAAAAGACTCTGATGCTGGGAAGGATTGGGGGCAGGAGGAGAAGAGGACGACCGAGGATGTGATGGCTGGATGGCATCACGGACTCGATGGACGTGAGTCTGAGTGAACTCCGGGAGATGGTAATGAACAGGGAGGCCTGGTGTGCTGCGATTCATGGGGTCGCAAAGAATCGGACTTGACTGAGCGACTGAACTGAACTGAACTTGTAAGTAAGATGATAATATTAGGTAAAATTATTCATTCTTGGAGAAGGAAATGGCAATCCACTCCAGTATTCTTGCCTGGAGAATCCCATGGACGGAGAAGCCTAGTAGGTTACAGTCCATGGGGTCGCAAAGAGTCGGACACAACTGAGCGACTTCACCTTCACCTTTTTCTCCATAACACTTACATATTTATGTAAATAGGAAAAGATACAAATCTTAAAACGACAATTTAAGAGAAAAACAGAAACACAAAGTTACTAAGGAATAGGGGATGTAGCCCAAAGTTTAACGGTATAAGCCCTAATCTCAGGCTGGCCTAAGTTCAAATGCAGACTCTGCAACTCACCAACTGTGTGAGTTCTGTGTTTTAGAACCTTGATCTGTAACATGAGGATGACGAGAGCATCTCTCAGGGTGTGGTGAAGGTTCGATAAGACAGGATGTATAAAACGCAGTGCCTGGTGATATTATACAATAAGGCATTTTCCTCCCAGAAGTTTTTCTGGACTGCTCTGCAGGGGCTTCACATATACCTACCATTCTGGTCTCCCCACCTGGATATCTTCAAATTGCTTTCTCCTCCCCATCTGTTTACTGTCAGGAGCTGGGCCAACAGGAGGCACAGGAATAATTTAAATCCCCCAGAGCTGCCAAAACCTATTATCCAGGCTTAATGCATTATCACCACTAGGAGTTGCCTTTTGAAAGAGGACATTTGGAAACTGCAGAGAATGACTGGTGGGAGCCGTTCAGGCATAAAGGAGAAGCACCCATCAGATGCCCCTAATCCAGTCACTCATTAGGCCAACGGTGCTGATTTGAAAAACGTGTCTACCCTCCGTGAGGGAAGGGGAGGGTGGGATGAGTTGGAAGAGTGCCCTTGGCATATATACACTACCACAGATAGTTAGTGGGAGGCTGCTGTACAGCACCGGGAGCTCTCAGCTCGATGCTCCGTGATGACCTAGAGAGGTGGGACGAGGGGGCAGAAGGGAGGTTCAAGAGGGAGGGGATACATGTATATGTATGGCATTGCAGCAAAGAACCTGCCTGACAACGTAGGAGATGCAGTTTTGATCCCTGGGTCGAGAAGACCCCCTAGAGAAGGAAATGGCAACCCACTCCAGTATTCTTGCCTGGAAAATCTCGTGGACAGTAGCCTGGCGGGCTATAATCCATGGGGTCGCAAAACTGTCAGTCACAACTTAGCAACTAAACAACAAATAGCATATTCTCTTCATTGTATGGCAGAAACTACACAACATTGTAAAGCCATTATACCCCAATAAAAATCAAATAAAATACAGAAAAAAAGGAAAGGGAAAAAAGAGAAAAACATATCTACCAAGTCTTTCTTGTGAGAAATAGCTGAAGTCAAATTTGCCTTTCCTTGTATATGAACCGGACTTAGGAACTCGCTTATAATGAATAGTGGAAATGATGCCACGTAACCTCCAAGTCTGAGTCGTAAAAGGCAGCAGGGTTTGTGCCTGGTTCTGGCTCTCTCTCCCTCTCTTGACATGCAGATACACCCTGAACCAATGTGGAAGAAGTCTGCTGTGCTGAAAAGACCACATGGAGGAAGCACATAAGGAGAGGGATGCTTGAGAGGTCCTGGTTATGATTCCTGCAGCTCCCAGCTGCTCACTTCCCACCCAAGGGCCAGGCAGGTGAGAGAGCAAAGCTGCAGATGATTCCAAGCCACAGCCTTCCAGCTATCCCAGCCAACACTGCTGGAGCAGAACTGAGCTTGTCTTCACAGTCCTGCCCAGAATGTACACTCACAGGCATAGTCAATGCCATTGTTTTCGGCCACTAAGCTTTGAGGCGATTTGTCAATTGTCATAATGATAGATTGGCTTCTTGGCAGTTACACAGGGAGGGCTCTGCTCTCAGAAGAGCCCTGGGCTTAGACTAAGGCTCTGCTGTCTCTGTCTTGAAATTCTCAATCTTTTCTTATACTGGGCCTGAAAAGGATGACCTGGTCCTGAACCCTGCCCACATGAATTATTCTTATTCTCCTCATCTTGGTCCTATGTATGTGTCACACACAGGCAACTATTCAGCATGTGCAGTGGACAGGGCTATGGAACCAGCCAGACCTAGGTTCAGATCCCAGCTGCACCACAGACTGTCCCTGTGACCTTGGGTAGCTTAATTATCCCTCAGTAAACTTATCTGCAGAATGGAGATAATAATACTTACTTCACAGAGTTCCAGGGAATACTAAGTGATAACGAATTACTCCTTGCACAAGGAGTCTCTTATTCTTGTCCCTGTCTCTGATAGCTTCTCGTTTTAAAGAACCCTCCATAACCACATCAGCTTCCCTGGTAGCTCAGTCAGTAAAGCATCTGCCTGCAATGTAAGAGACCTGGGTTCTGTCCCTGGGTTGGGGAGATCCCCTGGAGAAGGAAATGGCAACCCACTCCAGTATTCTTGCTTGAATATTCCATGGACAAAGGAGCCTGGTGGGCTACAGTCCATGGGGTGGCAAGAGTCAGATTCGAATTAGTGACCAAACCACCATGACACCCACATCAGAGTAATCTTTTGCTGGAACTCCACTGCTCTAAAACCTTCAGTGGGTCCCTATTTCTATTATAGTTCAGTCTTCACCTGGACATTCAAGGCCTTCTCGGATCAGATATCGTGTTACCATTTTTAGACTCATCTTCCAATTTTCCATCATCCTAACATTTTGCTTCAAACAGATGGGTTCCGGAGTATGTGGAAATACTTTTCAGTTTCACCTTGCAGTTCTTTTGCCCAAGCTGTTTCATCCCTTACCTGAAATATCCTGGGCCTTCCTGACAACCTTAACACTCTGGTTGCAGTCCTCTTCAGAAGCAAGTAACTGCAAATGGGCTTTCAGTGTCATCTCAGTAATATTCTCCTAAGTCATGCTTCCAAATGTGACATTTTTAGGCCAGATAACTCACCTCTATAATTTAAAGGAAGCCGAACTAAGGCATGCTTCCCTGGTGGCTCATTAGGTAAAGAATACACTTGTAATGCCGGTAGATCCAGGTTCGATCCTTCCATTGGGAAGATTCCCTGTTGAAGGTATGGCAACCTACTCCAGTATCCTGCCTGGGAAATCTCATAAACAGAGGAGGCTGATGGGCTACAGTCATGGGGTCACAAAGAGTCGGACACGACTGAGTGACTAAACCACCAGCACCACCAGGCTAAGGCAGCTCAAGTAACATTTAATGAGGTTGGTGTAATGTGATTTCTTCACCCTTTCACATTTCTAACTATTTATTGAAGAGTTGTTTGCTGTGTCCTTCTCCAGGGGATCTTCTCGACTCTGGGATCAAACCTGGGTCTCCTGCATTGTGGGCAGATTCTTTACCATTTGAGCTACCCAGGAAGCCCTTGTAAGCAACAGAAATAAAGAAGTTATTGAAAACTGCCTGTCAAATAAATATGTTCCTAATCATTTTCTATAACTACAATGTGCTGAAACACAATTTACCCTAATAACCACAGAAAAGCCACCACAATTATTAGAGTTGTTATATAATCCAATAAAGTTATTTACATCACACACACACACACACACACTCACAATGACCCTCCAGTATTTGATTTCTTCAAGCCTTTGCATTGGTGCATAGGAGGAGAGCCTGGCCTTGGAGTTGGAACTCCGATCAAATCCAGTCTGTCATAGTACAAACAGTGTGATCTCGGCAGGTGTTGTGGGGCCTTCACTCTAAAAAATGAGGATAGGGACTTCTCTTGCAGTCCAGCAGTTAAGACCTTGTTGTGCTCCCAGTGCAGGAGGCTTGGTTTCCGGGGACTCAGATTTGATCCTTCTTTGGGAAACTAATATCCCTCATGCCCCATGTGCATGCTAAGTCGCTTCAGTCGTCTCCGACTCTGCCTGACTCTATGGACTGTAGCCGCCAGGGTCCTCTGTCCATGGGATTTCCCAGGCAAGAATACTGGAGTGGGTTGCTATGCCCTCCTCCAGGGGATCTTCCCACCCCAGGGATGGAACTGGTGTGTCTTAACTCTCCTGCATTGGCAGGCAGGTTCTTTACCACTGACCACCTGGGAAGCCCCTCATGCCCCATAGTGAGGCCTAAAAAATACAAACAAACAAAAAAAAAAGGATAACGGTATCTATCTGGAAGGGGCTCAGGGAGGATGCACTGGAAAATGTAGGTAGAGTGATTGGCAGTGAGTATTGCTCCCTGAGTATTTCAGAGACTCTAGGATGTGGGAGGGAGAAGGCAATGGCACCCTACTCCAGTACTCTTGCCTGGAAAATCCCATGGATGGAGGAGCCTGGTGGGCTGCAGTCCATGGGGTCGCTAAGAGTTGGACACGACTGAGTGGCTTCTTCACTTTCACTTTTCACTTTCATGCACTGGAGAAGGAAATGGCAACCCACTCCAGTGTTCTTGCCTGGAGAATCCATCTATGGGGTCGCACAGAGTCGGACATGACTGAAGCGACTTAGCAGCAGCAGCAGCAGCAGGATGTGGGAGAGCCTTTTCATTGCTTGACTTTCCATCTAGTGCAAAACCACTTGTACAACACCCCTGTCAATGGCCACCAGCCTCCACTGGACAGGACAGGAGCCTGGCACCTCACAGGGCATCCATTCCATTTCCAGCTAATACTGTCGGAAGTCATTTGGAACTGTCTTCTCCCTTAACTCCTCCCTTGTGACTATCACAACCCCACCCCCTCGCAAGAGAAGAGGCAATGGCTATACAGACCAAGAAGTCCCACACCTGAGAGCTGGGCTCCCCTGCCATTTCCATCAGGGTGATAACCCTCGGTTCCTCCTTCTCCTCCGCTGTCAAATGAGGATGAAACTCCTGCCAGCCTCCCCTCCCGCGCCCCCGGGATTGTCAGAGCAGCGAATACGACCAGAAGGGAAAAACCCTTGGGGGGTGATGAACTTCACCCTCCCCATCCCCCACCCCTCCCCATCACCGCGAAGGAGCTCAGGTCTCAGGTCTCCTTTTCCAGGCCCTCCCTCTACCTGCTCTCAGGGGTAACCTCGGCGAGGCGCCCAGAGGCGGGAGCCGGCGCTCCTGCTGCGTCCGAGCCGCAAGGGATGCGGAGGCACTGCGCCTTCAGCATCAGACCCGGAGCCAGGAGGCCGCCCCCGCCCGCGGTCCAGCCCCGCGGCGCGCAGCATCGCCCGGCTGCCCGCGGCGGGGTCCCAGGCCACTCACCGGGCAGGGCTCGCACCCACCTGCGGCGGCGCCAGTCCGTCTGGGTCGTCGCTGGAGGCTGTGCGCCGCCGCCGCCGCCTCGCCTCGGCTCCCGCCGCCCGGCCCTCCCCCGGACCGCTCCACGTGGCCGCTCCACGTCGCCGTCTGGGCTGCGGCCGCCGCCCTGGCCCGGGCAGAGTCCTGAGCGCCAGCGCCGCGGGCAGGATCCCCGCCCCGCCCCGCAAACCCTGGCCCACACCCAGCGAGAGTGTGTGGTGTGTGTATATGTATGTGGGTGTGCGCGCGTGACAGATACAGATGAGACAGATGATGAAGTTGATGTATATAAGAAGCATATTCAACTGGGGGGCCACTGCCTGCTGGGACCCAGATGTGTGTGACAAGACAGAAGGAAACTTACTGTTCGCCTGTGGGATTGTGACTGTGTATGTAGCTGTGTGGATGAGGGGCTGGTGACACCGTAGGGAGGGGTGTTGTGTGTGGCCATGCCTCCAGTATGACAGTACTTGAGAGAGTTTGGCCAGTGCATGACCGGCTGACTGGGTGTGTGACAGTACAGGATGTTAGCGGTGTGTCTGTTAGGGTGTCTATGTGAACTCTTCCTGTTTGTGATGCTCAAGTGACACTTGCAACTGTCAGCTTCCAGTGAAGGGATCATTGTGTGACTGTGACTGCACATCCCTGAGAGGTCGCTCCATTTGAGCCATGGTGCGGGGAGGGGACCTGAGAAAACAGCATCTTGAGGGCAATGGTTTGCCAGTACAGTGATGCAGTATGTGGTTGTAGCTTTGCGGTCAAATGGAGTATCCCCAGTTTCCTCACAGGGGCCAGTTCCTTCACCGAGGCTTCAGAGTACTTCCTCACTCACTGGGTCAAGACCTTTTTAGTGAATGACTTATCTTCCTGGAATCTTCAACTTCTCCCTCTCCCAATCAGCTCCTTCTCATCCCCTGGTAAAAAAAAAAAAAAAGAAAGAAAGAAAGAAAGAAAGAAAAGTAACATGGATACTTCAAATTCTTTCTCCTTTGAGTAAAGGCCCTCCCACTGACCTTGCTTTAAAGACAGGGTGAGCTGGCAAGATCGAAAAGGGGCCATCAGTACCTCCTAGATAAGCTTTTAGAAATGCCTTATTGGCTTTCAAAAGGATGAATGCGTTTTCAGGTAGAATTCAGTAAATGCAGAGAATTCTTTTTACCAAGGATGAGTTTGCTGGTTATTGGATAATTATTTTCTATATAAAACACAGCCCTAAAAAAACCTTGCTATTTCCTTAATTAAAGTAAATACTTGGTTTATACTGGTCTACAGCAAATCTTTAAAATGCAAGATAATATTGAATCCCATATTGCAGTGCATTGTAAATCATATTAGTAAATTCTGGTGCTCTCCAGGTTTAATAGGTGATAGTTTATTATTCATGTTCGGCATAAACTAAGTCATTAAAATTACAAATTTACAAGTAAGCTACAAAATTATGCTTATCTTCAAGATGATGGTTTTTAATAATTGAAAATACTATCTGACCTACAGCAAGGGAAACGTTGAAACTCGAAAGTTCATCTGAAATTCATGGTTGAGAATAACAGAAGTCTTTGAACACTGGGGCCATCTTTTTATTTATGTCAGAATAGAAAAATATAGAATAAATAAACAAGAAAATTCCATTGTTTTGTGGAATTTATAGTTCCAGAATTCCTTTAACACCATCATACTTTAAAAATACACATTACAAATATGAGAGGAGCCACATTAACGTACATAGAGTTAGAGAGTCTGGTATTATTAGGGGAAGCACACTGATTGAAACTGCCCACCCTGGCCAGGCACCATAGTAACCATTTGCATGAGCTGTTTTATGACAGATCTTGATAAGGAATATGAACTAATAAGCCACCACCAACTGGAAGAGTTCTGGAAAGGTCAAAATGAGACACTGGGTGTCCGTCCACTTTCCAGAATCCCTCTTGCTAACATCCACCTTGGCTGAGCTATGCCTATGCACTAGGAAAGACTCTGAATTAGAATGATTGGCCAAAGACCACCCGGAAACTAATCCCATCACCATAAAACCCTAGACGAGGCAGAGCAGTTCTCCTGGGTTCCCTTACCCTACTGCTCTCCACCCGGGTGCCCTTTCCCAATAAAATCTCTTGCTTTGTCAGCACATGTGTCTCCTCAGACAATTCATTTCCAAGTGTTAGACAAGAGCCCAGTTTCGGGCCCTGGAAGGGGTCCCCTTTCCTGCAACAGTATGAACAGAAGATATTTGCCTTAATATCAAAATAAGTCTTTTTTTAAAATTTTGCACCAAATGATAACTGTATGGAAATTCTAATACCTGTTTGAGTCTGCTTTTTCACATAAAATTAGAAATGACCTGTACGTGTGGTATTTGTTGCAGCCACATGGTTTCTTGCTGGCCAGCAAGCCCAACCACCCGAGAAGTATATTCTGAAATAAAGCCTTTCCCAAGCTCACCTTGAGATGCCAACTCTATGAGTTTTTTGAGACTTTCTAGGTTTTGAGACTTTCAAAGGCTTCTAATCACAACCAGAGACTGACTCCACTAGAGTTCAATTTACTATAGTTGGAATGAGCTTGCCTTCCCCCCCCACACCTGTTTCAATTCAAATTAGTGCCTTGATTAAATTCCAGATTGGACTTTTTTACAAGCCTGCCAACGGCTTGCCCACTGTTCTAAGAGTGTATTCCCGTCATCCGGTACTTACATGTGTGACCTTGTTTTTATTTTTGTCTAATTTCAATTCTTTTCTAAGTCTGCTGTATATCTGAAAGTGTCCTTGTGTATATAAATTTATGAGATGAAGAGGGGAGCCAAGCATCAGAGACAGTGAATAATGTGGATTAACTAAAACACCCCTCCAGCCTCCCTTGCAAGGTAATAGGAAGCAAGGCACACCATAGTTAGGTACCTTTTATCATCTCCTCTGGTCCCATAATATCCTTTCCATACGAGACAGGACACAGTTGGCTAACTGTGTAAGGTGAGATTTGCTGACAGAAATGATGTCTTAGAACTATTTTCTAGATCTCAGTTTCCTTGTCTGTAAAATGAGATGGTTGGGACCAAATGATGTCCAAACCTTGCCCCTGCTTTAACCATCTATGATTCAACACACTTTAAATCTGCTCTATGATTTGATTTAATCATCTACACACACGTAGAAAATTATCAACAAACATGATAGGCACTGCGCAGACAAAGAGATATACGCTTCCAAAGGTGGCTAGACACCTAGTTAGAGAAATAAGTAAGGTATATCCATACACGGATACAATACAATGCAGGGTAGGAAAAGGCTATGTACCAAAACAAGAGGCATGGGAGCATAGAGTGGAATCCCTTAACTCCACTCCCATCAGTCCACACTGGACTAAGAAGTAAGCAAACCAACTTTCACTGTGTTTAACCACTGGGATCTGAGGGTGGTTTGTTACAGCAGTAAATATTAGTTACCCTAACTTCATATATATTTTTACATATACCTTTATCTCTACCTCTATTTGTCCAAAGAGATTAAATACACACACAACACAATTCAAGGCAAACCTGAGACTCTAAAGCTTCCCTGTTGGCTCAGTCGACAAAAATTGTATACTATTTAAGGTATACACTTTGTACACCTTAAATAGTATACAATTTGTCTGTCAATTATATTTCAATAGAGCTAAAAAATAGCCTCAACACTTATTGCTGTACATTTGACTCACAAAAGTAAGCCCTTTCCAAGTGGGTTTCAGTTAAAATGTTTCATTTAATCAAGTGAAAGAAGAAAATGAACCATATTTGTAAGACTTGCTTTTTCCTTTTTTCCTCTCTACTAGACTCTGTTATAGCAACTGCCTGAGAAATCCCAGAAAATGGATTCTTCCTTTAAAAATCCGAGTGACTCTACTAATTAATGGAGTCTCTGGTTTCTACAATTCATCTCTTCAAAAAATGACTTAACTTGACTGTCCCAAGAGGCTCTTTAAATGGGACTGGGAATCTCACAGTCCTAATTGCTCTAGAATGGAATAAATTAAAAGTAGGCAGGAAAGGAAACATTGTAAATGATAAAACCTATTGCAATACTGATTCAATATACAAAGTGAGAACATGCCCTTGATTTGCCAACAGGACAGCATGAGTAAATCTCATACCACAGTTGTCATGATTAGAAATGGCCATGGTCTCTATGAAGCCAGAAGCTTCTACCATTTTTGAATGGGGCAACAGAAAGAGGGAGAAGTTTTGAGGAAATTACCTGTGATGCTATGTCTCATCCTGTGTTTCCAAGAACATTTGGGAAGATCTGCCAAATGTTAGCATAAAAAGTGAAATACGAGCAACAAAATGGCCTTCCTCATTAAGAAATGTTAAGAACAGAGGGTTATATTGCTTTGCATTTAGAATGCATCTATAATGCCAAGTATGCAATTAGAGAAAAGTTCCCAAATTTCCATTCCCTCATCAATTCCCCCCATATGGAAATATTAATAATTCGCCACTAATTCAAAATAGCAGATTGTAGAGATTTGTGAATTCCTCTGAAGCTTGATTTAGAGTTTATTTTCAAGTTATAAAATATTAGACATCTCTACCATAAAGCCTTAAAGGAGAGAGTTTGGGTTGCTTTATAATTTTTGGAAGACTCAGCCTGATGACTACGGGTTTGTTTTGCTTTTTACCAAAACTAAGAAGGACGTTTTTACTTCAGTAGCCAGTTCTGGTTAAATAGTAACTGAACCCAAATCTGTGATCTAGTCATTTCAGTGCTTTTATATATATGCTGCGGGCATGGAGATGGGATGTTACCCACCATCCATAGATAAGCAGACCCTGCTAGAGAATATCCTTGTCACAAAAACCAAGATAATAAGCTGCTCACAGAAATTCAGGAGATGTGTCTAAAAATACATGCACAATGAAAGGTTCTTACTGCATGGCGGAAGTCTGCCTTGTGTGGATGGGACCACTGTGGCATGCAGCAAGGCTCTCAGGTCATTAAGAGAGCAGACACTTTCGCAGCTCCTACCCTGGTCTACTCAACCTGCGTAAACAATGCTCCAAAGATGGAGAAGCAGCAATCATCTAGGGGACCTGTAACAACACAGATTTCTAGACTCTGCCCCCAGAGTTCCTAATTCAGTGAGTATGGGATAGGATCTGTGGATCTGCATTTCAAGCAAGTTCCTGGGTGATGCCAATGATGCTGGTTCTAGGGACATGCTTTGAGAATTACTGTGCTAGAGCATGGTCATAATGAGCCTGAGGTTTTAAGTTGAAATCTCATTTCAATCAGTTGGTTTTACACAGAGAAAAATTCTGATGTGATCACCCTAACTAGAAATGACAGTTCAACATATGTCTGCTCTAGGTTACAGGGAGGACAAGATGGCAAAATAGGCATGCTTCTTTGTAATCTTATGCCCTGTTCTGCACAATCATGCAAATATGTCTGAAGTGTGATTGCAGCTTTACATACAAAAAGTATACCCTTTTTAATTTTTAAAACTTTTAATTCTGAAAAATTTCAAACATACATTAAAATCTGATAGTATAATAGACACCCACATACCTATCCTAGGTTGAATATTTACTAAATTTGCTTTATTTATCTTTTTACTGGAGTATTTAAAATGATATCTCTTCCCTAAATATTTCTGTATATAAAAAGAATGTAACATTTTATACTGTACTTTTACTTTCAAAATGTTTACATTTCTACTATTTTTTCCAACATCCAGGGCAAGAGATCTTATGTTTTTTGGTCTGAAGTAGACAAAAAAGAGACGAAAGACAAAGAAATTTAAGAAATATTCAAAAGACTGATTCAGGGCAAGTTTGTAACTGAACAGAAACGATGGATCCCTTTTTTGTGTCAGACATTGGGCTAGGCACTAGGATAGTAATGGCAACTTGCCTTCCTCTTAGCTCTATGCCTTTTCCAGGAAACTAAGCTGCTGGTCAAGATTCATTCCAAAAGAATACTGAAAGGAATTAGACTGGGTCAGCATTAGTCAAAGTGTGTTCCACATAATACTCATTGCCTAGGATGTTAATAGATGTAACACACAGCCACAAAAATACTTCTGTGGTCAAACAAACAGGTTTCTTTATTGCAGAACTTTATAAAGCCTCTAATTAACTAATATACATTGGGAATCTCCAAGATAATATTACGGTTACTACACAATATTTCTCCATTTTATTAAATGATAAACTTTTGATTGTTGTTGTTGCTCTTTGTGTGTGTGTTGCTTTTATTGTTTAGGGAGCATCTCTGAAAATATTTTGATAAATGTTCCACTAGGAGAATCTAGGATTTGCTTTCCTTTATATGCTCAAGAAAACTTTCAAGGAAAAATGATGTAATATTCCCATGATAGAAACTAAGATTCTTGTCCACTTTCAAATATTAAAATTAATATTTGGCTACCCATGTAGAAGTGAATTGGCTCCTTACAACTTTAAAGTAATAGATTTTCAAATTAAATATATTTATAACTATACTTTAAAATAAGAGCATCATACAATTATAGTAATTTAATCACACCATCATACCTAGAGCCAGTTTCTTAGATTTTAATAATTTAATTAAACTGTTCTTTTTGATATATATCTTGATAATCTCATTATAGTAAATTGGAAGTGACTTAGATATTCACAGAATAGTATAATAATTATATTTGCAAAGAAACACTGTAAATCAAGTGAGAACTATATTTAACCTGAATTATACTTTGTTATCCCTAAATCAATTTATATGAAAGCTAAAGGAAGGAAACATGAAAACACTGATATAGTACAAGACCAAAGATGGGTGTGCATGCGATCAAAGCAAATCATGGATATTAGCTGAGGTCATTTGGCATCTATTTCATTGATTAACATGGTATTTTAGCTTTATCTAAATATATTCAAGATGGCCTGGGCAATAAGCTTGTCAAGTATCCAAGTATCTGAAAGCTGGGCATTGTGTAGTTAACAGGCAATATTTCAATTTTTCTATGAATGCTTTTTTTTTTTTATCTGTAAATCAAGTGAGAACTATATTTAACCTGAATTATACTTTGTTATCCCTAAATCAATTTATATGAAAGCTAAAGGAAGGAAACATGAAAACACTGATATAGTACAAGACCAAAGATGGGTGTGCATGCGATCAAAGCAAATCATGGATATTAGCTGAGGTCATTTGGCATCTATTTCATTGATTAACATGGTATTTTAGCTTTATCTAAATATATTCAAGATGGCCTGGGCAATAAGCTTGTCAAGTATCCAAGTATCTGAAAGCTGGGCATTGTGTAGTTAACAGGCAATATTTCAATTTTTCTATGAATGCTTTTTTTTTTTTAATCAGAAAGAGCACCAAAATATTCAAAATCTACAATTCTGTCTAGTGATGGCTGAGGAAAAAACTTCAAAAATGTCCTTTATGATGTTACTTAATCTTACGCCTCAATGTTAGGTTTATATGATGATAAACAGAAAATACAAAACTGATTGTCTCAAAAGTCAAGCTGTCAAGGCAAATGGAGATGGGTAGTCATAAGTGAAAAGTAACTATAAAATGATTGCTTTAGGTTAGAATTTTAGACATTTTATCTAAATTTCATTTATGTATAAATTTTAAGACAGATGATGAATTTTAAAGTGAGTTTGATAAATATCTTAGTATTTAATTTTAATAATAAGGGGTACTTAATACTTTAATCTGCAATAACCTTAAAATACATAATTCATATCACAGTAACCACTAAAGATCCTGATTCTTCTTTTCTGCCTTTGGTTAACATGAAGAACTAATATTGGATGTCTAATTAATTTGTAAAAATGGTGTTTTCATACCTTTGTACCAAAAAATTTCACTAGGTAATTTGCATTTTCCTTTATTTAGGAGGCCAGGATACGCCACAAAGATAAATGATGGTGTGCACTTGAGTGATATTATGTGATAAACTCAGAAATCAGTTTATGTTTGGTATTTTATGTTGATTTAATCAAAAGGTAAAGATTTCTGAGTCACAGTGCTCTCGAACTTGAGAAAAATCAGTAAGTCCTAGTTAACTGGCAGGCAACAGCCTAACCAGATTAAGTGTATGAATCCTGGGCTACTACAGCATTTCAGTAAGCTTAATCCACAAGTGGATGATACAATACAAAACATGGCTATTAAATATTTCTTTGCATGATGCTAAACCTATCATTTGGGTGAAAATAAAACAAATATCTATAAGGAGAATTAATACATATCTCTAAGCTTCTTACCTAGAGCTCTAATTGCCTAGATATCAATCTTCTCATAAAAATTTCCTCCTTTAAATCTAATAGATCAAATATCAATATACACTTGAAACACAGAAATGTACAATGTTGTAATTTTTAAATTAATTCAATAGAGATAAAAAAAAAACAAGTTATAGTTTATACTAAAGAATTTGATCTGATCCTTAATAGTTTAACCAGACATCACTCTACTCTGAATTTTAGCTTTTTCATCTGCAAAATGGGAATAATATAATTATAACCCTGTGTTGAAAAGATAAATTGAGAAAAAAAAAAAGCAAGAATTTGCTAACAATAAAAGGTTTTTCAGATGTGTATGTGGCCATCTTTAAAGGCAGCAGTCTTCTGCTTACCTATAAAGGGCTCAAAGAGCTGGTCAAATTAGGGGAGGAAGGTAGAAGGTAATGGAATTCTTTTAAAAGGCAAACTGTTTCTTTGTTTTCATGTGCACCAGTGGTTTCCAAACTGAAGCTTTCTATATGTCCAGCAGAATGGAAAGCTATAATTTTGTGATACACATTAAAATAACTATATAACTATTATTCAACCTTTGTTGAAGTTACATTGAAGAAACACTGATTTAGCCAAAAAAGAAAAAAGAAAAATTTCAATAGGTAGCTTGATTGAATACTTGCCTTTTCACTGATTGGTTTTGGTATCTCATAGACCACTGATTCTCAACCAGGGGCCTAATTAATTCTCCAGGGGTGGAATTCAAAATTTCAAGAACAATGTTATATGAAATGTAACTTGAAAAAGCATACTTACTATTATAATTTTATAGTTGTAAAACGAAAAAAGATAAAATATTTTCATAAGAGAATCTAAAGACCATAACACTCTCAGTGGAGTTCAGGGATGTAAATTTTACGTTTTTTAAGAGGAGATATGTGTTTGAATAGGTTAAAAAAATAGTTCAAAGGTTTAGCCACAGCTCCCAGAATCCTCTGGGAAAAGGTTTCTGTTATGCCTGGATCACTAATCTGTTAACAGGTCCTGTAAATTGCTAGCATTAGCAACTGGCCCACAGTGATGCTCTGAAGATTTGTTAACACACATTGAAGAGGACAGTGAGCAAAGCAATCACCACCACTATTAAAATCAAGAAATGAAGAGCAGGCTGTCAAAAAGCAAATCAAGATAGACTCGGGTGTTTTACGTGATAGATAATCTCAGATTGCCAGGTTTAGCAGATAAACCCCAGTTGGGACATACTTATACTAAAAAGAAATATTAATTGTTTCTCTGATGTTACAATTTACTGGGCACCTGGCATTTTATCTGGCAACACTTAGTGAAACCATCCTTCCAGCGCATCAATAAAATAACACTTCCCAAGGGATTATGCAATATATCATAAGAGCATATATGTAATATATCAGAGCAAGCAATTCAACTTGATCATTTATTCAGAAAATGTTCTTGCTTCCAATGTTGCCCAACAGCTCTTTAATGAGAAAAAGCTCTGCTGTACATTAGTTTCAGCTGTCACTGCTGAGCTCCAACCTATGCTAGGCATAGCAAATAAAAACTGACCCCTTTATGGAGAAATTATTAACCTTAAAAGATCCATATATATGCTTTGATATATTATTTATACTTTCTTTGTTTTGAGAGTGCAGCCTTATACTGGGATAGAGTCTAAATAGCTAATCACCTACTCAGCCCAAGTCATTGGAAATTAGGATTGAGGAAGCAAGGTAAATTAATTAAAATAAACATGGTACAGTTGAGGAAGGGCTTCCCAGGTGGCACTAGTGGTAAAGAACCCGCCTGCTGATGCAGGACATAAGAGACATGGGTTCAATCCCTGGGTTAGCAAGATCCCCTAGAGGAGGACATGGCAACTCACTCCAGTATTCTTGCCTGGAGAATCCCATGGAAAGAGGAGCCCGGAGGCCTACGGTCCATGGGGTCACAGAGTGGGACAGGACTGAAGTGACTTACAAGCACGCACACAGTAGAGGAAAGGGCAGTGAGTAGAAGGGGATTCAAGAGACCAAAGTTCTTTCCTCTTCTAACATTCCCTGTTGTGTGACCATGTAAAAGTCATCCTATCTTTTTGGACCCCAGGTTCAAAAATAGTAAGTAATAATGAGTTAGACTAGTGACTCACTCATCAGTTGTGTAGTGAGTACCTTTTATATACTAGACCCAGAGCTAGGCAGTTGAGACACTCCTCTCGTGGGGCCCAGAATCAACTATGCTTCTAGTTTGAATATTCTACAATTTGAATTTTGAAATGAATTTTCAGGTCTTACCTATAGTGGGAAAAAATATCTAAAACTCACAATGTTACTTATCCAAGCTTTTCTGAATTCCTTGTAAAAGTATGAGTAACTTAAAAATTAAAACCACACCATCTCTATAGTTAATTTCCTAACTCCTTCCTCAAAGGTAAATATTAAGCCATCTAAAATTAACTAAGTTACAAACCTTAGAGATAATGAAACTTCAGTTTTTGAAGTTTGCATCCTTTTTTAGTGTGCCACAACTATAATGTTAAAGTGTAGAAAAATCTTAAATATTGTTTTATTAAGAATTACTTGAATTATAGGTCACATGTAAAGCAGTTTAAAGGGCTTATTGACAAGCACATCCTTGCAGACTAATATGAGTGGACAGATCTTAGCTTGTCAGTTCAGCTTGGATGAAAACATACAATTAACAGATTGAACAAGCAATATAGATGTTTTCCATCAACCTTTGACAAATGAAAGGTAAGCAGAGCTGTATAACTCTCATAAATTGCTGACTTTGTTATGCTGAGGCTTGTGTTATATTGAAAACGCTTTACATCTGTGAATGGAAAATGAAAATCCTGTCAACCATAGCCAAATGTATTTTGCATCTAAGACGATGTGTACTACTTCACTATGGACATAAAGTCAATGAACACCCCACAAACCCAGGTCACTGCAGGTGGGCATTTTAAGCATTAGTGCCAGGGAGGCTCAAAAATAAAAACAGAAAGCAAGACAAAAAATAAACCAAACAAACCTCACTGAATTGCAGATTTACACTGACTAATTCTATGCTCAAAGAACCATTCACCTTTTAAAAATAAACCAGTAACAATACTGATATTTACACATGTTGCATTACTTTGAAAAGAGGAAGCCAAAAATTTAAGTATGGGTACTCATGTGTGCTACTACATAAAATCAATCATATTCTCTATTTTGATCATAAATCATCATGACGCTTCAGATGGAAAATTTTGTTCTGATTATTTTTCCTAAGTAGCACATATTAAACCATCTTACTTCATCAGACAGAAATACGTTGTCTACTGTGGATATTAATTAATAGTGAGATATTTATAATTACAGGTATGGCTTAAGATGAAATGGGACTTCCCTGGTGGCTCAGAGGTTAAAGCGTCTGCCTCCAATGCGGGAGACCCAGGTTCGATCCCTGGGTTGGGAAGATCCCCTGGAGAAGGAAATGGCAACCCACTCCAGTATTCTTGCTTGGAGAACCCCATGGACTGAGGAGCCGGTTGAGCTGCAGTCCACGGGGTCACAAAGAGTCGGACATGACTGAGTGACTTTACTTACTTACTAAGATGAAATGGTATAATAAAGTAAGCAGTTTGAACATTTGAAACAAAAGGTCTGAATGCAAGGACCTATCTTCACAATTACTAAACTGTTCTCTCATTGGATTTGGGCAAGCTACTTGAACTCCCTGAATCCTAAGTCTTCTTTTCTACAAAATGGGGATATTATTAGGACCCACACCACATGAGGTTCAAATGGTATGATATATGTGAAAACATTCCACAACTCTTAAGTTATAAAATATTCCTCATAATCTAACAAAAATAATGATAGCAATAAAGTCCATGCCCTAATTGTCCCTCAAAGGTGTTTTTGAGTATTGATTGGAAAACACAGGTTGGATTTCAATATGGAGCAAAATCATAGAGTCTCTAGAAAGAAATCTGCCTCTATACTGGGATTAATTTCACATATTTCCATGTATCTTCTTTATTAACTCCTCATTACTAGCTCCTTCTCATCTCTCAGGTCTCAGCTCAAAAGCCACTCCTCAGGGAGACCTTCATTCACCATATAGTAGTATCTCTTATCTCAGTCTCTATGGAATTATCTGTTTTATTTCTTTATTACATGAAACACATTGTTTCCTGAAATAAGCTTTTTTAAATACAGTTATTATCTATCTCCCCTCGACAGGACTGTGAGCTCCAGAGAGTCAGAGAACCTATTGTCTTGTCCACATGTTTACCTCTGTATTCCCAGGAGCTACATAAATACTTGGCATATAGAATGATTTCATAAATATTTGCTAAATAAACAAATGAAAAGATCTGCTAACTCCATGAAGCAATATAACTAATACTTCTTCTTTTTTTTTAAAGAAAGGCCTTGGGCCTGTTGTTTCTGGGCTCAAATGTTTCCAAACTTGTTCCCTAGAGGGTTTTTCTAAATGGAAGGTCTAGGGTTTTTTCCCTAGTCAAATGCTTCAAAATTCAAGTTAATTCTCCAGGTGAGTAATTAGGATAAAACTTAATTCTTCACATGAATTCTAAAGAATTGATTATTTCTCCAGAGGCCATTGGGCTGCATTTAAATCACCATTTCACTTTGGACTCAGAATGATCCAATTTACAAATCCCCATGAATCAAATTAACTAGATAACTGCCAAAATGTAATCCCATTCGGGGAGTGAACTATCTGGCTTTAGTGTCTACATTAGTTAAATGAACTCCATTAGTTAAACTTCACTTCCATTTGTACATTTTAAAAATAGCCTACGTTACAAGCTTTTAGTCCTAAAAACGGCTGTGGTCCTAAAATCTGCCTAATTTTCCTTATATTATTCAAAATTTAATATTCCATTCTTTGTTCCCCACCACCATGAAATTAATTCACTATACATTTACCCCATAGGGATATAAATATCTCACCAAGTCTTTATGCTGTGATTGTAAATAAATTACCAAAATTTTCTCTATGACTCATTGTTAATAAAATGTAACTTTTATTTGAACTGGTTGATGTTATGTAAATTTTAAGTAAATTAAGGTTTTTGCCTTAGAAAACTGTTTTATGATCTTAGAAAATTTATTGAGCTTTTGTTGGGCTATTAAAAATCCACCCCAGGGATTATACACATGAATTAAAGACAAACAATTATTTTGCCTGTGCTTCTTACCAGGTCTTAGGTGCAATTCCTATATCATTTATCCTTTTTCTTCCAGTAAAGACTTTTACATCTACGTTTGCATTTCAGTTCCTATTCTTTAAACATCTGGCTGTAGCTATACCTTTAGTTTTTTATGAATGTGGACAATTATGGTAGGAATTATTGTTCTATTCTTGTGCATTAGCACTTGTTACCATTATAAGGCCTGCAAGCAAATAACTCAGAAATAATAGCAACAGATTTAGAAAATGAAAGTTTTAACGTTTCTGTGCTTATATTGCACTGTTTTTCCTCTAGCAGGTTTCTTTATGAGGACCATTTAATCAATCCACTAAGTCAGGGGTTGGTATATATATATATATATATTTTTTTTTTTTTTCTGTAAAGAANATAATAGCAACAGATTTAGAAAATGAAAGTTTTAACGTTTCTGTGCTTATATTGCACTGTTTTTCCTCTAGCAGGTTTCTTTATGAGGACCATTTAATCAATCCACTAAGTCAGGGGTTGGTATATATATATATATATATATATTTTTTTTTTTTTCTGTAAAGAATTAGTAAATTTTTTAGGTTTTTCAGTTTATATAGAATCTGTCATACACAACTCTTCCTTTGCAGTGTGAAAGCAGAAAGTGTGTAAGTAAGTGAACATAAAGCTTTGTTTAGGGGTATAGAACTTGGAATTTTCATATAATTTTACATATCACAAAATATTATCCTCCTTTTGATTTTTTTGATTGTTTCAACCATTCAAAAATCATTCTTTTTTTTTTTTTAATTTTTTTTTTGTATTTATTTATTTTTTTACACGAACTCCCAAACATATGTTTGGGAGTTCAAAAATCATTCTTAGCTCACAAACCACACACATACAACACACACACAAACAGGAGGCAGGCTGCATATGGCTGAGGATTGTAGTTTGTCCAACCCCATTCTAAGTTGTGACACTTGTACATGCCAGAAATTATTATTCTCTTTTCCTCTGACGATGATACAGAATTAAAAAATTAAGGAAGTTATAGCAAGTTCTAATATAATTTATGGTCACTCAAACGGCAACCCACTCCAGTATTCTTGCCTGGAGAATCCCATGGACGGAGAAGCCTAGTAGGTTACAGTCCACGGGGTCGCAAAGAGTCGGACACGACTGAGCGACTTCACCTCACCTCATTCATTCAGCAAATTATTTGTTGAGTGTCTATTTAGATGGCTAACTCCTCGTGTATAACATCGAGCCTCTCTACCCCAGTATTCAAATATTGATATGTGTCTCACCCTTGTGGGGCAAATAATAAGTTAATAAGTCTTTCCACAAGGAAATAGGCCTCACTTTACAGCTTAGTGACTCTACACTCAGTGGCTGAAAGACCCAAAGAAAGTAAAGTTGTAGAAAAAATAAAACCAGAACCTACAGGTTTCAGTCTTCTTAATATTGACCTTATCTAGTGTCCTATACAAAGAAGAAGCCAAAGAACCAGCAGAAATGGTGTTCGGGGTTCAGTAAAATTAGGCTGAATACAAGATGAAAGCTTTCAGATCAAAATGTATAAAGTACAAGATCTTGTTTTAAGTTAACTCCTTGGAGATTCAGGTGACATTATGATATGGGGGCAAAGTAGCAAAATTCTTACAGTAAATAGAGTTTGATGCTTAGTCTTAGCAACTTCAGTAGAGCCCAATGTTCTAAAACCTCCAGTCTCAAATATTATATATAATGAACTCTTTAAAGAACATTTCTATGCCTACTACAAAATTACTTTTAGAAATTTCTGTTTAGCATCCCAAGCATCACAGGGCCCAATTAATTTAGAGTAAGGCACTTTCTACTAAAATAGACCATTTATCCCTCCAAGGTATGAGTTAAAGTACAACTGATTTTATAATATTCGAGAAACTTAGGTCTGCAATAAATGTGCACATATTCTCTGTGGATCCCCAAGAAATAAAACTTAATTCTATAAGACTTTTTCATTTATCTTTTGTGTGTTCAGTGATCTTTTAAAATGTAGATTTATTACAAATCACATATTCTACATATTGAGTGTATAGAAATAATATGCAGGATTAAAGGAATAAGCGGTCCTCTAAGCTTTGGCCCACATGATTTCTGAAAGTTGCAAGTATCAGATTGTGGAATCAACCATTTGGCTAAATTTTCAGCAGGAACATGTGACATTATATTTTGAAGACTGAACTTCTGGAAAGGAATAATGCTCCAGAAGAGTAACATCAAATGATGATAGGTGATAACAGGCATACAATTTTACTGAGCAGCTTGGGCATCATGAATAAGGACAAAAGAACTTAAAAAAAATTCACTAGATGAGTCAGCGGTATAAGTAACACTCCCAGATAATTCAGTACAAAGCATGTAGCCACTGTTTTCAGTCTTGGATGCTGGTAGAGGAGCTGCATTCTTCAATGCCTCCTTTAGTCCAAAGCCTATACCCTTACTATCTACTAAGATGTGCTTAGAATGATGCACTTAGCTTTATTATTCTCATCTAATTACTATCAATAAGCTTTACCTAATGCAAAAGGGATCTTTACATTTTTAGCTCTTTTTGCAGTGAAGTGATTAGCTTTAGCCCCAAATCTCCTGATAAGCCCTGAGAATGCAGAGAGTCCTGCCAATTCCCAATCAATTCTGTTTGGCCTTATGATTCACTGTTACTTGAATCAGCTAGTTATCAACAGGCAGAATGACCTTCAGTTTTATACTGAAAAGCTGAAATTTTTTTTTAAAGTTATGTTGAGAATATTTGACACAATAGTATTATTTTATTTGGGAACAGTCACTTCTGGAGGCTCCAAAAATCAGAGGGGAAAGTTCCTGTAAGTATTGTGCCGCAGGACCACAAAACAAAAAGGAATTTTCAACATTTCATGAAGAGAAGTGTTTAGTCAAAATAAAAGATTAATTGAGGCCATAAGTATACACACTGTTGTTTGCAGGGTGGGGAAGTGGAAAGTGAGGATGTTATACCAATTCTTCATCTTTACAGAGAAATAAAATGCTTTAACAATATGAAAGCTACTGAAAATCAAAATGACTCACTCCTCTATTCTAAATGCATAGAAATGATAGATAATTCATAAAAAAGGAAAAGCAAAAAAATAAAAAACCCAGCCGCATTCAAAGACAAGGTTAACACCTTATTGGATTGGGAACGGAAAAGAAACTGCAAAATGGTGTGAAGCAAATGATGTGCTGGGTTCAGAGTCCAAAAACATGTTGTGCTACCCAAGACTTCAGTTCCAGAGGATTGTCAGCAATAAAAGTGCTCTGAGGCAGGCAACCTAGGTGAATAGTAAAAGGTCCTGACAGCAGGCCTCCTGAACAGAGTTACAGATTTATAAGAAACTGCTGACCTAGAGAGAAAAGAGAACAAGGCACAGACTTCAGCACTGAACTTAGTACCCACTGGCTCAGGGGCGGGATGAGTGAGAGCCCCTGAACACAACGATGAGCACAAAGAAATCAACGCTAGCATGATGGTCCTTAACCCCCAGATGTACAGAAGATTTAAAGACACTTCCAAATATCTAATGTCTAATGAGTTAAACATGAAATCATAATAGAAATTAAAAACCACATTTGGAATTTAGAGACAGCAAAAATCCACATATCAACATCCGTGGGACACACCTAAAGTTACACAATGAAGGAAAACGCATTAAATACCTTTATTAACTAACAAGGAAGGTAGGAAAATTGAGTTAAATATTTATTTCAAAAAGGTATTAAAATAGCCTCAAATTAAACTTACAGAAAGTAAATAGAAGGGAAAATAAAAACATGCACAGAAATTATTCTAATAGAAAAAAAGAAAGCAGAGAAAGAAACAAAACTAAAAGCTGGTTCACTTAAAAAAAGTTAAATGAACTATCTTTTGGTAAAACTGATAAATAAAAAAGGATAAAAGGCAAAGTAAGACCAAAAAGAAGTAATACAGATATAACAAAAACTACAAAAACCATAAAAGATAACTATAAACATCTTTATGCAAATACATTTGAAAAATGAGATAAAAGATAAAAATATAAATTACCAAAACACTTTAAATAAAAAATTAAAAATAAGCAATAATCATTACATAAATGGAATGTATAACCAAAAGTCTCCTATTCTAAAATACCACAGGCTCACAAAATTTTAAATGCAAAATTTATAAGACTTTCAAGGTATAGATACCTTCTATCTACATAAACAGTTCCAGAGACTAAAAAAAAGAGGGAAAGCTATCCAATTCATTCATTGAGGCTTGTATAACTATGATAGAAAGATCTGACATGGGCAATTTAAGAAAGGAGAATTACAGGCTAATCTTACTTATGCAAAAATCCTTTTTTAAAAAAAGAACAAATCAATCCATGAATGTGTGAGAAAAGATAAAATATCATGGCTAAGCTGAGTTTATCCAAGAAATGAAAGGCATTCATTAGAAAAATGAATCAATGTAATTAACTAAATTAACAAAATAAGGACACAAAAATATATATCATTGGAATAGATACAGAAAGAACACTCAACAAAATCACCATCTATTTATGTTTTAAAATATATTTTATATAACAAATTAGGAATATAGCAGTAGTCCTCTGATTTTCTGAAGCATATCTATTAAAATCCTGCAGTAAACATAATAAGCAATGATATAATTTTGGAAGTGTTCCCATTAAAGTCAAGACAAAGATACACACTCTCACTACTTCTATTCAATGTTTTAATGGATGTACTAGACAATGCAATAAAATAAGGAAAATAAATCAGGCATAAAAATGGAAAGGGACATTTTTGGGACAAAATTGTTATCATTTGCAAATGGTATTGCTTTCCACATTAAAAAACATCCAAGAGTCAGTGCAAACTATTAGAACTAACAAGAAAGTTTAGCAAGGTTGCTGGAAACAAAATCAATATACCAAAATCAATAGAAACTCCTATACAAGTAATAACCAATTAGATAATTCAATAGTAAGATCCTATTTATAGTATTAACAAAAGCTAAGAAGAACCTAAGGATAAATCTGGCAAACACTTTGCAAAACCTTTATGGAATAAGCTGCAAAAGTTACTGAAGGATATAAAAGATTATAATGAACAGATGAGATGAAACATGTTCATGAATTTGAAGACTCAGTATCATAAAGATATGAACTGTACTCAATCTATAAATCTGAAGCAATGCCAATCAACCAAAGACACAAGAAACAAACTGAAAACATTAAGTCACAAACTTGGAGACAACAATTGCAAAGATCCTAATTAGAAAGGTTGGTATCCAGAATTTCTCTGTTTAAAAACTACAAGTAAACAAAAAGTAGAAAAATAAACAAAGCATTCCAAGAGGCAATCCTCAAAGAAATCTGAATAGAGGAGAGATATGAAAAAGTCCTTTACTTCACAACCAATCAATGACATATAAATTAAATCAGTGAGGTAAAATAACATGAATGCAGATAGGCAAAAATTTAAAAAAAAAAAACAAATGTTGAGAAGAATATAGAGAATTAGGGACTCTTTTGGTGGTCCCGTAGTTAAGAATTCACCTGCCAGTGCAGGGGACGTGGGTTTGATCCCTAGCCCGGGAAGATCCCAAATGCCACGGAGCAACTAAGCCACTGCACAACTGTTGCACCTGTGCTCTACAGGCCTGGAGCCCCAACTGCTGAAGCCCGTGTGCCCTGGAGCCCATGCTCCAGAACAAGAGAACCCGCTGCAAAGAGACGCCCTGGCCCTGCAACTACAGACTAGCCCTGCTCTCCACAAAAACTCCTGTGCAGTAACTAAGACCCAGCATGGCTAAAAATAAATAAAGAATTCAAGAAAAAAGAATATAGAGAATTAGGAATTTCAGGTACTGATGGTGGAAGTCTTACCACGTGCATTTTGAAGAGCAATCTGGCAAATCTAGCAAAATTAAAAATACTCATGCTCTTTGACTCAGAAATTCAACTTTTAGGTACACACTCTACAAGACTCTCACACAAAAACACACACACACACAAACATTCAGGAGCTTGTCTAATGCAGCTGTTTGTAAATTTAAATTTGAAGAACAGTCTAAATATCTATTAGTAGCAGAGGATTAGTATATGAATCTAATAGACCATTTATATAAATTAACAGATTGAAACAGAACCTGACATACCAGCATAGAAACAATGTTAAGAGATAAAATACCACTGATGAAGGATATGTATTTAAATGGATGCTGAAAAAATATATACATGAGAATGATAAATATCAAGTTCAGGATACTGATTATATCTGAGAACTGTATTTGAGAGGGAGGGAAATAAGATGGGATGATACATAAAAAGTTTCAATTTTGTTCTTAATGTTTTATTGCCTAAAATAAATCTAAAGAAAAATTGTGTATGTTAGATTTGACCCGAGGAAAGCGTGATGGGCATATTTCCTCATTAATAAAAATATTTGAGTGAGTGAGTGAAGTCGCTCAGTCGTGTCCGACTCTTTGCGACCCCATGGACTGTAGCCTACCAGGCTCCTCCGTCCGTGGGATTCTCCAGGCAAGAGTACTGGAGTGGGTTGCCATTTCCTTCTCCAGGGAATAAAAATATTTAGAGGAAAATAAAAACCATTTAATCTAATGTTCCTAAAACTTTCTCCCAAGGTTAGGAACCAGTCTCGCATTACACCCATGGCAGATTCATGTCAATGTATGCCAAAACCAATAGAGTACTATAAAGTAAAATAAAGTAAAATGGAAGCTCTTTAAAAAATTAATTAATTAATTAAATTAAAAAAAAAAAACAGGATAAACTCATCCAGAATTAAAATTTTTATACTGAGGTACTAGTTAAGTTGGCATTTAGCAGCTGTATGCTGACTTCACATGCCATGAAAGATTTCCAAATATAGACTCCAAAGATATCAAATCCTATAAAACATCAAATGATTTAAATGAACAGAGAAGATGATTTAAAAATATTAATGCATCTTAATGCCACCCCCCCAATAAAGTGCAGCACTTAAAAGAGAAACCAAAGAAGCCTAAAAATTGTGAGCTGAGCAGCAATTTTTAAATTTCTTATGAATTGCTGCTAGGTTAAAGATGCCTTTAATGACATTTGACTTGAGAAGTCAAATATCTTACACAGTAATTCTCAAAGCTTCACATAAAGAAGATGAGATAGGGTGAGGAAGACAGGGAAGGGGAGAGAGGAAGGGAGGGAGACATGATGCTCTCAGTGTCCAAAACCCTGGAATTCCCCAAATAGCTAGAAGCCATTTTCAAATTTTAAGAGTTTCTTCCCCAAGTCCTTACCCCTAACAGCAGAATGATTTCTGGGTCCATACCCCTAGGTTCACTGGGGTCAAGAAGAAGCTGTTGGCAGATGTGAATAGAGTTTATACATTGGCTGGAATGTCAACTGTGTATACATGAGGACATTTAGAAGTGTTCTAAATGGAACCTGATCCTCTAGGTCACTATGAAGATAAATTTCATAGGCAGAAAGGTATTATATATTTTATTTAAAAGTATGTCAGGTTAACACACAGCTTTAAAATTTTTAGTCACATGATAATATATAGATTTTTACCCTGAGGCCTGGCAAATGTTAGGGATGGCCCTATCTTGATCTTTTATCATTTTCTTGCTTCCCTCAAACCTGTTTCCAGTCTATTTTAAAAAAATACTAAAAAGAAAAAAAGATAAAAATAACCATCATGTGTATTCCACAGATCTGTGGTGAAATTAATTGGCTTTATGGATGTGAATCCTATTGTCATTAGATAAAAATTTCACTCTTGTTTCCTGGTATAGTCCTCCATTTTATAGATACTGGCCATAAAATATTCTGATTTTCTGCTCTGCAAATACCTTGGGCACAGCTGATCCTGCCCTGATGCACTCAGAGTAATGATGACACTGGCCTTCAGGCAGGTATTCAGGCTGCCTGATCCTGAACTTAAAGGTAGTTCTTTCAATCTTCTTCTGGAGAGCTCTCTGGCTCTAGTCAATGGAAGCCTTGCCTTTTTCCTGGTCTATGTTCTACTTGATTTTCCTTAAATGTATTCATAGGCCAGATGTTAAGGATTGTTCTTATTTCTTTTTATCCTCAGGCTAAATCTCAACAGTTATTAATCACTCTTGGAACCAGTCTATATTATATCAACTCGTTCCAACACTCAGAAGAAGATACCCCATCTCTTCTCATTTCTTGCCACACTTTAAAAAGCATCCTTAGCTTCTGCTAAGTCACTTCAGTCATATTTGACCCTCTGCGACCCCATAGATGGCAGCCCACCAGGCTCCTGTCCCTGGGATTCTCCAGGCAAGAACACTGGAGTGGGTTGCCATTTCCTTCTCCAATGCATGAAAGTGAAAAGTGAAAGTGAAGTCGTTCAGTCGTATCTGACTCTTAGCGACCCCATGGACTGCAGCCTTCCAGGCTCCTCCGTCCATAGGATTTTCCAGGCAAGAGTACTGGAGTGGGGTGCCACTGAGTTCTCTGAAAAAGCATCCTAGCAGGTAGTAAACACACTTTGGGACATTTTACAGATGGGGACCCTAGACTTAGGGTGGTAGAACAACTTGTCTGAGGTTACAGGGTGAAGTTCGTATTTGTCAAACCTGGGACTGGAATTCAGGTTGGTCCAATTACAAAGTCCATGTTCTTCTCCTATGTTTAAGATAACTTAGCTAACCTCAAAAGTAAATATTACAATGCTCTGCTATTTTATTTTTTGGAACTCATGCAACCAGTACAATACGAAAGTTGAGGAGTTCTGTAGGGAACACAGGCTCAAGCTCACCACAAGCCTCTTAGAAAACCAAGAGAAAACAAGAGGTGCTGCATATCACTATAGTCTGCCCACAGCCTAGGCAAAAAGGGACCTGCGCTTCACTAATGGACCAACTGAGTTCCCAAGGTTCCCACTGATGAGAACAGAGAACTAAGGCTACCAAGCAAGGGTGTAATTGGAGTGACTGTAGACCATGATCCTGGCCCACTGACTGGCACAATTAAGCAAAAGAAATTTGCCTCAGAGTTTGATTTGTGTCATTTGTATTTTCTAAGTGATTGAAGTTGATAAGTGACTTTAGTGTATCTACTACTTTTAAACTAATATGTATTTCAAGACATTTAAACATATTTATGTGGTATATTTTTTTTTTTTTACTTTATTTTACTTTACAGTACTGTATTGGATTTGGCATACATTTGGTTAATCTAATCAAAATTTGAAAAGAGTTCACAGGCAATAGGAGATTGTTTCCTGCCCCCTTCAAATCACAGAATCACAGTTGGCTAAATATTTCCAAAATTAAATCCTGAAAGATTCAAAGGTTGACATTTAGGAACCTATGAAGCTCAAATGGACTCTTACGGGAAAAATACACTTCTCATCCTTAATTACACTGTTGTCTTTGCTTCGTAAGTATATCTACTCTAACCAATTTTTTATTGGCTTCCCAAAAGACTTTGGTTCAGAAAAATGTCAGAGGAAATTTAATTATCAAGGTAAAAAGCCACTATTCTAGTTTTGAGCCACCCAAATGGTTTCTTGTATCATTTATAATTTTGTGTTCCACATTTTCTTAAATATTTGTTCACAAAAAAAGTTCAATCTCATGTTTTTTCCCCCAGAATTAAAAAAATAAATAAATAAAATAAAATGTTATTCAAATAAAACATAATTAGAAGTGGAAAAAAAATAAAAAGAATTACACTGTGAAAACAAAACAAAACAAAACAAAGTATATATGACAGATACCAGAATTTCACTAATTTCCACTCAAACACTTGTTCTACATAATGTTATATGTTAACATATATAGTACACAGAGAGAGTAAAATCTTACTGGTGTAAGAAAACTGAATTTTTTCAAAGGTCTAAATTTTCAAATATTTAAATTAATGCAATAGTTTCATTAATTTGCAAACAATGATTCTTGCTAAGTGCTAACTGATGGTCCCTTACGGACATATAATGACTAGATAAAAACAATTTGAAATTAGTATGTTGATTGTATATAAATAGGCATTCCCTGGTAGCTCAGATGGAAAGAAGCTGCCTGCAATGCAGGAGACTCAGGTTCAAACCCTGGATGGAAAGATCCCCTGGAGAAAGGAATGGCTACCCACTCTAGTATTCCTGCCTGGAGAATCCCATGGACAGAGGAACCTACAGTCCATGGGGTCACAAAGAGTCGGACACGACTAAGCAACTAACATTTTGGACTTCCCTGGTGGCTCAGATGGTAAAGCATCTGGGGTCAATCCCTGGGTGGGGAAGATACCCTGGAGAAGGAAATGGCAACCCACTCCAGTACTCTTGCCTGGAAAATTCCATGGATGGAGAAGTCTGGTAGGCTACAGTCCATGGGGTTGCAAAGAGTCGGAAATGACTGAGCGACTTCACTTTGAGTAAAAATATGTTTGGGAAATGTATTCCTTCCAACATTTAAATCACAAGCCTACGAATCCTGCAACGGTTATTAATTTGAACTGTTTTATAAATTAATAGAAATTAATGAGTTGTTACCATATTATATTGCTATAGTGTTCAGTCGCTTCAGTTGTGTCTGACTCTTTGCAACCCAATGGACTGTAGCCCGCCAGGCTCCTCTGTCAATGGGATTCTCCAGGCAGGAATACTGAAGTGGGTTGCCATTTCCTTCTCCAGGGGGTCTTCCCAACTCAAGGATCAAACCCACATCTTTTACATCTCCTGAATTGGCAGGTGGGTTCTTTACCACTAGCATCACCGGGAAGCCCTAGATTATTATATTGATAATTATATTGCCCCTTTTTTGGTTATCTTAAGTAAGTAACAATTGACCTGAGAAGTAAGGATATACACTATTTCCTCTTCTAATCCCCTTCCATCTGAAATTTTAAAACATTGACAATTGAATAAAAGCAGGATACAGGATGCTTGGGGCTGGTGCACTGGGAAGACCCAGAGAGATGGTATGGGAAGGGAGGTGGGAAGGGGGTTCAGGATTGGGAACTCATGTACACCCGTGGAGGATTCATGCTGATGTATGGCAAAACCAATACAGTATTGTAAAGTAAAATAAAGTAAAAAAAAAAAAAAAGAATCTAAGAAAAACATAAATTAATACAATCTAATTCATCAAGATATTTGTTTTTCAGAAACTAGAAGGCACTGCACCTCTGTGAGCTTCATCCATTCATATTTAAGAATCTTCATATTTAGAGTTAAATGTTTCCTTTTATTCTCCCATTTCTCCTAGGAGCAGAGCAGAGTGATCACTAAATTGATTCTTATTTCCATCTTCCAGTACTTAAATTTTAAGGCTCTTAAACTGTGAAATAAAGGCAAGAAGATAAAATTAACCAGATTAAAAAAATTTTTTACAAAAGATATAGAATATGTTTGACTGATACTAGAAGGGTAAAAAGTAAAAGAAAACATTAATGAGTTCTGGTATCAAAATAACCAAGACAGATGAAGAAATAGTAAAAGAAAAATATGAATGGGAAAACAAACAAAAAAAATGGGGAATGACATGTTTTACATCTGCTGCTGCTGCTGCTAAGTCGCTTCAGTCATGTCCGACTCTGTGCAACCCCACAGACAGCAGCCCACCAGGCTCCCCCATCACTGGGATTCTCTAGGCAAGAATACTGGAGTGGGTTGCCATTTCCTTCTCCAATGCATGAAAGTGAAAAGTGAAAGTGAAGTCACTCAGTCGCGTCTGACTCTTAGCGACCCCATGGACTGCAGCCTACCAGGCTCCTCTGTCCGTGGGATTTTCCAGGCAAGAGTACTGGAGTGGGGTGCCATTGCCTTCTCCAGACTCTCAGTTGAGGGGACAGTTACTCCAAATCTGAAAATGTGTGGGGGTGGTTTTGGTTGTTACAGTGACTGAGAGATGTTACTGGCATTTCGTACACAGAGCCCATAATCATCATGCAATAGTGTGGGGCAGTCCTGTACATGGAAAACTCTTTCCAAAAAGGTTAGTATGGAAGACCCCAAGATGAATAAGACATGGCTCATGAGATTATTGGTTCAAATGGAAGACAGTATGAGTGTTATCCACAAAAATGTTACATCTCAACAAGTAAATATTTGGTATCAAGACTGTGTTCGTTATTTTCCATCAATCTCTTGTGGTGTCTAACACTAGTCTGGATACATGGTGGATACTAAGTAAAGATTTATTGACTATTTTTTTAAAACCACCCAAATTCAATGCTTATTATAGCATCAAGGGGAAGGATAGTTCTAAAAATAATCATGTCATCCTTCAGTTCAGTTCAGTTCAGTCACTCAGGCGTGTCCAACTCTTTCCGACCCCAGGAACCGCAGCACACCAGGCCTCCCTTTCTATCACCAACTCCCAGAGTTTACCCAAACTCATGTCCATCGAGTTAGTGATGCCATCCAGCCATCTCTAGGTTAAAGAGTCTGCCTCCAATGCGGGAGACCCAGGTTCGATCCCTGGGTCGGGAAGATCCCCTGGAGGAGGAAATGGTAACCGACTCCAGTATTCTTGCCTGGAGAATCCCATGGATGGAGAAGCCTTGTAGGCTACAGTCCATGGGGTTGCATTTCCTCACTTATTGTAGCTGATTGCTTCAGGTGGACATGAAACCACAGTAGAATTGTGCATTGCTCAGGAACCTGTGACCTCACAATGAGAGGGTGAACATGGGGCTGTGCTTTTCTTGCCCTCTTCCATTCCAAAACTCCCTGACAAGAGGCCCATCCTCTGAAAAGGAGTCCCCGGTGAGCTCTTCTAGGGTCCACCTGAGAACAGAATTGGCCTCATGTTCGTAGGCCATTTGCCACAGACAGTTTCTCTCATTCTCACCTGAATTTATAGTATACACAAGCCAACACATTTCCATATGCAGAAATCACAGCAGGTGATTTTTGCCCACAGTTAAATGGAGGTCAAATGAAGATGATTTCTGCCCAAATCTCACCCACCGCTTCTGTGTGTCTGAGGATAATCGCTGTGAGAAGGAACGAAACAGACAAAGTACAGTGCCCCCCACGCCCAACCAACTGTGAACTCCCTGAACAGTGGAGGGTGGGCAGATGGCAGCGGAGGGCGGGCAGAGGGCAGCGCAGCGCGCACTGTCCAGGGAATTCACAGCAGCGTCTCAGTGTTTGAGAGTCTCGGCCCTCAGACTCCAGGTCCCTCTGATCATTAGATGTGGGTATGGAATTAAGAAGGATACCTCATGAGTTAAGACTTACACCTTAGAATAAGGCTTTTATTGTTTAGAAACAATCTTCCAGAAGATGAAACGATCCAAGATTCCCCAAAAATTTATACAAAGATTTTGAGAGTAATATCTGTATTTGTCTTTATACCTCAGTCTATGCGTCTGGGGCCAAGTCATTGTGTGGCACGTGTGCAACTTCCCTGCATGCCTCTCATGTCGTAGCACCTGCTTCCAGGAACACCAGATGAACACAGGGTCTCGGGGTGGGGGGTAGGGGGTCAGGAGGGGAAACCCATGATGCCCCAAGGCTAGAGAGACCCAAACTCCAGTCATGTGCGCCCTGACCTGGAAGGTGTCTAGCCAAATGTCCAAGGAGAAATAACGATCAAGGAAGAAGGCGAGAGGAGGAACCCAAGGAGCAGACCAGAGAGGGTCAGTTCCCACCCTCTACCTTGGAGTTCTGCATATCCATTGGGCCCAATATAGTTGATGACCCCCGGGACCTGCGTTACCTGGATCTTCTCCCGGAACGACCCTCAATGCTGACTGATGTCCAGGGGACAATTTGCAAAACTGACAGACTTGTCCTTAATCCCAGGTAAGTACGAGATACAATTCTGGGGCTTTTGTCTTGGGAACCTGCCTAAAGAAAGATGCTTGCCTGGTATGACGTGATCTGGATGCCCCTCGAGCAGATGTGGGGCAGCGATGGATGGGCAGTCTGACCTCAGCGCCAAGGGTCTTCCAGTCTGGCCCTGTCCAGGCCATTCTCCACCCCACCTTCCCCCATAGGGTGTACTGAATCCCGTGAACCCTGCGATGCGTCAACTCAACCACCCCTCTTCCTCCGTCCCCACCACCTCTGACATGGAAAATCCATGTCTCCTGAAGAAATCGACCTTCCCCTAACCAAACCCACACTTGCTTTACTACAGTGATTCTCAGACCCAGCAAGAAAAAGAAATGTTCCAGAAGGGGAACCCCCGTCTCAGCCATCATCTGCCTGGAGCCAGAGGTCGCGGGCCCCAGGCCTCGTGGTGAGGTCCGTCGCTGCTGTGTGTCCCGAGGGGCAGGCGGGCAGGCAGTGGTAATCCCTCCTCTGTCCCTGTGGCGGTCGGGCCTCAGCTGCACTTGCAGGACTTCACCACCATGTTAGACAGCTGCTCCACTTTGGGGGTCCTCCCGACATAGTACAGGATGGTCAGGGGCTCCAAGTCCTGGGGTACGCAGCAAGGGGAGGCTGAGGCTTCAGGGTTCAGGGTGTTGTACAGGCCCAGCACCTGGGGAGGGAGGCATCGCTGAGAGGCTGAGAAAGCCGAGCTTCAAGCCGGGGGCCCAGGGACTCTACAAGGTCTTGGGGCTGCTCCAGAGTTTGCGTGCTTAGTCACTCAGTTGTGTCCGACTCTTTGAGACCCCAAGGACGGTAGCCCGCCAGGCTCCTCTGTCCATGGAGTTCTCCAGGCAACAGTACTGGAGTAGGCTGACATTCCCTTCTCCGGGGGGAATCTTCCTGACCCAGGGATCAAATCCAGGTCTCCTGCATTGCCAGCAAATTCTTTACCATCTGAACTACCAAAATGGGTCACTGATGTTGTTTCAGAGGACCTGGCGGAACCCAGTTTGCATGAGTGGCAGGTTGCTGCCCACAGGGAATGCAACATACGGCACTGGTCGGAGCATTATTGGTTTAAGCATGACCCCCACAACCAAGGGACTTGGAACTGATGATGAAATTCTCTTGGCTGGGAAGAAACATGCCTATGTTGGTTCCTCCTAGCTGTACCTGGTCACTTTGGTGAGGAGCTATGAGGAAATATGCTTTACAAGTTACTGCCCTCTCTCGGATTCCCCTGGAGAGAAAGACAAGCTAGCTTCAGTCGTCGACTTCCCTCTCTCTCTAGTCTCTTCCCTTTGTTTCCTGTTGACTTCTTCTGTGTGTTTTACATTATCTTTTAAAATAACTTCTACATTCAAGAGAAAAGAAGAATTAGAGTTCTTTATCTGATCGTAGATGGAGAGGGAAATGGCAACCCACTCCAGTATTGTTGCCTGGAGAATCCTGTGAACAGAGGAGCCTGGTGGGCTGCTGTCCATGGGGTCACACAGAGTCGGACACAACTGAAGCGACTTAGCATGCATGCATGCACTGGAGAAGGAAATGGCAACCCACTCCAGTGTTCTTGCCTGGAGAATCCCAGGGACAGAGGAGCCTGGTGGGCTGCCTTCTATAGGGTCGCACAGAGTTGGACACAACTGAAGCGACTTAGCAGCAGCAGCAGCATTGGGTCGTAGAAGTCTTTTGGCCCCCAATTCTCTGACATATGGCGTGGCATGTGACAGCTAAGTAATTCCCATAGTACAAGAGCAAATAAACAACTTAAAAGTCTGGCTGAAACTATACAAGAAAGTTATAAAGGGTAGAATGTTGCCCACTGGAGTTGGGCCCAAATCGAACCGTCACCATAAGGGATTTTACACCCCAGATCATCATCCATCCACTCATTCACCATGCAGCCCATCATGCATCCTTTTTAAACAAGTGGCCTGGTCAGCTCAGCCCCAGCACCCCATAGGGCATGACCCTGTACCATACCGTGCTGTGGGTTGTATCTGAGCTGCGGAGGTATGGGCAGGGGCCTGAGCAGAAGTTGGCATAGTAGCCCTTTGGTTCATGGACCCACTTCCAGCCCAGATCCTGTCGGAAGTCAATGTAGAGAGGGCGCACACAGCAGTTCTCCTCCAGATTGCTGCAACAACGACAGAAAAATAAATTACTAAAAAGAAGCTCCCACGGAAATCACTAACATAAAAACTTCACAAGTGGCCCTCATCTGGGCACCTGGAGTCCTTCCTGGTCATCATAAGAAGTGGCTCTGATCGGTGGGATCCCAGGTTCAAGTGCACTGAGCTGTATTAACTATAAAGGCACTTTCCTCTGTTGAAGACCAGAATCCCAAGGACATAGAAGGCACAGATACATACATAAATAATACATGATGGAGAGGAAAAAAGGCAAAAGTGGTCCTGTCCCTTTTACATCATGACTCAAAGACTTGACGTGTTCCACCTGAAACCAAGCCCTGAGTGTTATTAGCCGACTCAACTTTGTCGAGCTGGTTTTCCTGTTACCTCCCTAATGTGCACCCAACCAGAAATGAACTCTAAGCTCAGGCACTTACACGCTATAGTAAATGACTGCTCAGTCTAATCCTGGAGTCCACTGAATCAAAACGAGACCTAGCCTTCCATTAGACTCATGATTCCTAGATCACCCCCAATGTGACTATCAGGCCGCTTCGGTTCTGTTGCCTGCAGGATCCCATTTGGCAACACCCCTTGCCAAGCGGGCATCTAGCCTGTGCTAAGACCTGGAAACTTGCTGCTTCCACAGGCAGCTATTGGCCAGAATCTGACTTCTTGTGGGTTCCTTGGTGAACCATGGTAGACATTCTTATTTTTATACTCAAGAGTTGTTCCTACTCCTCTTTTCTCTTGCCACCTCCCGTTACAGTCTGGAACACCAGATGCTTGTTTTCCTGGCCTCCCTTGCAGGTAGAGATTGTCATACAACCCTGCATAGACCAATCAGGCAGAAGCAGAAGTATGTAATGGGCAAGGGCAAGTTCTGGCAAAGATATTTGATTCTTTATAAAAGTCAAAGGTGAGGGACCTCCTTTGTGGTTCAGTGGCTAAGACTCCATGCTCCCAATGCAGGAGACACAGGTTTAATCCCTGGTAAGGGAACTAAATCCCACGTGCCACAACTAAAGCTCTCACATGGTGCAAGGAAGATCAGAGATCCCGTGTATTGCAACTAAGACCTGGTGTAGCCAAATAAATAAACTTTTTTTTAAGTCACAGATGGAAAAGGAAAGCTGCTCATTCTACTACTTCCCTCCTCCTCTTGTCTTGAGCATGGACAAGATGCTGAGAGCTCTAGCAGTCTTGCTTATGCTTATGTGACCATAACCAAGGGGGTGACAAGCCAACGTATTTGGCATGGTAGACTAGAAAGAGAGAAAGCCTGTGTCCTCAATAGCATTAAGCAAGCAGCCAGACCAACCCTAGGGCTGCTCCTACATACTTCTTATGAACAGGAAATCCCCCGTGGCTTAAGCCACTGGCCCTTGCAGCCAAGATCATCCATTCCTATCTGATGGGAGAGCCACACAGAACAAATGGACATGCCAGCCTTCAGACAGCTGGAGGCAACCATGCTGCCTTTCCTATATGCTCCATTCCTCAAACTCAACGTCCCCAGCTCATTCTGTTGTTCCTCAAAAGGCCTGGTTTTAGATCTAAAAATCTCCCAATTCATTCTCCCCAGCACCATTCAGGCGTCCTCCTCTCCAGTCAAAATGACCCATTCATGCACCTTCCTTTACCAGAAGCGCTTTCTCCTCCCATAACCCTACATACCCGAGCCTCACTCATCCCTGAAGACCCAGGTCCAGTTCCACACCCTTCTGAAGCCTTTCCTGCATCCACAGATGAGCTCCTTGTCCCAAATTCTTTACTAAGATTTTTTTCTGTTTTAATGTGGACCACTTCTAAAGCCTTTATTGAATTTGTTACAATACTTGTTATTTGTGTTTTGGTTTTATGGCCGAGAGGCACGTGGGATTTGGCTCCCCAACTAGGGATTGAACCCACACCCCCTACACTGGAAGGTGAAGTCTTAACCACTGGACCATCAGGGAAGTCCCATGTCCCACCTTCTTAAAGCATTTTATCCTTCAGACCTTCCCATGGATGCGGTCATTGTCTACCTTTAAGTAATCACTGTCTATGCTTTTTTATCCTCCTTCCTTATAAATGAGAAACTACTCTGAAATAAGAGAAAATGGATGCTCTTTTTTTAACCTCTTGACAAAGGCTGTCCAACTATTTCCAAATTCATAAATTCTCTAGTTCACCTTCCCCATTGCAAATGGAAACTTGTCTTATTTTCGCTCATCCAGTAGCATCCTTGGACCCTCCCTAGGGAACTGAGCCTTTAATGGAAAACTCTGCATTAATCTCCCTGTCACACAAATAGACCTTAAGAGTATTTTAAAGCATGAAAATCATGGAGAGACCAAGCCTCTAATTCAAGCCATCTCAGCAACACTCTCCTCCTCCTCTAGTTCGTCCAGGCCTTTACAGGACTGTGATGCAGAAAAACAGTGGGGCTCCCAGAAGAACAGAGATTTGTAAGAGGTTCTAAATCTCCATTCCCCAACGTGTGTGTGAAAAGCATCGAGGGCCCTCAGTTGCACAAGGCCTAGGTCTGGGGCAAAAGGCGAGCAGTCAATGTTTCGGGTATTCACGGGTCCTGAGTGGGCCCAGGCTTACCGGAAGCAGTAATTGGTGTCCAGGGCCCGCTTCTTCCTCTGATTGTGGCCTGGGCTGTCTAGCCGGTTTGGGGGAATCATCATGAGAATTAGATGAGGGATGTGTTCCTTCTTCTTCTTAAGTCTCCCCAGATCTCCACGGCCTGGATCATCATCACTGTCCACACCTGCAGAAGGAAGGAAGGTGACGGTCTCCTGTCTGGGAGGACAGGGTGGATGCTACTTTCTCATTCCATCCCCTCCCTGTTCAGGAGGTGGGATGGTGGGGTCTTCGAGGAGGGCATGGGTAAGACAGAGCTTCATGCTAATGTCCAGCTGCAGGAACAGGAAAACCCAATGGAAGAACGGTATCAAGGGACCTGCAAGACACTTGTGTTCAGATGCCCTCGTGACTCCTGAGGGTAATCCTCCAGAGGGCACAGCCCTTCCTGGGATGCTTCCTAGAGAATTTACAGAGATTCCTGAAGCATCCTTATCACTATGAGGCTCTAACACATTCCTTTGAGTTGTCGGTTTAGATCCTGAGACTTAGAGCTTGAGGTGTGAGTCTCCTCTCATAATCAACTCGTCAAGATGGCATTAAGTCCCCCTCTGCTTTCCAGATATCACAATTTAAGTCAGTTTGAATGGGAGCCAGAGGAATAAGAATCAACAATTGTTAACATTTGCATCAGGCCTTCCCTGGTGGTCCAGATAGTAAAGAATCTGCCTGCAATGAGGGAGACCTGTGTTCGATCCCTGGGTTGGAGATCTCTAGAGAAAGGACTGGCAACCCTCTCCAGTATTCTTCCCCCCAAAATCCCATAGACAGAGGAGCCTGGCGGGTTTCAGTCCATGGGGTGACAAAGAGTTGGACACGACTGACAGACTCACACACACACACACACACAACACTCACACTGCACTTATACTTTCAAAATGTTTTCTCTATAAAACTCAGATAGGATCACGAATTGTATGAAAACAGCAGAGAAACTCCAAAAGGAAACCTACTAGTTTATCTGCAAAGCCTGAAAACTGAATTTGAGTCTCAGCTACAAGAAGATCTATTTTGATGGCCAGCTACTGGCGGCTGTCCATCTCCATCAGGGACAGGAACGGGAGGAGTGGGAGTTGCGTGGTGACAGGATGGACAGGGAGGCCTGGCGTGCTGCAGTCCATGGGGTCACAAAGAGTTGGACACGACTGAGTGGCTGGACTGAACTGAGCTGAGGAGGGACACGGGCCTCACGCATGGGCACAGGACTGGGAGATCGACGGTGCTGGGTCGCAAGTTTCTGTTTCTGAAAATCTTTATGAACAAGAAAACTATTGACTGAAGTGGGAGGATTTCATCCCAATTCAGGATGTAGGTAAGGACTTCAAAGGTCTTGAGCTCTGAAGTTCTGTGATTAGGATGTCAAATGATTTGCTTTAAAAAAAAAAAAAAAAAAAGGCTCTGTTGCACATGGCAAAACCAAGCCCACAAACTCCATAACCCACCCATGCTCTGCAACAAGAAAAGCCTGCACCTCAGTGAGAAGGCCTTGCATCGCAACTAAAGAAGACCCCACATGCACACAAGTAGAGAAAGCCTGAGTGCAACAACAAAGATTCGGTTCAGTTCAGTCGTTCAATCGTGTCCGACTCTCCGCGACCCCATGAACCGCAGCACTAAAAAAAAAAAAAAAAAAGGCTCTGTTGCACATGGCAAAACCAAGCCCACAAACTCCATAACCCACCCATGCTCTGCAACAAGAAAAGCCTGCACCTCAGTGAGAAGGCCTTGCATCGCAACTAAAGAAGACCCCACATGCACACAAGTAGAGAAAGCCTGAGTGCAACAACAAAGATTCGGTTCAGTTCAGTCGTTCAATCGTGTCCGACTCTCCGCGACCCCATGAACCGCAGCACGCCAGGCCTCCCTGTCCATCACCAACTCCTGGAGTTCACCCAAACCCACGTCCATCGAGTTGGTGATGCCATCCAGCCGTCTCAACCTCTGTCTTCCCCTTCTCCTCCTGCCCTCATTCTCTCCCAGCATCACAGTCTTTTCAAATGATTCAGCTCTTCGCATCAGGTGGCCAAAGTATTGGAGTTTCAGTATCAACATCAGTCCTTCCAATGAACACCCAGGACTGATCTCCTTTAGGATGGACTGGTTGGATCTCCTTGCAGTCCAAGGGACTCTTAGTACAGCCAAAAAAAGTTAGGTTCAGAAATAAAGTTCATGAAGGACTTCCCAGGGCTGGGGGTCAAGAGAGGCCCTGAAACAGGTACCTTTTTCCAGACACATCTCTGACCTTAGGCTTTAAATTGGTTAGTTTGACCTCGAGAAACCACTTGGCCTCAGGAGTGCCTCCATGAACCCACAACAGGGCTTTGCAAAGAAAACAACATTTCTCTAAAATTCAGAGACTGTCTAGGCTCAGCACCTTGAAAACATACTGGAAAACCAGAAATGTCTCCCAACTATTTCGCCCTCTCCATGCAAGCACCCTGAGGCCTGAAGCAGCTCAAACCCAGATGACGCCTTGGGTGGGCTCTGCAACATCTGGAAAGCCCAGCAGTCAGAGTGTGAGTGCTCATGGCCACCAAAGTTCATTTCTTTTAGGGGAAGTGAAGACAACTCTCATTTGCTGAGTATCCAAGCGCTCTATTTCACATATGTAAGCTCATATAATTTCATGACAACCCTGTGAAAGAGGTACTCTCACCCCCAGTTTGCTGACTGAGCACAGAGAAGTAGACCAGCTTGCCTATATGATTTCAGAGGTCTTATCAGCACAATACTGTCTTCCAGATGCTCATGCACTGTTGATAGAATAGGGAGTTCTTGCTTTGAGGACAAAACAGAATATGGAAAAAAACCCAAAAGAACTTTCTGGCCAACCCGATACAAAACAGTCAGCCATCTCTGTGAGGGAGCTTGCTTCCTCTTCTCAGGGTCTGGCCAGGGGTCTCCTGTTTTATCTAGCTTTATTAACTCTCCCCACCCATCCTACCATAAACATCCCTTTTGTTACCTTTGAATTTGATTTCCATCAGCTCTTGAATGTTTTCCAGGATATCCCCATTGGGCTGAAAGGTGTGACAGGGACAGTGGATGCTGATTTCCAGACCTAAGTTGGATTCTGCAAAATAAGACACAGAGCTGGTGAGAAAAGCAGTCTGCGTGATGAAGCACGCAGCCTGCATACCCACATAGCTATCTACCCATAGCCACACATGGACGAGCCAAGGTCTCTCCCGCCACACACAGTTACGGGGCCGGAGTCAGACTGAGGGTCACAGGAGACAGAAGGTGCTCCCAGAGCTATCGAGGACCTCCGTGAGCATGTTGCCTCATTCCACGGATTTCTGTTGTGTTACGTGTCACCAAATGGAGACATAAACTAGTGGGCCTCATGCAGGAGAATTTTACTAGTCATCTATTTTTCCAAGGATGGTATTAGGGAAAAATTGTCACCAGCCTAGTAGGGGCGAAAGAATGAGGGTGCAGGAAAGGAGGAGGGAAACAGTCACCGCCCCCACCCCTGCCCCCGATGTGTCAGCTGGGAGAGGAGACGTTCAGCCAACCCGCTGAGAAAGGATGGAGCAGAGAGGCAGAGGAACGAGAGGTGACAAGTGTGAGGAAGCCTGGACTGCCAGGGTTTGGTGACTCATATGCTGGGGCTAAAAGGCCAGCTCTGGCCCTTTCTCCTACTGGCTGTGGGATTAGGTATTTTGGTAACTAAAACTGGAAAAGCAAGGAAATTAGTAAAAGGGGTTGAATATAAAATGGAAGGAAGAAAGGGAGAAAAATAAATGAAAAATTTGAACTGAATCCAGTAGTTTTGTACAGGGGAACTAGGTAGAGTCTAGGATCATGCCAATTCTGGTGGGTAAGAACGGGAAGCTCTCTCGATCCAGGGCAGTGCCCAGGTATGGGAGCACGTGGGCGATGACCTTTGAGCTCAGGGTCAGCCTGAGTTCAGAGATGCACTGCTGTCTGAGATCACCCTAGTTCTGTGTGAGCATCCAGCCCTGGGGCCAACCTGGAGTCTTCTAGAAATCTGATGTCATCAGGGAAAACCCCAAAGAGTCCAGGCCAGCTCAGCATCCTTCTCATGGGCAGAATGGCCCAACCCCAGAGACTGCAGGCAGCATTGGGCAGACCTGGATGTCCCAGTTCTACTGGTTAAAAACCAGCTCAAGGGGCTTCCCCAGTGGCTCAGTGGGAAAGAATCCGCCTGCCAGTGCAGGAGATGCGGGTTCCATCCCTGATCCAGGAAGATCCCACATACTGTGGAGCAACTAAGTGCGTGGGCCACACTTAGTTGTGCTTTGGAGCTCAGGAACCACAACTGCTGAGCCCACTTGCCCAAACTACTGAAGCCTGTGCCCCCCAGAGCTCATGCTCTGCATCGAGAGAAGCCACTGCAACGAGAAGCCTGTGCACCGCACCCAGAAAGTAGCCCCTGCTGTCCACAACTACAGAAAGCCCACACTCAGCAACAAAGATCAGCACAGTCATAAACAATCAAAAAAAACAGCTCAGTCCCTTCTTCCATTAACTCCAGATCCCAGCTTTATCTATCCCACCCCAGTCACAGCAGCATCTGGGACACATTGACACCTGCTGAGCTTTCTGTTCCAGGTGAGCTCTGGTAGGGAGGGGCGGAGTCAATATATCAAGGATGCTGAGCCCCAGATGGAGAACTAGAAGTGAGCAGAGAGGAAGGCATAAGGAGTGTGCCCTTTCTGGTTTCAGGCAGGTAGAAGAAGGAGCTGGCGTAGCTGAAACGGGCTACATAAAACATAGTACACTTCTATTACCCAGGAGAATTTTCAGTCCAGGAGAGACTGAAAGTCCCATGGGTCTGTGAGTTAGAAGGGTGAGATGCAGCCGTGTTGGGGAGCGTTAGGGTTAGGGTGCAGGTGGTGAATGTGAGGCGGCGCCTGGCTTAGCTAACAGGCCCCGTCTAGGTAGGAGGCTCAGGATGACGGGGACAATCACCAGCGTTTGTTGAGCGTGGCTGCCTGCACGCTCTGACTCTGCCTGCCTTAACTCACGTATGAAATCTCCATGCTAATCCTGCAGAGCAGGGACTGATATTCCTCCCCTCCACACGAGACACAGGCTCAGGGAAAATCAAATGGCTTGATGGAGGTGTGCAGTAAGTGGTAGAACCAAGATGCAAACACAGGCAGCCTGACATCAGAGCCACACTCACGACTGCCCGAGACAAAGAGGAACAAGGAGGGCCCAGCAGGGACCACCAAGGAAGATGCCCACCCCGTCGCTGAGATACACAACAGCTGTGTTTTCCCAGTGTGCCCCCTGCCCTGAGCCGAGGCACTGGGTGTGCCCCCCACCCGCCCTGCTCGGGGAGGCCTGGCTCTGCACACACAGAAGCCAACACATTGGACCAATTGCACAAGAGTGTGAGGACTGGGCGCCCAGCCTTGGAGAGGGCCCCAGATGGCTCTCAGCCCAGAAGGGAACTGGTGCAGAGCAGCCTCTTCGATGTTTGCTGACCTAATACAGGACTGGACATGTGACTCAGTTTCCTCACGGTCCACACCGCCGACTCCTCCATTTGCAGTCCATTTACCACTTTGTTTGGGGCCAAGAACCCTCAAGAGACTCAGAAACTCTGCAGAGTAAAGGTCTGTGTCTGACTCCCCCGAACACGGGGTGGGCAGCATCTGCCGGAGTGGGGACAGAAGGTTCCAGGGAAGAACTAACCTCAGAATTGGCAGCGGTGTGGATGGTGGGTGGGACGCCCATAGGTTTTATTACGAAATTATCTTTTTTGATGTCTCAAGGAGGATGGAAATCATTCTCAATGCAAACTTCTCATTGAGCTCTGCAGCTGTGAAAATAAGAACTCTAAGTGCCGAGAGCTTCAAAGAAATCCAGGTGGAGCTGATCAGAATCAGACAGGGAAGCTAAGAGATGAATTTCCCCGCCTCTCTTCTCTGTAGCCATGTTGAGTCCTAGGCAGCATGCTGGCTGAGTCAGATTTCCCACGGCACTGCTGTCAGCTGATGTGCCTGGGTTCTCCGAGGTTTCCTCCTTTCGTGTGCAGCTGGGGAGATCTGACGGAGTTCCCCGTACCCTTGGAGCTGAGGCAGGACCTCCAGCCCACCATCTGTGAGCTCAGCCACCAGGATAAGCCCCTCAGATGGGAGTCTGCACACTCAGATGCCAAGAGAGCCCACCAGGTTACGTGAGCAAAGAGAGCCAGTGCGCCCTGCTGAACTGGGACTACCAGCCCCACTCGTGGAGAACACTGGGGAATGATGGGGCCTGGGGTGACATGAAGACCACATGCCCCACCTTCCAGAGGCGGTCCTACTCATCTCTGATGGATCATTACCCATTTGTCAAGAAAAGTAGAATGTCTAGGTTTTATGTGAAATCTCTGGACATTAGTTTAAACTGTTAACCGCTGCTGCTGCTGCTAAGTCATTTCAGTCGTGTCCGACTCTGTGCGACCCCACAGACGGCAGCCCACCAGGCTCCCCCATCCCTGGGATTCTCCAGGCAAGAATACTGGAGTGGGTTGCCATTTCCTTCTCCAATGCATGAAAGAGAAAAGTGAAAGTGANTGACCCCATAGACGGCAGCCCACCAGGCTCCCCCATCCCTGGGATTCTCCAGGCAAGAATACTGGAGTGGGTTGCCATTTCCTTCTCCAATGCATGAAAGAGAAAAGTGAAAGTGAAGTCGCTCAGTCTGTCCGACTGTTAGCGACCCCATGGACTGCAGCCCACCAGGCTCCTCCGTCCATTGGATTTTCCAGGCAACAGTACTGGGGTGGGGTGCCATTGCCTTCCCCGGTTAACCGCTAGTTAAATTGAAAACAATACGTAGGCCAACATGTTTCTGATCTCTGCCTTCGAGCATTCACCCTTAATTTCCTAAACCATCGAGGAGGACAAGGAAGGCCCCACCTGTCCCAGGGACTCTGGGTATCCATATGTGTGTGGGTGGACTGTGGATCCACGGCAGCTGATGAAGCCAGAAAATTCTTCCCAAGAGGGATACAAGGAATAGACAGGACTGCCTTAGGTGCCCGCACCCCACTGAGTGGAGACCAGGAAGTGCCACCAAGTAAAGAAGAGGAGAAACAGTGGAGTGTGATGCCCTGAGTCCCCAGGACTGTCAGTCAGGAAGTTCACATTCTAATCCAGGCTCAATGACTCTGGTCAAGCCAATTATTCTCTGGGCTTCCACCTTGCCTGACCTAATAGAAGCTCACTCTCCCATAACAGGCTTCCCAGGTGGCGCAGTGGTAAAGAACCCACCTGCCGATGCAGGAGGCACAAGAGGGTTCAACTGCTGATTCGAGAAGATCCCCTGGAGTAGGAGATGACAACCTATTCCAGTATTCTTGCCCAGAAAATTCCCTGGACAGAGGAACCTGGAGGGCTACAGTCCATGGGGTTGCAGAGTTGACACAACCGAGTGATCACACACAGCACTCACATAATGAGCCGAGAACCTGGAGGTTCTCTGAAACACAATGGATCTTTAAAATGCTCTGTGAGGCATGCAGGGAAGGTGAGGAAGCAGAACCAGTGAAGGGGAGATCTGGACCATAGGAAGTCTGATATGCATACTAGACAGCCCTACTTGTATGACTGACTACCAGGCCTTTCAAACTCACTCAACAAAATAGAACCCACGTCCAAACTTGTTTGTCTCCCAGGCCTCCTTATTTCAGTAAGAGTTACCATCTGGGTGTTCAGTCTCAAATCTTCAGAGTCTTCTAGACTCCTCTTGTGTCCTCTCGCCCCACACGTAGTCAGCCCAGTCAATCCTATTGGCTCCGCCTCCAAAATACAAAACAAACCCAAAATACAGAGCAAACTGCCCCAGCCAAAGCCCACAGTGCTCTCACGTGGGTTGCTGCACTGGCCGCTAACCTCTTCCCTTGACCTCATGACAACCAGAGGATCTTAAACCAAATCACCTCACCCCACATTCCCAGCCCTGCTTGTAACCCTCCTAGGACATCTCATCACACTTGGAGTAAGTTCTGACGACTGACCGCGGCCTGGCGGGTCCTACATCTCGGCTCCTGGTCCTCTCTGACCCCCAGCTCCAGGCACACCAGGCAGTCTGCTGCTGCCAGAACAAACTGAGCCTGGGTTTCACTGCTTTTACTTTAGCACATCCTTTGTTCTGACCTTCACAAACCGGCTCTTTCCCATCCCTCAGAGCTCAGCACACCAGCTCCTTCTTCATAGAGACTCTTGCTGAGTATCTGCCGACGGGCCCCACCCAGGCACCAGCCCTTTGCCCTCTTTCTGTTCTTCCTGGTACTCATCACTGTTGGAAAGTCTTATTCCTCAGTGTTTATTTGTTTACTACGTGTCTCTCCCACCAGAACAAAAGCCCCATGAGATGTGGGACCCTGCCTGTCTGGTTCACTGCTGAATCCCCAAGGGCCTGGCTCGGAGCATTTACTCAGTAGCAGTTGAATGAAGAAATGATGGACACACAGCAAGTTAATGGCCAAGCTGGGCTTTGAACCCAGATCTGTTGTCTCCACGAGTGCCATCCCCCTTCCCTGTGTCATGAAGAGAGAAGGGACCAGAGGTTCCTTCCAAAATGCTCATCCTGAGTCAACCTACCTCTCCGCAAGAGCCATTCACGCACAGTGTCTGTGACGTCGAAAGACAGCCACTCGCCAGTGCCCCGCGTGGGCAGGTTCTTGCCATCGATATACCGCTGCTTGGCTATGTGCTCACCCGGCTGGAGGATCTACAGGGCAGAGGAAGGAGTCAGTCCCGAGGCCAGGACATGGCACCTGAGCGTCAGGACGGGGAGGGGAACAGGAGCCAACCAAGACTTCTGAAATGCTCTTTCGAGCTCCTCAGTTAAGTCTTAATCCTCTTAAGCAGCAGTCCCCAAACTCTTTGACACCGGGGCCCAGTTTCATGGAAGATAACTTTTCCACGGATCGGGAAGGAGGGGGGTGGTCTCGGGATGTTTCAAGCGCATTACCTTTATCGTGCACTTTATTTCTAATCTAATGCCGCCGGCCGCTGATCTGACAGGAGGTACCGGTCCGTGGCCCAGAGGTTAGGGACCCCTGTTCTTAATGACAGACACAGGTACAGAAACTAAGGCTCAGAGAAGGCGGGATTCACACCCAGGCCTGCTGCACTCCGAGCAGAGCGCAGGCTCAATCTGGCAAAGGAACTGACTTTCCACCCACCACGTGATGTCTGTCCTGGGAGGAGGTTCACCTGGAAGAGCTCAATCCTCTGCTCGCTGCGCTTGGAGGCGGGGTTGGGCATCCGAAAGACCCGGAATTCTGCTCGGAACAGGTTGGTTTCATTTTTCTCCACTGAGGACACGTTGAAGCGGAAAATCTTGGAGGTGATGCCTTTGGGGCAGACGGTCAGGTCATCTAGGAGGCAGAGCATTGGGGGAGGGGGGAAGCACAGTGTGAGCGACACCCATGGGGACAATGTGCTGCCAGCGCACTCATCAAGGGGCTGGGGGGCCCACCTGGGACGGCGCTGGAGCCCTGAGGCCTCAGACCTACAGGTAAGAAGTGGGGAGGAGATTCTCGGTGGCCCATAACCGTACACAGGCCTGATGGAGAAGCAAGGCATGGAGCCCCACCCAGGACTTGGCACTGACCACTGGCCCCTCCAGCCCCTCGTCTCATTATCTCCACTCTGGCAAGCTGTCCAACTTGCTTTCCTACTCCTTTAAAAAATATAGATTCTCCAACAGCATCAGCAATTTCCCCTAGGAGTTTAATCATTGCATAGCTAGCTGATTCATTCACGCCTTTGTTCATTCAGGCATTTATTCATTCATCAGACACGCATTGAGGAAATGCTACATGCCAAGCACAGGCTAATGCTGGGAAGCAAAAATGAATAGACAAGGGAACTCCCTGGTGGGCCAGTGGTAAAGGATCCACCGTCTACTAAGGCAGGGTTCATGGACTCAACCCCTGGTCAGGGAATTGAGATCTCAGGTGTCTGGGGAGAAACTAAGCCCAAGCTCTGCAACTACTGAGCCCACGCGCCACAACCAGAGAGCCCACACGAAGCAATGAAGATCCTGTGTGCAGAAACAGAAACCCCACACAGTCAAATAAATAACATTTTAAAAAATGGACAGACAGGGGCCCAGCCTTCAGGGAGATTAACATTCAGAGGTGGGGCTATTAGTGCGTGGACCAAACAACAGGACCAAACAACAGGAGCAGTAAGGGCCTTTGGAGACGCTCAGAAGTCGCTGTAAACAGGTCAAAGAAGGGAGAGAGCGACAGCACATCACAGAAGTGGTAATTATGTGATCTGGGTCCGACGGGAGGAAAGGGTCTAAGGATGCAAAGGAAAGAAATTGTATGTGGAAGGATACGGAAGCAAAAGCAAGAAGGAGAGGAAAATGCAAGTGAGTAAGAGGGACCTGAAGCGGCCAGGCTGGAGCCCATGAGACAAGGTCAAGACAGTCGATTGGGATCTACCTGCGGGGAGGCTGAAACATCAGACCAAGGGGTTGATTTTATATCATGAACAGTAGGGAGTCATGGAAAGTGACACTTTAGCTCTAATAAGATAGCACAGGAGTGGCAAAGAGCCCATATCTAGAACCTGGCAGACCCCCAGATGCTTCTTCATTGCCTGAAAGCAGGTCCATCACCAATGGCTCCTAAGGATTACTTTCCTTTCCCTGACTGTGCAGGCTACGCCAGTCTCTGCACCCTGCTGGCTTCTGCACCTCTGTCCACAGACAGAAGGCAGCACATGCTCTTTCCTGCTCCTATCAGAGTGAGACAAGGGAGACAAAAAGATCCTGCCTTTCCTTTACAACCCCAAGGTCTGAGCAGCATTAACACCCCAGAGAAACACTTTCTACACAAAGGGTAACAACAGCCAGAACTTGAAATTCAAGCTCAGAGACCCAGATTCCACACATAATGAACATGGCTGGAACAAGCCCATAATCACCCCAGGGGTGGTTTAGGAAGTCATGGACAGGGCGGGAGGATCAGAGGCCTGGACACAAGCACACGCGCTACTGAGCTTTAGGAAAGGATGAGTGAGTGTTTCTGGAAATTGCCATCTGGTGGGTCTGACACTGGCTCTTAGAAAAGTAATGGAACAGATGTTGGGAAAACAAATGTGTGAATGTCAGCTAATGAAGCCCTGATTAATAACTGGCTTTGAAAGAATGAATACTGCCAACAATTCCCCCAAACCATTTCAGATAGAACCAGAAAGAGGGATCACAGTGGCAGTCCAGTTTTGGAGTCTGAAACTCTGTAATCCCCTGGACATAGGTAAGCTCCTTGCAGATGTGAGTGTTGGACTATAAAGAAGGCTAAGCACTGAAGAACTGATGCTTTCAAACTGTGGTGCTGGAGAAGACTCTTGAGAGTCCCTTGGACTGCAAGGAGATCCAACCAGTCCGTTCTAAAGGAGATCAGTCCTGAATATTCATTGGAAGAACTGATGCTGAAGCTGAAACTCCAATCCTTTGGCCACTTGATATGAAGAGCTGACTCACTGGAAAAGACCCTGATGCTGAGAAAGACTGAAGGCGGGAAGAGAAGAGGATGACAGAGGATGAGATGGTTGGATGGCATCACCGACTCAAGGGACATGAGTTTGAGCAAGCTCTGGGAGATGGTAAAGGACAGAGAAGCCTGGCGGGCTGTAGTCCATGGGGTTGCAGAGTCGGACACAACTGAGCAACTGAACAGCAAAGCAACAAGACTAGTACCTCCAGTAAGTGTTGCAAGAGGGGATGAAAGATATCTCAGCGCAGTGTGCACACTGCTATAAAAAGGAAAAGGGAAACAAGATAGCCCGTGCCAGTGAGGTGAGTCAGAGTGGGGACAAGACAGTGGGGAGCCAAGAGATGGGGAAATGAGAAGGCAAGGGGGTCTTCAGGACGCCTAGTCACCTCTCTTTCTCTGTTTCTTCCAGTTCATCCATCAGTTACTGTTCCCCAAGATAGACTCCTCTTGGTGGGAATTTCAGGGAGATTTCAAGGAAGTGGGAAAGGTCATTTTTAACTGCTTAGCATCTATAGATTTCTAACAGACTCCGAAGGAATGTTAGGGGTCCTCTAGTTCCTCAGGGAACTAGGAACCGGGCTTCACAGCAGGAGGTGAGCGGCAGGGTGAGCCAGTGAAGCTTCATCTGTTTTTACCGCCGCTCCCCATCACTCCTGTTACTACCTGAGCTCCACCTCACCCCCATCACCCCCTGAACGTGGAAAAATCATCTTCCACGAAACTGCTCCCTGGTGCCAAAAAGGCTGGGGACGGCTGATCTAGTACAACCCACTTCAGATGAAGAAATTCATGCCCAGAGGGGTCTTGGCCAGGGTGACACATGAATTAGTTGACACACGCAAACTGACACTAGCAAGCAAAGCTCAGACACAATCATTAGTGGGAGAGAAAATAAAATGTAAACACAATCTCCTTGACCATTAAATCCACTGAATACTAGCAATACTTTAAATATTTCGTGGAATGAGCCAGAGTATAAATAAGTAAAAGTAATAACACTCTCTAACATTTCATAGGATGTCTATTAACTCACCTGACCCTCTAATGATCCTTGAGGAGAGTAAGTAAAATTTACGATTTTAAAAAGAGAAGCGTGAGCATCAGGAAGGTTAAATCACTTTTTCAAGATCACTCAGCTGAGGGCTTCCCTGGTGACCCAGTGGTAAAGAATCTGCCTGCCAATGCAGGAGACACGGGTTCGATCCCCGGTTTGGAAAGACCTCATATGCCACGGAGCAACAAAGCCTGTGCGCCACAACTCCTGAGCCTGCAGAGTACTGCAGAGCCCAGGCACCGCAACTCCCGAGCCTGTGCTGCAGAGCCAGGCAGTGCAACTCCTGAGCATGCGCTGCAGAGCCCAGAAACCGCAACTCCTGAGCCTGCACCCTACAACTACTGAAACCCATGCACTCCAGAGCCTGTGCTCTGAGACAAAAGAAGCCCGCACACCAACACGAGAAAGCCACCCACACTCACTGCAACCAGAGAAAAGCCCGCACAGCAATGAAGCCCCAGTATGGCCAAACATCAACAAACAAAGATTTTTTTAAAAATCACTCAGCTAGTAGGTGCCAGAGGTGGATTTGAACCCAGGTCTTCTGACCTCATTTACTGAAACAGAGAATCTGAAAGTTCGAGGGGACCTCAGAGATCATCTACCCGAGGGATGGTTTCATCAACAAAACGTAGCAGGATTCCATGAAATGGGCCTGGAGTACCAACTTAAGCCTCAGACAAAAGCCAGTTCCCAGTCAGTTTGGTGATTAAGCCCTGCTTCTGCAGAACACTAGTATTATTGAAAGCTGGACGAGGGGGTCCACCTTGACAAATTAAATTATGACCAACTTTTTCCATTGCACACAAAGTATATGTATTAATGGGTGCCATTTTCCCTTTTTTTGCTATAAGAAAAATAAACAAAGAATATTCATGCAGAGTATTCATGGAAAAACCTGGAAACAGCTGACCATGTTTAGACCGTGCCTTTTTTTTTTTTTTTAATGTTTCAGACACCTGGGCTCCTAGATGTGCCTCTGCTGTGTCCATCATCTCTGCTAGTAAAACTGCTGCTGGCTCCAATGATGGGACTACATACATCAGTGTGGCGGTGTTCCTCCATCCAGCTGTTCCCGAGAATCACCTGGAGAGTTTTAAAAACAGATGATGCCTGGACCTGCTCTCCAGAGATTCTGACGACCTCATTGGACCGTGGGTGGGTCCAGAGCTTCTTTTTTTTAAAAGACTTCCAGATGATCCTAAGATGTAGCCAAGATTGAGAACCATGGTTTATAGCTCTGCAAAGAGTACTGTGGCATCCAGATGCCCTGGAAGTTTGATAAACCACAGCTTTAACATGTTAACTCATTAAAATACTGTTTGGCCAATGCATCATTTTGTAAAATTTTGAATTAGAAGTCACAAATGTTTTAGGCCAAGATTCAGATTTTCTGCTCTTCTGGGAAGCAGTTAAGATCTAGTCGAATTGGACCCACATTCCCAAATTCAAAAATCTGCAGGAGCTGAGCAGTGGGTACCATCTTTTCATGGGGTTTTCCAGGCCCCTCTCCCACCAGCCTCCTCTATACAGCCTGTTCTCTCTGTGACCCTGAGGCCGAGTGTCCTGTGCAGTTTGTTGTGGTCCCTGTGCTGCAGCTTTTCCTCCAGATTATCGGCATCAGCTACCCGGCCTCTGTAGGCTCTTGTGTTTGCAGCCCCTCTAAGGAAGGGTTTTGTCCCTTTTCATTGAGTGTTAAGCATCAGTGCACTTACAAATCAATAAGGAGCGTGTTAAAAATACAGATTCTCCAAGATGACATTGCTCCCCGCCACGGAGACTCTGACTCTGTAAGGGTGGATTGGGGCCTTGGAATGCACATTTTTCACTTTACCTAACCTCTGGACCACACTTAGAGAAACACTGACCTAGCGTGCCGAGGGCATTGGCACTTAGAACAAATGAGTTCTTTCAATAGAAAATATCTTTTAATTTTCAGATCTAAAAGTAGCATCCAGAAAAGAGATGCTAAATATCAAGTTCTCTCTTTGCTCGTGAATTCTGGTTTTGCTGGTTGTCTCAGCGCCAGACCTTGGATAAAAACAAGAGTCTCTTGCCAGACACAGATAATTACAAGCCAGAAGTTAAAACGACACCTACACTGGTAAATCTTGATAACAAGGATGACAGAAGAACTGAAAAAGATGTGTGGGTCCCCACTGCGTGGGTCAGAGAAAGCCTCCAACCACTTCCCATAGCAAAATCCTGGGGAATTATAAAAGAATAAGATATATGTAAGAGTCTTGTCTTCACTCCCCCAGCAGAGATCTGCTGAATCATCCCATATATATATATATTGGGTAGGCCAAAAGTTCATCTGTAACATCTTCTGGAAAAAGCCGAATGAAGTTTTTGGCCAACCCAGGTTACGGGTTCCTGTGCCTACCTGCTTGGTCCAAAATGTGATTCATTCATTCACGTGTGTGTGGGTGTGTGTGTGTGTGTCTGTGTCTGTGTGTGTGTGTTAGTCACTCAATTATGTCCAACTCTTTGTGATCCCATCAGGCTCCTCTGTCCATGGGACTTCCCAGGCAAGAATACTGGAGTGAGTTGCTATTTCCTTTTCCGGGGATCTTCCCGACCCAGGGATGGAACCTGGGTCTCCTGCCTTGCAGGCAGATTCTTTACTGTCTGAGCCACCAGGGAAGCCCAATTCATTCATATTATAAACCAAAGTTCTCTTGGAAACTAAAGGTTAAAGGTAGGACTTACAATATGTATTTTTAGAGTTTGCATTAGTGCTTAACAGCATGCATTCTGTAGACAGAATGTCTAGGCTACAGCCATGGTTCTTTAGGGGCAATTCACTTAACTGAGGCATGTTACAGTCTTCTCATCTGGAAAATACGGAAATCAAGGTACCCATCTGACAGGCAGAGCCAGAGAACGGTCTTCTCCTCTTTGCTCTCACCTTGGTGCCCCTTCTGTGCCTCTGGTGGTTAATTCTTCTTCCACTTTGCCCTCCAGGCACCTCTGTCTGCTTGCCCCAACTCCTGCTGCCACTTTCCTCTGAGAGCCTGTCCCACTGGGTACCGGAAGGGGCTGGGAGTGATGAGATGTGGAAGGGATGGAATCCCATCAGTCCAGCAGCCAGGGCTCTGGTACTCAGACCCCAGCCCACCTTCGTGAGTTCTAGACACACTTTCCTCAGCCCAGGCCTTGGAGGGTGGCTCTCTGTTCCCTCTTGGCATCTGTTAGACGTTTGCATCTGCCCACTGCCTTCTTTATAATTAGCGTGCGTTGTGCGTCTGCCTCTCTGGGGCTGGCTCTGCACCTGACCAGCTGCAGGGCGGGCCGGGCCTGCGTCTGCTCAGCCTCTGTGTCACCTCCAGCAGCTGCACAGTCTGGGCCTGCTTCCTGTTTGCACCTGCAAGCCTCGCTGGCATTGCTCGGGTCCCGTGGGGCCCCAGATCCTCCGTGATATCCCAAGTAATCTCCTGTTCCCTGTGCCAGGCTTCCTCCCGGCCCGATCACAGCTCCGTGGCCCCAGGGCCACCCTCACCTACTGCAGTTTCAAGGAAGGTCCTGCTGCTGCAGCCCAGAGCTGCCCAGCATCCATGCCGCCCTGTCCTGGTGGATCCCAGGGCTGTCCACTAATTATGCTCTGAGTCTTTGCACACACGTCCACTGGCACCTGTGTGCCCTTGCATGTCTCCGGCTCATTCGTTCTCAGCTTGGGATTCCAGGCTGGGTGGGCCGGGTGACTCAGAATTCCTCCTCCCTGAGACTCCTCCTCCTGACCCGGATCCTTAAGGTCCCAGTCCTTCCCTCCTGCCCTGGACTTTCCTCACATCTCTCCTGCAGGTCTCAGCTTTCCACCCTCCTCCCACGTTTGGCCACCACCTCCTGCCTCTGTGGGTGCCCAGGGCGCTGGGGGTTCTTCCAGGCATTCAGCTGCTGGTATTGCTGAGAACCACAAGGCCCTGGGAGTCCAGGAGTCAGCCCGGCCTGGAGGACCCTGGGCAGGGAGCACCTCCTTCTCCAGCCTCTGCCCCACACGGGAGCTACCTCCCAAGGCACAGCCACAGGAAACTGGAGTGGGCACCCCTTGCCAGTAACCACAGGCTCCTGGGTCTGGCATGGGCGAGCTCCCAGTGAGGCCTTCCACACCTTCCTCCAGAGCTGGTGCACCCCTGGGCTGCCCACTCCTCCTCCTCTCTATCCAGGTGCCCCAGAGGACCACCCTCATCTGCCCGCTCCATCCCACTCTCCCACCCCCACTCCCAACACGGCCCCCTCCCAGGTGAGCCTGGCCAAGGTAGCCAGGCCATCGAGGACACCTGCTGGTAGGAAAAGCAAACAGAGCTGCTCCAGAGTCCCTGGGCCTGTGAGCCGGTTCACATTCCTCCTTCCTGGGCTGTCAGTTTCTCAGCATCTGCCAAATCTCTCTCTCTTGTATTGAGGTTTTTTAAATCCCCGTTCAGTAAACACACATGACTTCCACACGTGTACAAACACACACACAGACAGCTCACCCAGAAGCCTCCCGGCTTCTCTGCACGGACAGGAGCCTCCTGGGAAGACACGCTCCCAGACACATGTCCCCTGTGCACCCACGGCCACACCTCCCACCCTCTCTGCCCCTGACACGCAGACACAAAAGGGCTGCCAGCAGCCATCTACATGTCCGCAGCCACATCCTTGCTTTCCCCCACGTCCACGGGCCCGGAGGATGCCCGTGTTGTGCACACGAGTCCGTCTATGGGACAAAACTGGACAACGCGTCGCTGTCAAGCACACAGCTGTGAGAACATCGGTGCGTCCCCTCCCCCCACGCACACAGCTCACGTGGGTCGCGTGCGTGGCGTGGACCGAGGGCCCAAACAATCAGGGGCTGCCTCTTGCTTGGGCTTCAAGAAGCTGGACAAGACGTGAACTGGGGGCAGGTATACGCTTCTTTCCCAGAATTGGAAAAACGGAACGTGAGACGTGTCACAATGAGGTGTGTACAGCAGGGAGGAGACCAAGGTCTCCAGCCTCTTGGAACCACGCGGGCTCTCTTAGAAGAGCGCCCAACCCTGCCTCTCTGCAGCTCTGCACGCTTCCAGTTACCTGTCTGACCACACGTGCCACAGCACAAAAACGGGACAGTGTCACTCCAAATTAAAATCCCTCAGCGAGGTGATGTGAGTTCCGCTACGCCACTCAACTCGAGGGCTCCTGGCCTCCCAGCGGCACTGGGCTCTGAGCAACGGCTCTGTCTCCCCCTCCTCACCCACCCAGCCCCAACTGCGCATCGCACCTCGTGTGTCCCCCAATCCCTGGTGCGGGGCATACGCAGGGCACCCTGCCCTGTGGTCATCGCTAGGCATCCCCCCTCCTCTGTGGAGCTCCCCACCCCAGCTCAGACCCTCCAGAGCAGACACCCCCAGCGGGGAATCTGGACTTACTGTGCTCCTCCAGCCCCTGGATCATGTCGAATTTATAGATTTCTTTGGCATAATACTCCGACTCGGTGTTTGCTTGTGTGCAGATGTCTCCCCTCTCCCCATGCACCTCCTCCAGCAGCTCTCGGGTGCTGTTGTAAAGATCCAGGACCTGGATGGGGATACTGGCCAACCCGGATGGATCGGGGGGACTGGTGAGCCTGAGTTTGCTCAAGATCTGTCCCCTAATGGCTTCCACCCGCTTCCTCTTGATGTGGTTGAAGTCCAAGGTGGTGCAAGTGGACATGGAGAGGCTGACCGTGGCAAAGTTCAGCAGGACCAGCACCACCAGAGCCCTCTGCAAGTGCATCTTCAGGCGGGGGCCGGGGAGAAAGGCCGCCAGGCCTGGCAGGAGGAGACCCCGGCAGCCGTGCAGAAGGAGGGAGGAAAACCAGGCGGCCTCCCTAGATCCCGAAGACTGAGGCTTGGCAAGAAGGTGCATGAACTCACTGCACTGCGAGAGCTTCAGGACTTCCAGGAAGCGCTGGCAACCCTGAGCGCGAAGAAGCCGACTGTGTGCCGTGAAGCTCTGGGTTTCTTCTCCATGTGTCTAAGCAGGTTCTGCTGGGCTCTGACTTCTAGCAGGCCAGGTGGAGGGCAAAGCAGAGGGCTGGGAGGGGTGGCAAGGCAGCTGGGAGTGGGAAGGGAGCTGGAGTTTTTCCTTAGGTAAAAATAAATAGAGCGGATATCTGATATTGCCAAACGCCGCTTGGCAATGGGGAGAAAGTGGGTAATTTTAAAGAAGGAGCAGAAGGAGCATGGCTGGGTCCCCAAATCAAAATCCTTGCCTTGCCTTGAAGGAGAGTAAGAAAAGAGGATGGAAAAGAAAAGAGAAAAAAATTATTAAAAAATAAAAATCACCAGCGAGTAGGTGGGGAGAAGCAGGGCTAGGCGGCTGCTGGCCCAGCTCAAGGTGGGGCGCAGCGCAACACACGCTTGTCTCTCAGGCACACCATTCATGCTTTCTCTTTTGTTTACACTTCCTGGGGAGGGGGGGGCTTTCTAAATGACTTTGTTCACGCTGCCTCTCATCTTCATGGGCTGGGATGTGGGCTTATGTTTGCAATTGGAAGGCAGCGGGGGGTACAGCCCCTGGAGAGCATCCCCAGTTAATCCACTTGGACGCCCAGGTCACCAGCACCTCATCTTCTCCCTCCGCCTCTGCTTCTGTTCCCTGATTCTCTTTAAAAAAAAAAAGAAAAGAAAAGAAAAGACAAATAAAATAGAAGCCAGTTCACTGCACGCCTCCTCCGGAAAGCTGTTATTCCGTCTTTCTCAGGCTTCTTCCCCTATCTCTCGCCTCTCTTGCTCATGCCCTTGGACTTGGCTTTCGGATTCCCTCCCTTTCTCTCCCTCCAGCTTCTCTCTGCCTCTCCCTCTCGCTCAAGCTCCTCTCCCCCTCTCTCTCTCTCTCTCTCTCTCTCTCTC
>SJYX01014848.1:5563-26306 GCA_006410675.1 Oreotragus oreotragus | reverse complement strand
AGCCTGCGGGAGTGGTTGGGGAGGTGTGTGATGCCGGGAAGCTGGGGAGAAAGGCTCGAAAGAGGGCGAGGAGAAACAAGACGGGGAGCCCTGGGGAACGGCCTCTCTCTCTCCGGGCCCCACGTGCACACACGGGCACCTCTCCCTTCCCCGAGCCCCGCTCCGCTGTCGCTCTCGCAGGAATGTCCTCCAGATGTGCGTGGCCCCCTCCCCGGCCGAGGGTTCCGCGGGGAGCTGCGCCAGCCAGCGCGGAGTCAGCAGTTGGCCAGAGCCCATTTCCCAGATGGGTGAGGGGAGGGTTTTGGTTTTTTTTCCTCCGCTTTCGTTCCTTCTCTCAGCCTAAATTTCTAGGTCTTTTCTCACCATAAGTTTCAGAAGGGCAAACCACAATGCCCGCGCCCTTTCCACCCCACTGCCCACTCACCCCTCCACCATCCTACCCCGCTCCGACACGGGATAATCTCCGAATTGATCGCTTTCCAGGGAATCGGTGCTGCTCCCGCCACCCGATCCCACTTCGCCTTCCTGACCCTGGATCCCAGGACATTAACGGAAAGGACGTTTTCTGCATCCCCAAGGCTGTGGTTGATCAGCTTAAGCTGAGGAAATGGAGACACGGACCTGTTTAAGAGGCTTCACTGCTTGTGAGTGGTGGAGGTGATATGTAACACGGGCTCTCCGGTTTAGGAAGACATTTATTTGCATAAGAAGTGAGGGATCCTAGTGTAAAAAGGTTAAAGTAACTTGCGTTTGAATTACTTTTAAGTCATTAGAATCAAGGGGAGTCAACACTGAGATTGGGACGCAGGAGGTCTATTGCCAGCATCTATGCACTTCAATGTCCTGTGCGTAGTCGCTCAGTCCTTTCCAACTCCTTGTGACTCCGTGGACTATAGCCCACCAGGCTCCTCTGTCCATGGGGATTCTCCAGGCAAGAATACTGGAGTGGGCTGCCCTGTCCTCCTCCAGTGCACTTAAATATTATGCTCTATTTCCTCTGGAATTCAGCTATCATTTGAAAAATATTTTGACACCTACTATATGCCAGGCACTGTTCTAGGCTCTGTGGAGGCAGCAGTGAACAAAACCAACCAAATCATTCCCTTAAGAACTTTACATTCTAGAAGTGGAGGTAGGACCATGGGGAAGGCAATAACTGAATTAAAATATGTAAATAACATGTATGCATAAAATTAAAAATTAAAAAAATAAAATATGTAAATAATGTGGTGTGATAAAAGGTAAGTGCCATGGTGGAAAATAAACCAGAGAAGACAGAGTACCCAGGTTGAGGGGATGTTGCAATTTAAAATCAGAGAAGGCCTTACTGAGACCTTTAACTACTTGCAAAATGGGAGGGAAAATTATTAAAGTTATATCCTCTGGATACCACCTCTACCAATCAGAGTCTACAGGGCAGGGCTCTGACACATGTATTTCTTAACACACTTCACAAGTGATTCGGGTGCTCTGCAAGGTTTGGAAGTCACTATTCCAGGGCTTCTTTCTGCCCAGAGTGAGCATCTTTTGCTTTCAGGAATTTGGGGAAGAAGTGGGAGTGAAGGTTTGGAAACTGGTGGTGGTGGTGTGGCTATAAAAAGCGAAAAGAAAATAGGAATGGAGTCGGTATTGCTAAAAGAGCTCTCTAAAATGGAACCAGAAGGCCATTAAGGAAGAATGAAGTATGCGAGTCTCAGCCTGGGTAAAATCTAACCTTCTGTCCACTCACTGTCCTGATGAAGGCATCCAGAAGATCTGCCAGAAATTCAAGACACTTATCAGACCCCTGTCTTATAATAACTTGTGACAGCTTGTCTACTTGTCAGATGCTTTTTGGTCACTCGGTTCTGTCCGACTCTTTGCGACCCCATGGACTACAGCACACCAGGCTTCCCTGTCCTTCCCCATCTCCTGGGAGCTTGCTCAAACTCGTGTCCATTGAGTCGGTGAGGCCATCCAACCATCGCAACATCTTTTGGCCCCTTTTCCTCCTGCCCTCAATCTTTCCCAGCATCAGGGTCTTTTCCAATGAATCGGTTCTTCTCATCAGACCCTTACTCTAAAACAACTCTTGATTCCTTAAAAATAAATATTTCCTTTCTTGCATCAGAGAATAGCCTCATGGCCTTTGCCTTTGTAATCTCCTTTCCGTTCCTCTTTCCTAGAACACTCTTGATTTTACCAGAATCTGTGTCTCCTGAATTGCAATTTTCAGACACCCACCCCCTCAATAAAGCTCTTTATTCTTTGCAGCCTCCATATTGATTACTGTTTGACAGAAATTACAAGAAATGGGAAAATCCTAAAATTAATCCCTACTTCCTCATCTGGTACCAAGGAAGAAGGGAACAAGGGCTTCACTGAAGCCTATATTTCATCCATCTTAGATCTTTGGCAGTGAATGTTCATTCAGGTTAAAATCTAACAGGGTATTACTCTCACTGAAAATCAGAACTCATGAGTAAAAGGTTTTAGGGGTAATCTCTAAGAGTCACTACAAGGGAGGAAGCTGAGAAAGTTCTGCATGGCTACACAGGTAGGTGGGCTTCCCTGGTGGCTCAGATGGTAAAGCGTCTACCTGCAATGCGGGAGACCCGGGTTCGATTCCTGGGTCGGGAAGTTCCCCTGGAGAAGGAAATGGCAATCCACTCCAGCACTCTTGCTGGAAAATCCCATGGACGCAGGAACCTGGTGGGTTACAGTCCATGGGGTCGCAAAGAGTCGGACACGACTGAGCGACTTCACTTCACTTCTTCACACAGGTAGGTATCAGCTGAGCTAGGATGAAGTTTCAATTCTTCTGACATCCAGACAGTACTGTTGTTGTCACGGGCATGCTAGCACATAGCCCTACCCAGTGAACGTGTGGATAAATGGTTGGACCTAATCATTTATTAGGGATTGAAGAAATCCTACATTCCAGTTTTAGGGTTGGTAATCCCTCTTACATGTCTTTGCTTTTGAGAAGCCATCTAAAGCCTTATGCCTAGGATGATGCTGGGGACACTTCACTTTCAGGGCCATGAGCTCAAGTTCTGGGGTCCCAGCTGGCAGTCCCCAGTACCAAGGATTGGTCAGTGTTATTGAAGTAGGGAAAGTTACATGTAGAGTCAATGAAGACTCAACTCGATAGTCCCATTAGGCTGGGAATTTGGGGACCATCTTCCTCTACTGGCCCAGGAGACTGGCTGGCAGCCAGTAATACACACCAGAGAAAAACACCGGTAAGACCTGGTGTCAGAAAAGCATGTGGCTCTGCTGCTTAATACTCAGGTGGTTTTCCTCAAGGTACTGTTCCTGCACCTCACTGTCTTCAAATGGATAGAAATACTACTTTTGCTCACTTCATGGGGGCTTGGAGGGATTATTTGTACTTTTGAAAGTTATATTTGATATGTTGGTTCAACTGCTCTGTCAGCTTCTTGAAGGCAGGAATTAGGTATATTGCACTTTTCATCATAAGCCATTTATTAGCACCTGACCCTGAGGGTGTCAGTCCAATGGAGATGGTATAACTTATCTTGTCTCCTACAAAGTTGTTATGCATTTTCCATGCACTAATAACTGTGAAGTTCCTCTGTACATTGACAAGAGCTATATACATGAAAACGATGAGAATAATCACTACTATTAATAGTAGTGCTTTGCATTTTACAACTTACCTATTTGAACAGAGGCCCTGCTGCTGGGGAAGATTGAAGGCGGGAGAAGGGGACGACAGAGGATGAGATGGTTGGATGGAATCACCGACTCAATGGACATGAGTCTGAGTAAACTCTGGGAGTTGGTGATGGACAGGGAGGCCTGGTGTGCTGTGTAGTCCATGGGGTCGCAAAGAGTAGGACACGACTGAGTGACTGAACTCAACAGAAGTAGGCAGTTTCTAAAGACTAAAACTTTTCACTGTCCCACAGGAGCACCTTCATCAGGATTTAATATGTGGATATTCCTGCCAAATGTCAGAAAAGTTAGGTTTAGGAAAGATTTGGTTTAAATTCGAGGATGGCACATACACTCCAGGAAACAATGAAGCGGACCCTTTAAGTCTTGGAGTGAAAGGGCGGAGCCGTCGTCAGGGACGCGACTGAGCGTCTGGGTTTCCAGGAAGTGACGTCAGGCAGCCGCAGAGATGGAGGACTTGCTGGACCTAGGCGAGGAGCGGCGTCGCGGCCCCGCCACCTCCGTGAGGACCGACTCGGGGCGGGGATCGGGGCCAAGAATTAGCGGGTGGGGAGGGGCGACCCCGCCGGCCCCGGCTTCCCTGAGCCGCCTCAGCCCAGCCTGTCCCTGGCGCCAGGAGCCAGCAGGCTCTGAGCCTTGCGGGGTGAGGCCGGAGAGGAGGCAGCTTCCCTCGCCCCGCCCCTGGGACAGCGGTGAGCTCCGCTGCTGGCCTAGGGTTGGCTTTCTTTAAAATTCTCAAAGACTGGGAAACAGATCCTGCCCCTGCCGGCCTGTGGGAACGGTGGGAAATTTCCCAGCTTCTCTCCGCTCTCTGGAGCTCCAACTTGCCAACTTCCCAAGGATGGACAGATAGATCTGAGAGTGACTGGAGGGGCCCTGGCGAGGGTCACACTTGCACTCATGCTAGAGCTTTTTCCCTTGGCCATGTCATGCCAGGAGTTGAAGTAAAAACCGTACTGTTTTCAGAGTGGAAGAAGGGAAAGGAGTTAGGGAGGGCCTTTCTTTCCACTCATCCGCAGGGGAGGTGGGCGTTACCTCAGTTTTAAAGAGCGAGGGCGTGGCTGGAGGCGAGGTGGGGCGCCCAGAGGTCAGAGGGAGTGTCAAGCTGTTGCATGGGTTAAAGAAAGTTAACCTAGATTTCCTTATCTCTAGAGGAGATTTATGTCTCCTTCAAGGAGGTGAAGATGAAATGAGATGTGCCTGGAAAGCATTTTACACAGTAACTGGCTTATGCTGAGTTATTAGAAGAGGTTAGCGGCTGTTGCTTCTGAGGTCGTGATTTACCCAGGGTTACAGCCTGGTGTCGAGAAGATCCCCTGGAGGAGGGCATGGCAACCCATTCCAGAATTCTTGCCTGGAGATGCCCATGGACAGAGGAGCCTGAATGGCTACAGTCCTCAGGGTTTCAAAGCGCCTGACACAACTGAAGCAGCTTAGCACGTGTGTATATAGATAACTGAGCTAGATTCAAGACCCAAGTTCAGTGTGTGTGTTTCTTAATTCCATCACGGCCTCACCAAGCCTTTTTGCCTTTAAAATTACTGAAGATCAGAGTCACAAAAGATTGGCCCACACGTCTTTAGTTTCTGCTGTGGAATCTCTACATGTCTTGAAGTGCCCTAGTAACATCGGATAGCCTCCAAATTGCTAGAGAGGAGATATGAGGAATGGGAGCAAATTGCTCTAGAAAGAAGCAGGTTGCTTGACTGACCAAGGAGAATATTATGTCATCAGGCCTTTCTTGATATGTGTACTTTTTTAGTACTGGGAGAAAATGAGTGTAGTTACTCATTTATTCTTTCAACAAATATTTACTGAGCTCCTTCTGTGTATCAGGCATTGATTGTCCTAGGTGTTAGAAATATAACAGTGAAAAGAAAAACTAAGCCCTTGCCCTCATGGGGCTTATGTTTCAGTGGAGGAAGATGGGCAATAAAGAGACCATACATTTAAAATATATGAAACCAGGTAGTAATGTAGTTTCTCTACCAGTCATTCCTATGGATTTATACAAGGTCTTCCAAAAGTTTAAAACCTTAAAATCCTTGATAAATATACTAGAGAAACCATCTATAAACAGTAGAGACAAGATCCTTGAAGTTTTGTTTGACCACAGTCACTCCGTGTAATATGCCATATTCAGATACCCAGTGTTTTCATACACGGAAAAGGGCAGCCACAGGTGAAGGAGTAGAATTGTCTACCTTGGGAAGAAAATGAGCTGCTTATTGTCCGAATATTGTTTCTGTCATTCCTGAAATCTAAATGATTGATTAGAATTTCATGTGTAAACACTACATAGTGATTTTTTTGCAGCTCTCATGTAACTTCTCTCAATTTATTGATGCAGTCAGTTCTTAGAACATCTTAGAACTGAAATTCCAGCAGGGCACAGAAAAAGCCTTCAGAATTTGAAGGCAGAAGATTTTGCTATTATGTTTATCTGCCACTTTATTGCTTTCCTGGGTCTCAATTACATCATTTGTAAAATGGCCTCAGTCCGAGCCCCTATTACTGTGAAATCAAACGAAGCTACATCAGATGAGATCTAAAAATGCTTACAGTAATGCTGTTTTTTTTTTTTTTTTTTAAGAACAAGAAAAGAAAAATATAAACATTTCAACACCCTCCAATCTGCCCAAATAATGTTTGTGCTGGGAGGCATTGGAGACACAGATGGAGCCCTCCACCCTAGGAGGGCTTTGGGAAACACCTGCAAATGGTTCCTTTGATGACTCAGAACTTGAAGTGTTCTGATTCCCAAAGCTGATGTCTCAGAAAATTCTTGTAAGAGCTTTCCTTTAATGTCTGTAAGCGCAAATCCAATTAGCATATACGTCAAAGGAAATGCTCTCTGTATTTCTCTGGTTTCAGTTTCCATGGAATTTCTTCCCTCACCAAATGCCTTTTTGATAACTATTTTCATGCCAAGCTGCAGCTTTGAAATTAGGCCCTCCTGAAATCCCACATCAGGACATGAGAGCCTTGACCATACTCTGCCTGAGCCACATGTGACATGAGCTCCCTGTCCATTCTAGAGGAAGTTCTAGCTGCATTTCTTTGGGTAGAATAGTTCTATGGCCATTAAAAGAAAACATTGTAATCAACGCATGGATTTCCTATCCTACCATATAGAACTGACTTTGGGCACTTTGTTTGAAGGGTTTGGAGCATTTTCTAAGTGATCAATGCATGGGTTTCTTGCCCTACCACATAGAACTGACTTTGGGCACTTTTGTTTGAAGGGTTTGGAGCATTTTCTAAGTTCAAGTTGCTCAAATCCCATCCATCCCATGTCATCAGAAATCCAGTTCTTGCTTACCTTGGCAGAATTGTCTTCCTCATAGTGGCTCAGAGATGTTTGAGTCAGCAGCACCCCCTCATCTCTCCTTACAGGGGGCCAAGATGGGGCGCCGAGCTCAACAGGAGTCCACCCAAGCTGAGAATCATCTCAGTGGCAAGAATTCCTCTTCGACTCTGACTGCAGAGGTGGGTGTTAAAAAAATTCTGAAAAAGTTTTCAGCTCTTAACAGTTGGCGATTTCTCAATGAGCAAGGATTTGGCCTTTCATATTATTATTATTATTTTCTTTTTCTTTAATGTCAGCCTTCCTCCTATCTTGATTTGGGAATTCCCTTCCCCAGCCTTTGTCTTATTAGCAAGAAATGAAAGAGTAACTGTTTTCTTTTGATGCCAGAGTAGTTTCTCTGCATTGCTTTATATTCCCAGTGAAGAAGTTTTGTACGTTAACTGAAGTAAGGGACTGGGAGCTTTCAAAATCCAGGTTTTTATTCCTGCCAGATAAAAGCCAGTGAGGCATGCTGGTGACGTAAAGTTGAATTACACAGCTGGACGTTTTGTTCTCAGTGGTGACCTGCGCTTTCTACAGTTTTCAGGCGGGAAGGGAACTAGTACTGGTACCGGCCTTGCTTTCTTGGAAGCTTTTCCAAGTGGCCTGGAATCGTGGGAATTTATCCAGCTTCTCCGCGGAGGGTGGGTAATCTTGATGAGCAATGCTTTTGATGCCAGAGTGCTATTTTTGGCAGTTTACTCAGGACTTCTTTTCACCCTCCTCTGCCTGTTTGAAGAAACTTCTGCCCTTTTCTAGAGCTGGCTTCAGGGTAATTCTCACTGTCAGCTTTTCCTCACTTCTCCAGGCTGACTTAGGGCTCGTATTTCTCAATTGCCATAGTGCCTGTTAGAGAACTACTCACATTAGGCCCTCGTTTTCCATTTATGTGTCTGGCCCACTAGAGAGTGAGTTTCTGGACAGCGGGCAGCGTGGCTACTCAGTTGCCCAGCTCGTCAGCCTGCAGTGGGTTTATGAGGGCAGCTCTGCTGGGAGGCCTGATGGATCAGGTAGGTACGTGAGCACAGCGTGCTAGGGGCAGGACAGACACACCTGACTTACATAGCACACAAGGAGGAATGTCCTTCACTTTCATCAGAAGTAAGTTCTCTACCATGCTTTCAAGCGCTCCACATGGGCCTTTCAGTTTCTCTTCTATTTTCTCACTGATTATAGAAATATGGGTACAGAGAAGCAGTTTCCCTCTCAGGTAACAATTTGTTGTTGTTTAGTTGCTAGATTTTGTCCAATTCTTTGCAATCCCGTGGACTGTAGCCCACCAGGCTCTACTGTCCATGGTATTTCCCAGGCAAGAATACAGAAATGGGTTGCCATTTCCTTCTCCAAGGGATGTTCTCAACCCAGGGATTGAACCTGCCTCTCCTGCATTGGCAGGCAAATTCTTTACCACTGAGCCACCCAGATGACCCCAGATAACAACCACGCCAACACAGAAAAACTGGCGGCCGACCCTTGACCTCATGGTCTGAAGTCAGTCTGGAGAGGCTGGGGAGGGACTGTGGGGGACATGTAACCACACCCAGAGTAACCACTACCTGGCCACAGCCGCTGAGGTCCGGAGAGTATAGGTCCTGTACTGCCAGCTCTTCTGATTTTCCAAGAGACTCTGGCGGTCTGAAATTTTATGTAAAAGCAACACATTTTTAGAGATCAGTGACTAGTTATAAAAATTAAATCATTATATGGGCCTGAGGGTTGTCAGTTTGTGACTTTGACCATGAAAGTGAAAGTGAAGTCCCTCAGTCGTGTCCGACTCTTTGCAACCCTGTGGACAGTAGCCTGCACCAGACTCCTCCATCCATGGGATTTTCTAGGCACGTCTACTGGAGTGGGTTGCCATTTCCTTCTCCAGGGAATCTTCCCGACCCAGGGATCAAACCCAGGTCTGCCGCATTGTAGGCAGACGCTTTACCGTCTGAACCACCAGGGAAGTCACGAGGAAAGGAAGTGCCTCCTTTATAGAGCTTATTGGATTAGCCAAAAAGTTCATTCGGATTTTTCCATAAGAGTGCACAGAAAAACTCAAATGAACTTTGTGGCCAACCCACTGTATTGTATTCTAATTGTTTATGCACTTGGCTCCCTCAGAAGATGTTCCCTTTTGGAAGGCAAGGGGTTGCCATGCTGCATTGGCATTTGGGATTTTAATTCCCAGACCAGGGATCGAACCGGTGCCTCCTGCAGTGGAGTCGCAGAGTCCAGTCACCACTGGACCACCAAGGAAATCCCTGTCTCCTTTGTTTATCACAGTGCCTGGCACAGAGCAGGCATGCAGAGGGTGTGGGCGGTGAAGTTCATAGTGTGTGATGACGGTCCTTGGAAGCTGAAGAAGAGTGTTACAGGGTTGGGGTGGCAGATAGTGGCACATTGGAGGCACAGCGAAAGGGGTACAGTGGAGGGGAGACAGTGAAAGAAGAGATACCAGACCCAACCCTGGATCTCAAGGAGCTTGAACTGCAGTGGTGTATGTCTGTGAAGAAAAGATGAACCAGCCAGTGACCAGGGTAATGGACGTCTGTTCTTGGCCTTTGGCCACTTTAGCCTGTGGGCCAGGGAATATCCATCCCACACCCAGATCATTAATTCATTTATTTAACAAGTATTTATTGATGCTTACTGTGTGCCAGGCACTGTTTTAGGGACTTGGCATATTTCAGTGAACAAGAGACAAATCCCATACAGTAATGGAACTTATATTTGCATGATCACTGGCAGTCACGAAGGCTAATTACAAGCCAACCCCATTGTGAAGGAGGTTATAGCCACCTTAAGTGGAGAGGTGAGTGAGCCCAAGATGGGCCGAGATGTCCTGATGGCCTTGAAGTCCTTTGTGGCCCCCACCCCAGCTCAGCTTCCAGGCTGGGGTCACTAGGCAGGTTCACCCACTTCCCTTCCCCTTAGCTCAGGTGAGAGGGCTGTGAGCACCGAACTCCAGAATAATGCACCTATCAGCATGTCAGCCTTTTTGGAATACCTACTTATTTCCACTGAGCCATGTACTCTCTCTTTCTTTTTTTTTTTTTAAATTCTGGGCCTTAGTATTTTTTCTGGGAGAACATGATGAGAAGTCATTCTGTTCTTCACCTACCTGGTGCCTCTGACAGAAAAATGCCAGTAAGAATTCCAGGATTCCTTCTCCCCCCGAGTTAATTGAGGTTTAAAGCAGTGTGGGCAGCCTCCCTCAGGCCAGAGGCACACTGTGCTGTGTGGGACTTTTTGACTGATTCTTTCTAAAATTAGATTTCCAAGACTTGTGTGTGTGCCCATTTACATTCCAGTTCTGAATATATTACTTGATACATTTATTTTTGTCCTCTCACTGAGTATATTCTAGGATGAAGCTTTTCATGGAAACATGACTGTGGCACCTGGGGCTGTCAGACATACTGCAATTACTTAAAAAAATTTTTTTATTTTATTTTATTTTTGGCTGCACTGGGTCTTTGTTGCCGCACACGGGCACTCTCTAGTTGCAACGAGCAAGGGGCTACTCTGGTTGTAGTGTGCGAGCTTCTCGTTGCGGTGGCTTCCCCTGTTGCAGGGCACGGGCTCTGGATTCAGGCTTCAGTAGTTGTGACCCATGTGCTTAGTTGCCCCGTGGCATGTGGAATCTTCCTGGAGCAGGGATTGAACTCCTGTCCCCTGCGTTAGCAGGCAGATTCTTAACCACTGGACTACCAGGGAAGTCCTGGAGTTACTTTAGAGTCATGTAGGAATTAGCTCAAACACATGATGATTTTTTTTTTACTTCATTAATTTTTCAAAATATTATTTATTTATTTTGCTGCGCCTGGTCTTAGCTGCAGCCTGTCTGAGATCTTTTAGTTATGGCAAGCGAACTTTTAGTTGGGGCATGCAGGTAGATTCTTAACCACTGGACTACCAGGGAAGTCCTGGAGTTACTTTAGAGTCATGTAGGAATTAGCTCAAACACATGATGATTTTTTTTTTACTTCATTAATTTTTCAAAATATTATTTATTTATTTTGCTGCGCCTGGTCTTAGCTGCAGCCTGTCTGAGATCTTTTAGTTATGGCAAGCGAACTTTTAGTTGGGGCATGCAGGCTGTAGTTCCCTGTCCAGGGCTCACATTGGGAGTGTGGAGGTCTTAGACACGGGGCCATCAGAGGAATCCCAAATGATGACTTTAAAGTGAGGCGGCAGGCGGGGGAACTTATACAGGAAGTCTGGCAGTGGTCTGCCGAAACAGAGGGAACGCAGGCTTGGCATCAGAAAGACCAGGGCTCGAGCCTGGACTCTGCTAATTGCCTGGATCTTGAACAAACCCACTAAGCTCTCTAATCCTCCGTTTCATTATCTGTCAAACAGTGGTAACAACACCACCAAGTTGATGTGAGGATTAAGTGAGATATGCGTTTAAAAGCACTTTAATAAACTTAAAGGCACAGAACAAACGTTCATTCATTCAGTGAGTGATGAATAAGAATATTTGGACAGAACTTTGCTCTTGTTATTGAAGGGCTGCAGAGGAGGATGTGAGCCTGGTCTCTTTTAGGACTGATTTGGAAGTCTTTCCAAGGGTTGCTACTCATTTACCCACAGGCTGACGAGTAACGATACGAAGCAGGTTTTTTGCTTTTGGGATGCAGCGGGCATTCCTCCCAAAGGGTGGACAAGGACACAGGCCTCGGGGTCGGACAGCCATGGGCTGAAATCCTGTCTGTGCCACAGGTTAGCTCAATGGCTCAGCAAGTGTCGTAACCTTTTCAAACCTCATTTTCCTCATTGGTAAAATGTTGTCGTTCATTCGCCAAGTTGTGTGTGACTCTTTGTGACCCCATGGATTATAGCACACCAGGCTTCTCTGTCCTTCCCCATCTCCCAGAGCTTGCTCAAACTCATGTCCACAGAGTCGGTGATGCCATCCAACCATCTCATCCTCTGCCACCCTCCTATCCTCCTGTCTTCAACCTTTCCCAGCATTAGGGTCTTTTCCAATGAGTTGACTCTCTGCATCAGCTGCAGCATCAGTCCTTCCAATGAATATTCAGGGTTCATTTCCTTCAGGATTGACTAGTTTGATCTGCTTGCTGTGCATGGGACTTTCAAGAGTTTTCTCCAGCACCATAATTCAAAAGCATCAATTCTTTGGCACTCAGCCTTCTTTATGGCCCAATTCTCACATCTGTACATTACTTGAAAAATCATATCTTTAACTATACAGACCTTTGTTGGCAAAGTGATGTCTCTGCTTTTTAATATGCTGTCTAGGTTTGTCATAGCTTTTCTTCCAAGGAGCAAGCATCTTTTAATTTTGTGGCTGCAGTCACTGTCCCCAGTGATTTTGGAGCCCAAGAAAAGAAAATTTGTCTCTGATTCCACTTTTGCCCTTTCTATTTGCCATGAAGTGATGGGATTAGATGCCATGATCTTAGTTTTTTAAATGTTGAGTTTTAAGCCAGCTGTTTTACTCTCCTCTTTCACCCTCATCAAGAGTCTCTTTAGTTCCTCTTCACTTTCTGCCCTTAGAGTGGTATCATCTGCATATCTGAGATGGTTGATATTCTCCTGGAAATCTTGATTCCAGCTTCTGATTTATCCAGCCCCGCATTTCACATGATGTATTCTGCTGCTGCTGCTGCTAAGTCACTTCAGTCGTGCCCGACTCTGTGTGACCCCATAGATGGCAGCCTACCAGGCTCCCCCATCCCTGGGATTCTCCAGGCAAGAATACTGGAGTGGGTTGCCATTTCCTTCTCCAATGCATGAAAGAGAAAAGTGAAAGTGAATTCGCTCAGTCTGTCCGACTGTTAGCGACCCCATGGACTGCAGCCCACCAGGCTCCTCCGTCCATTGGATTTTCCAGGCAAGAGTACTGGGGTGGGGTGCCATTGCCTTCCCCGGATGTATTCTGCATATAAGTTAAATAAGCAAGGTGACAATATACAGTATTGACATACTCCTTTCCCAATTTTTAACCAGTTTATCGTTTCATGTCTGGTTATAACTGTTGCTTCTTGACGTGAAAACAGGTTTCTCAGGAGGCAGATAAGGTGGTCTGGTATTCCCATCTCTTTAAGAATTTTCCACAGTTTGTTGTGATCCACGTAGTCAAAGTGTAGTCAGTGAAGCAGGAGAAGATTTTTTTTGGAATTCTCTTGCTTTTTCTGTGATCCAACAGATGTTGTCAATTTGATCTCTGATTCCTCTGCCTTTTCTAAATCCTGCTTGAACATCTGGAAGTTCTCGGTTCACGTGTTGCTGAAGCCTTGTGTGATGGATTTTGAGCATTACATTGCTAGCCTGTAGGCTTCCATGATAGCTCATTTGGTAAAGAATCCACCTGCAATGCAGGAGACCCTGGTTCAGTTCCTAGGTCGGGAAGATCCACTGGAGAAGAGATAGGCTACCCACTCCAGTATTCTGGCCTGGAGAATTCCATGGACCACAGTCCATGGGGTCGCAAAGAGTCTGACTTGACTTGCTAGCATGTGAAATGAGCGCAATTATGTGGTAGTTTGAACATTCTTTGGCATTGCCTTTCTTTGCAATTGAATAGGGTGGCCAGAAAGAAAAAACAAGATAAGCATGTGTAAAGTAAGCCCTTAACCCAGTCTGACACCGGAAGTGCTCATTATATTATTATCTCTCCAGAGCTTGGGTATTCTATTATTGTGCCTTAACCCTCTCTACTGAGGTTGAAAGCTGGTGGCCTTCAGGCTAACCTTAGCCTATAGTCAAGTCTTCTTTGTTCCGGACAGAGTTAAGCATTTTTTAAACTTGAGTGTTATCTTTTGTAAATTAGGAAACTTTATGTGGAAATCCAGGTTTGGGGCTCCTCTTTGAAACCAGGAGTTCTGGCACACGGGAATGCCGGGCTGGCATTGCCCCTGGCAGCAGTTGGCCTGAGCTGATTACGGTGCTTGCTTCCACACGGCCTGCCCTCTCCAGCTCACCCTTTCCTACTTGAATACACCTGGTCAGATTTACTCACATCTGATCTGCCTGATGCCTGTTTCCATTTGAGTTTAAAACTCCTGCTCTTTTAGGATGGATTGATTTTCCAGGTATCCTTGTGTATCTATGGGTATTAAATGTGACTGCACGCATCAGAAACCCAGCCGCAGGGCTTGGAGCAGACGGGAGTGGTTTTTCCCACAGCAAGAAGTCCAGTGGTGGGCAGGACAGGTGTGGTCACAGGGGAGGGTCCTGTGTCGCCCTCACCCCTTCTGGACACCTGCTCTGCCCTCTGGAGCTTGTAACGCATTCTCGTGACTGTTCGCATCATAGTCGGTCTTTCCCCACAGATCTGATCTGTATTCTAGGTAAGGAGAGAGGGAAGAGGGGAGGAGTCCAGGGTCCTACCAAGAAACTCTGTGCCTTCTTGACAGGAAAGTGATAGCCAGAGACTTCCCCAAGTAGACTTCCCTAGTTACATGTCATCGGTCAGAACTAGGTCTTAAAACCACTTTAAATTTCAAAGGAGTTTTTCAGCTATTGCCGTACCCATCACATCGGGGTTTGGGGGGTTAAGGAGAAGAGGAATCACTGAGTAGGCAATTTATGACATAGCAATTAAAAAAAGATGTATGCAAAGATTTTTTTTCTCGCAGGCTTGGGTATAAAAGGAAAGAATTATTTTTAGTAGCCAAAAAAAGAACAAATAATCCACATTCCTCTCCGGTTTTCTAATTTGGGGTTGTATAGAGTTCAGAGAAAATCTGTACGCCCCGAAGTTCCAAGATGCTTGATGCACTTGCCAATGTTGTCCCTTCTCCATTTTTTCCTTCTTCCTGTTTTACCTGTAACCATTCAGGATTTTCTACCTGTAGAGTACCTGTGACTCAGCCCAGGTAATTAGACTCTTCCTTCCTCTCTGAAAGAAGAGGAAAGGTCGCTTTAGTTGCTTGGTCAATCTATAAATTTTTTAAAAATTTGGAAGAATTTACCTGTCTAATCATACTAATCATACTGATGAACCAGAAAGATGAGCTCTTCCAGTAGTTTTACTAGCTTGGAGTTGACTATAGAGTCCTGCCTGCTGCTTTCAGGTTGTTGCAAAGGTCAGATTAGGTAATGCACGTAAAGGTCCCCGCACACAGGCACCTCTCAAGAAACTGTAAGTACTTAGATGGTTTATGACTACACCCCTCTTTGTGTGTGTGTTTGTTTTTGCCACTTGTCACCAATCAGGCTTAGATCACTAGATGGCATGGTTCAGTTAGCAACTCAGGTTGGTGTTACAACTGTGGACACTTTAACTGGTGCCCTGATAAGGATCTCCACATCTGTAGTGAATAACTTTCTCTGGAAGAGCAGCCCTGGGCAGTAAACTGGATTTCTGTGCCTGAACTTCACCGTGCGTCAGTTCAAATGATACTGTGCCTACTCAACCTCAAGAAAAGACCTGGACACTTTCTCCTGGGAAGTAACACTGCCGTATACTGAGGTTGGGGACGAGGAATCTTGCGACAGAACCTCTCAGGACTGGCCTGTTTTTTGTTTGGGGGGATTTTTTTTTTTTTTTTGCTGCCTGGTGAGGCCTATGGGGTTTTAGTTCCCCAACCAGGGATTGAATGTGGGCCCTTGGCAGTGAGAACACAAAGTCCTAACCACTGGACTGCCAGGGGATTCCCTTGCCTGTCTCTGGATGAGTATTTCTCAGTTGGATCTAGACCAGTTTGTAGCTTAGCTTCCATTTTGCAGATTCTCCTTGTAATAATAGTAGTGATAGCTGACATTGGAGCAGCTGCCAGTTACATACACCGTCCTATTACACACAGCATCCAGTTACACACACCGTCCTATTACACACAGCGTCCAGTTACACACACCATCCTATTACACACAGCATCCAGTTAGACACACACGCCTTGTGGTCACCCCTGAAGTAGGTCTCATTTTAGCTCCGAGGACACCGAGCCTTCGAGGAGTCGAGTGACCTGTCCACAGTCCTTCAGCTAACACATGACTCTCCTCTCTCTCCCTCTAGGCAGGTGCTTAATCACCACCTAACTTCTCCTACCTCCTGGATGGTTAGATGTACAGACGTCCCAGTATAGAAAAAGGCTTTTGGAGGGAGCTGAGAGACTTTTGGGTTTTCCTCTTGGAATCCTTTTGGCGAGGATGTGAGTTCTCACTTGATCATCCTTATTCGTCCACTTGTCTGGAAAAGCGTTTGAGACACAGCTGTTCACTTTTCCTCCCCCCCACCCCACCCCCCTGCTGCCTCCATCCCTCTGGTGCTCCTCCCAGGACGCAGAACTGAAATTCAGCCAGATTCTCTTGCAGGAATCTGAGCAATGCTGCTGGGCTCATGTTCCCAAATTAGGCCAGTTTCCTCATCCCCCAGCAGCTCCTCTCAGCTGGAGCTCCCCTGGCACATTGTATTACGTCTCTTGCCCTCCGCCTATTCCTGACTGGTCTGCCAGCGGGCAGTTATTTTCAGCCCAGCTAGGGTTATCTGCTGACCCTTTTTGGTGACATTTTTTCTTCTTTCTCACAAAAATAACTTTCCTAGATTAGTCACATTTTTCAGCCTTTTTCGTATTCCCTCTCCAATGGGCTGGGTTGAATGATGCTTCTGACAATATCGTTCAGAGAGTAACACAGGGGAATCCACTGTGGACCCGTTCACAAGGAATGTGTTTTGCACACTTTGTCTTCAGGTCACGTTCTGTATGCCCGACTTTTGAACTCTCGCTCGGAGCTGGGCCCATGTGCTTCGGCGACCCATTCCTGGGGCTGCCTGCTGTGTAGGCGGGAACATCATCCCGGGGGTAGATCACACCGTTGGGAATAGCATTCAAGATTCTCCTACAGCGCTTCCTCTGGCTCCGTCAGTGCCCCAGGGCAGTGCCTCACGCCTCCTGCTCAGTTCAGTCCAGTCACTCAGTCGTGTCCGACTCTTTGCGAACTCAGGGACTGCAGCACGCCAGGCTTCCCTGTCCCTCAGCAACTCTTGGAGCTCGCTCAAACTCAAGTCCATTGAGTCCGTGACGCCATCCAACCATCTCATCCTCTGTCGTCCCCTTCTCCTCTTACCTTCAATCTTTCCCAGCATCAGGGTCTTTTCTAATGAGTCAGTTCTTCACATCAGGTGGCAAAAGTATTGGAGTTTCAGCTTCAACATCAGTCCTTCCAAAGAATGTTTAGCACTGATTTCTTTTAGGATTGACTGGTTGGATCTTGTAGTCCAAGGGACTCTCAAGAATCTTCTCCAACACCATAGTTCAAAAGCATCAGTTTTTTGGTGCTCATCTTTCTTTATGGTCCAACTCTCACAGCCCTACATGACTACTGGAAAAACCATAGCTTTGACTAGATGGATCTTTGTCAGCAAAGTAGTGTCTCTGCTTTTAAATATGCTGTCTAGGTTGGTCATAGCTTTTCTTCCAAGGAGCAAGTGTCTTTTCATTTCATGGCTGCAGTCACCATCTGCAGTGATTTTGGAACCCAAGAAAATAAAGTCTCTCACTGTTTCTATTGTTTCCCTATCTATTTGTGATGAAGTGATGGGACTGGATGCCATGATCTTCGTTTTTTGAATGTTGAGTTTTAAGCCAGCTTTTTCACTCTCCTTTTTCACTTTCATCAAAAGGCTCTTTAGTTCTTCTTCGCTTTCTGCCATAAGGGTGGTGTCATCTGTATATCTGAGATTATTGATATTTCTCCCATCAGTCTTGATTCCAGCTTGTGCTTCATCCAGCCCAGAATTTCACATGATGCACTCTGCATAGAAGTTAAATAAGCAGGGTGACAATATGCAGCCTTGGCGTACTCCTTTCCTAATTTGAAACCAATCCATTGTTCCATGCCCAGTTCTAACTGTTGCTTCTTGACCTGTATACAGGTTTCTCAGGAGGCGGGTAAGGGGGTCTGGTATTACCGTCTCTTTAGGAATTTTCCACAGTTTGTTGTGATCCACACATTCAAAGGCTTTGGTGTAGTAAATAAAGCAGAAGTAGATGTTTCCTTCTACTATGTGTAAAACTGGCTTCCTACAGAAAGGTAGTGCCTGAAGAGCACCTAAAATTCCTTCCCTTTGCTATGGGGAGGGTTAAGTCAGAACTACATGGGAGAGTTTATTTAGCTCAGTGCTCCAATAAGTTAGCTACTGTTACTATCTATACAACCTGAGAAGTAGAAATGATGATCATTTTATCTTTAATCTCAGCTCTGCAGATTCCTCAGTGTCTATCCTGGACAGTTTGCTTAACTACTCTGAGCCCGTTCCTCATCTGCTGAATGGAGCTGATAGTAATAACTATCTTCTATGGTTGCTGGTAGATTAAATAAGAGAATCAAAAAGCTCATAGGACAGTGCTTGCCACGTGCTAACTATTATTGTCATTATTTGTGTCATATTAAAAAGCAGAGACATTACTTTGCCAACAAAGGTCCATCTAGTCAAGGCTATGGTTTTCCAGTAGTCACGTATGGCTTTGAGAATTGGATTATAAAGAAAGCTGAGCCCCGAAGAATTGATGCTTTTGAACTGTGGTGTTGGAGAAGACTCTTGAGAGTTCCTTGGACAGCAAGGAGATCCAACCAGTCAGTCCTAAAGGAGATGAGTCCTGGATGTTCATTGGAAGGACTAATGTTGAAGCTGAAACTCCAGTACTTTGTCCACCTGATGCTAAGGACTGACTCATTTGAAAAGACCCTGATGCTGGGACTGAGGGCAGGAGGAGAAGGGGACGACAGAGGATGAGATGGTTGGGTGGCATCACCAACTCAATGGACATGAGTTTGGGTAAACTCTGGGAGTTGGTGATGGACAGGGAAGCCTGGTTCATGGGGTCGCAAAGAGTTGGACATGACTGAGTGACTGAACTGAACTGAACTGATGAGAATTAAAAAGTATTATCAGTTTATCCTCAGATGCAGTTCTGTTCATGATACAGAGATATTCTTATTTGATAATAACTTTTATTAGCAAGTATGCTTATTTGCTAATACCTTTTCATCTATTTTTCACAAGCCTACCCTCTGTCTAGAGGTTGGCAGTCTTTCCAAAGAATGATCCTTAATTGCTGACTTAACATCATTTTGTTACTCTGGGGCACATGGGTCGAAATGAAAAGGGCAGGAATGACCATGGTGATCTCAGTAACCTTGGAGTAGAGGGTGACATCCATTCATTTCTTCATTCATTCACTTATGAAACTTGATTGAGAGCTTTCTGTATGCCAGGCTTGTGCTTGAAGCTGGCTGTATGGTGATAAACCAGACATGCTCCCTGTCCACTTAGAACCTTCCTCCCAGAGCTGCAGAGATCTAAATGACAGGATGGGGTGAACACAGAAGGATATGGGGATGCTGTCACTGAACCCTTTTACTCCTAGGGACATCTGGAAAGGTGGTCTAGGAAAAAACCATGTTTGAGTTGAGACTCGAAGGATGAGTAGAAGTTAGCCAAGGGGAGGGGTGGGCCAGAGTGGGCCACGGGAGGGAGAATACTTCAAGTAGAGGCATGAGCACATGCCAAGTTTTGGAGGTGAGGGAGAGCATGGCACATCGGATTTGTTAGTGGAGCAGTTGACCATATAGGCGATGGAGTGGTGGTCCTCAGGGACTTTTGCAAGCAATGTCACGTTTTTCCAGTATTCAAAGAATAGCCCCCTTGCCTTTTTTGAAAATAAACCATATGAGGCCAGCATTTCTTGTTTGACACTGAAATAATTGGCAATATTATGAGATTTAACCTCTGACGTTTCAATATTTTTCAATATTTCTTGTTCATTGATGCATCTTCAATGTGGCCATTACACTTCTCTCCCTATGCATGTATGTTCTCTGAACTTTTGAGATGTGCTCAAGTATAGTATTGATGGCTTGGAACTCTTCTGGCTCATTCTTTATAAGGAGGGGCTTAATGAACCAGTAGTTTGCAGTGTTCATACTTAATTTATATCCTAAAAATCACTAGCTTCCTATGAGGATAGATTTTGTGTGTGTGTGTGTGTGTGTGTGTGTGTGTGTGTGTGTGTATTAGATCCTGGTAACTCTAGGAGAGAAATCATGGGAGTAATATTGAATTAGTCATGATCTGATAGGATTTAGAAAATGTCTTTTGATTTCACAGAATAAAACACTAAGTTGCCTAGATTCTACTAATTACAGGTGTATGCTAGCTGCTTAATAAAAACATATGTAAATGAACAGATAAAATAAGCCCAGTTAGTGCCTGTGACCTCTTACTACTTTGTTGCCTCAAGAAAGATGAGAACCCTTGTCTTTTTCCTCTCAGCATTCCTGATTTGCATATACATGATTATCAACCATAGGTCGAATCGACTTAAAATTTAGTCACAACCTAAAAGTTCAGTCACAACCTAAAAAGTTATAGTTTGTTTGGCAGAAATTTTTAGGGCTTAAGCCTGGGAGGCAACATCTTAAGTAGCCCTCAGACAAGGCTCCAAGGAGCCAAGTGGAGGAGCCAGGTTATATAGAAGTTTTGCAACAAAGGGCAGGGAGCCTGAACATCAAAAATTTTTGTTAATCAAAACCAGATAACCCAAGTTAACGAATTTCGTGCTTCTTTATGTATGGGAAGATGCAAGAGTCTGGGCTCACTGAAATCATTCCTTTCATATGCATCTCAGGCTTCCTCACTGTAGGGAGTGGCTGCAGTCTGGTGGCTGCTACGTCGCAGGTGTTCTTCTTGAGTGCCTTTAAGGCTCACCAGCTCATATTCAGTCAGTTCAGTTCAGTTCAGTCGCTCAGTAG
>SJYX01014846.1:16417-33136 GCA_006410675.1 Oreotragus oreotragus | reverse complement strand
GAAGAAGAACTAAAGAGCCTCTTGATGAAAGTGAAAGAGGAGAGTAAAAAAGTTGGCTTAAAGCTCAACATTCAGAAAACGAAGATCATGGCATCTGGTCCCATCACTTCATGGCAAATAGATGGGGAAACAGTGGAAACAGTAGCTGACTTTATTTTTCTGGGCTCCAAAACCACTGCAGATGGTGACTGCAGCCATGAAATTAAAAGAAACTTACTCCTTGGAAGGAAAGTTATGACCAACCTAGACAGCATATTAAAAAGCAGAGACATCACTTTTTCAACAAAGGTCCGTCTAGTCAAGGCTATGTTTTTTCCACTGGTCATGTATGGATGTGAGAGCTGGACTATAAACAAAGCTGAGTGCCGAAGAATTGATGCTTTTGAACTGTGGTGTTAGAGAAGACTCTTGAGAGTCCCTTGGACAGCAAGGAGATCCAACCAGTCCATCCTAAAGGAGATCAGTCCTGGGTGTTCATTGAAAGGACCGATGTTGAAGCTGAAACTCCAATACTTTGGCCACCTGATGTGAAGAACTGACTCATTTGAAAAGACCCTGATGCTGGGAAAGGTTGAGGACAGGAGGAAAAGGGGACGACAGAGGATGAGATGGTTGGATGGCATCACTGACTCAATGGACATGGGTTTGGGTGGACTCCGGGAGTTGGTGATGGACAGGGAGCCCTAGCGTGCTGTGGTTCATGGGGTCGCAAAGAGTAGGACACAACCGAGAGACTGAACTGAACTGAAGTTATAATAATACAGGATGACATTTGAAACAGCTTCTTGGACTGAATGGAGGGTGTATGTTTTTTGAACATACATTTTTATTCTGTCTTCTTGGAGATTATGAAAAATTCTGGCCCATGGTCCTTCTTCTTGACATTTCCTTGCTGTATTTCCCAGTCAATTTGTCTAAGGATGATGTTTTCTCAAAACATTTCCCAGAGGTTAGATCAGGTCTGCGGGCCCATTAGGAGGCAGGGTTCTGCCAGAGGCTCATTTAACTAATAGCAGAGCATTCGATAAGTTATACTTCACTTTGTTCATTACTTCATCTTCAAGCCTGGCATGCTGAAGTCCATAGGGTCGGAAAGAGTTGGACACAACTGAGCGACTGAACAACATTTTAGCTCTAGTCCTACTGGCAGATGGCAGTGTGGAAATAGGGTCAGTCTACTGTCAGAGCCCCACAGAGACGGTTTTGTGTTCTCCATAGACTCACTGGCCTGGGGGTTGTGTGAGTATGTGTGTGTGCATTTAATTTTTCTTTATTTATTTCTGCCATCATGTTATGTACACTTTCTTGAATAGCATTTCTTGAACTGCTAGAGAGACTATGCATTTTTCCACATAATGAGTAAGGATTGTGTATTTTCTCTCAAGCATAACTTTCCTTGGATTCCTCACTAAATGGATTTTTGGGTAACCGATGATCTCTTTTTCAAACCACTGCCTCTAAGAATGTGTGATAGGTATGTTAGGTGTCAACTTGGTTAGACTCTGGTACCAGCTTTTGGTTTAAATATCAGCCTAAATGTTGCTATGAAGGTGTTCTTAAGATGTGATTAACATTTAAGTCAGTAGCCTTTAAATAAAGCAGATTAACCTTCATAATGTGGGTAGGTCCCATCCAATCAGTTGAAGACCTTAGAAAAAAAGACTGAGGTCCTTTGAGAAGAGGAAATTTGGTCTGCAGACTGCCTTCAGCTGTAACACCAGCTCCTGCTGGAATATCCCCCTGCCTGCCTGACTGCCATGTAAATTTCAGACTTGGTTGCCCACACAATCACATGAGCCAATTCTTTAAATAAATCCTCCTCTCACCCCAGCTCCCCTCATGTGTGTGTGTGTGTGTGTGTGTGTATACATATGTGCTTAGTCCCTCAGTTGCATCCAACTCTTTGTAACTCCATGGACTATAGCCTGCCAGGCTCTTCTGTTCATGGGGATTCTCCAGGCAAGAATATTGGAGTGGGTTGCCATGCCCTCCTCCAGGGGATTTTCCCAACCCAGGGACTGAATCCAGGTCTCCTGTATTGCAGGCGGATTTTTTACCTTCTGAGCCACCAGGGAAGCCCTGTATATACACATATACAGGTATCAGTTCAGTTCAGTCGCTCAGTCGTGTCCGACTCTTTGAGATCCCATGAATTGCAGCACACCAGGCCTCCCTGTCCATCACCATCTCCCGGAGTTCACTCAGATTCACATCCGTCGAGTCTGTGATGCCATCTAGCCATCTCATCCTCGGCTGTCCTCTTCTCCTCCTGCCCTCAGTGCCTCCCAGCATCAGAGTCTTTTCCAATGAGTCAACTCTTTGCATGAGGTGGCCAAAGTACTGGAGTTTCAGCTTTAGCATCATTCCTTCCAAAGAAATCCCAGGGCTGATCTCCTTCAGAATGGACTGGTTGGATCTCCTTGTAGTCCAAGGGACTCTCAAGAGTCTTCTCCAACACCACAGTTCAAAGGTATCAATTCTTTGGCACTCTGCCTTCTTCACAGTCCAACTCTCACATCCATACATGACCATAGGAAAAACCATAGCCTTGACTAGATGGACCTTAGTCGACAAAGTAATGTATCTGCTTTTGAATATACTATCTAGGTTGGTCACAACTTTTCTTCCAAGGAGTAAGCGTCTTTTAATTTCATGGCTGCAATTACCATCTGCAGTGATTTATATATATATTATAATAAATATTGTACTATGTGTGTGTGTGTAATACCACAGATAGATACAGAGAGAGATATACACACATACATTGTTGTTGTTTAGCATCTAAGTTGTGTCTGACTCTTCTGGGACCACATAGACTATAGCCCACCAGGCTCCTCTGTCCATGGGACTTCCCAAGCAAGAATGCTGGAGTGGGTTGCCGTTTCCTTCTCCAGAGGATCTTCCTGACCCAGGGCTTGAATCTGCATCTGTTACATTGGCAGGCAGATTCTTTACAACTGAGCCACCAGGGAAGCCCCACATACACACAGACATCATATGTACATGTTATGCACATACTATTGGTTCTGTTTCTTGGGAGAACCCTGACTAACCGCGACAGTGAGTATTCCATGATGCCTGAAGTCTGCACACCTGTGAGAGACCTGAGTTGCCTAGAACCGGAAGGCTGTGTCTGGCGTGGGTGGGGTGTTTGTGCTGTCTCAGAGTCTTCTGATCCAGCCTTCTTGCCACCACAATGGACCCAGGTTCCTACCAACCTGATGGATCCTCAACACTCAGACTTGGCCTGCTGTGGCCTTCCCAGGGGGACAAGATGGCACAGCAAGGGCATGTTTGTCTACCTGCTTCTCTGGTAAAATCTCAACCTTGAACATCCCCTTTTTTTGATCTTTCTGTTTCAGTTTCCTATAAAATGAGGGAATAACCCTAACCTTATAGGATCACTATAAGGATTAAATAAGAAAATGTTAACATGAGCATTGCCCTGGTTTTGACATATGAGAACGTTTTCATATGGTTCAACCTGAATTTTACATCCACAGGTATAACCTCCTGTTCTCCTTTTACAGTGGTCAGAGTTGGGCTCAGAAAGTGGAGAAATGGGGGACGCAGAACTCTGAGGGCACACTGTGTGACCTGGCACGACTTCTGTACTCTTCTGGGCCTTTCTCTTCTCATCTTTAAAAGGAGAGCATTTCCAAGGTTTTTGAAATTCTGTAGAGGAAGGGGTGAGGTCCAGTTTGCTCACTGCTTCTTCCAGTGCCTGGAGCAGAGTGTCATCAATACGTGTTTGTTGAATGAATGAATGAGTGAAGTACACGAAAAGGAAGGGTTAAGAGTCTCTCATTTATTCATGCCCAACATTTCTTGAGTATCTGCTTTTTATCAGATATTGTACTTGAACGGGAGGTGTTTAAGGTTAAATGAGACTGGTGTCCGCTTAAGAAGAGGAAGAGACACTAAAGAGCCTCCCCATCACATTCCGTCTCCCCAGCGGTGAGCCCAGAGGAAAGACCCTGTAAGGACACAGCAAAAAGGTGGCATCTACAAGCCCAGAAGAGATTCCTTCCCAGAAACCAAAGTTGCCACCATCTTGATCATGGCCTTCTAGCCTCCAGGACTTAAGAAAATGAATGTCTGTTGTTTAAGGCACCCAACCTGTGGTGTTTTCTTATGGCAGTCTGGGCAGACAGCTCTCAGGGGGCTCATAGGCTGATAATGCTGAATGATTAGTTGTCTGAGATAGGATAGATGGGGGCCCTGGAAGCTTGGGAAAAAATCAACTGAGACTTGAGATTGCAGAGGTGGGGGAGGGCCAAGGGAGGGCCAAGGGAGGTCCTCGAAAAAAGATGACATCTGTGCTAAATGTTGGAGGAGCAAAAATAAATGAGCCAGAGGAAGAGGGAAGAGATGGGTGTGGTGAGCCCTGGAACAGCCCAGTGAAGGCTCAGGAAACTATCAGGATAGGCAGCGCTTTGTAACTAGACAGCTTTGTAACCAGACAAAAGTGAGAAGCACAAAGTGAAGACTCAAAATTCTAGCAAGCTCTCTGGAGAATGAAGGGATGCAATGAAGAGAGAACACTGTTAACTTAAAAGAAGAAATCACAGGATTTCCCCCACGGAGTCCTCTTCATCCTTGCCTTAAATGTTGCTCATCACAGCTCTCTCTTTGTCCTGCTCTTATCTCGTGCTGTCTTTGGGTCACTTCATCCATCACCACCGAGGAACTCTCTTTACAGCTACATCTCCAGACCCTAATTCTCTTTTGAGCCACAGACCTGGAGGTCTTCCTGTCAACTGGACAATCATCTCCTAGTAGCTTGCAAGCACACTTGGGTCCACGTGCTCATATTGATCTCATCCTCTTTGCCCCCAAACCTGCTTCTCCTGCTCTCCCTTCCCAGGCACTCCCCTCTACCTAGTTACACCTTCCAGATACCTGCTAGACTCCCACCCAGTCTAATCCTGACAACTCTGCCTCCTTAAACTTCTCATCCATCTTCCCCCATCCCTGTTCATTTCATCCCACTAATACCATCCTACCTCCAGCTCTTACCGTCTCTCATCTGGTCTAAAACAGGGACTCTGGATGACTTTTTCTGTCCACCTTGCAACTCCTTCTGCATCCTCCTGCCACCCTGCCACCAGTGTCATCTCCCCAAAATGGAAATCAGCTGAAACTCTTAGATCCTCACTTTCCTGCAGTTTAAATTTGAGTCTATAGCATTACGGACAAGAATGCTAATAGTACTTTGCTTCTGATGGGATCCATTTGTGCTTCCAGAACTTGAGCAGGAATTTGTCCAGGGGACTGCAGTGTAGACAGGCTAGATTTTCATTCTTCCAAGGGAGAGGGAGAGACCATAAGTATTGATACTTCCTAGAAACACTGCTCAGTGCCCTGGCACTCTGATCTTTACCGAGCATGTTTCATGAAGGTGGATCCCATCTGGATATATCTCCCAAGAAGATGCTGAGGAAAACACAGAAATTATTTGCCAGGGCAGAGACTAGAGTAAGCCCCAAGTGAGGCACAAAATGTAAGAAGGCCCTTACTCTTGGGTCGTGCAAGGCCCTGTGCATTCATTCAGTCAGCTATTTATTTTTCAGTCATGCTCTGCAGCTTGTGGGATCTTAGTTCCCTGACCAGGGATCAAACCCGCATCCTTGGCAGTGGAAGGAGTAGTAATCGTTGGACCACCAGGGAATTCCCAAGGGTCTCTAAGTTCTACATCATTGGCACCTCACTAGCCTCACCTTCACCGTGTGCATGTGTTCACCTTGCTTCTTATGTTATTAGTATGAACCGTGAAAAGCAGCCTGGCTACAAATTACCAGCAGTTTATGAGTTTGCTGCTGCTGCTGCTGCTAAGTCGCTTTAGTCATGTCTGACTCTGTGAGACCCCATAGACAGCAGCCCACCAGGCTCTCCCATCCCTGGGATTCTCCAGGCTAGAACACTGGAGTGGTATGAAAGTGAAAAGTGAAAGTGAATTCGCTCAGTCGTGTCCGACTCTTTGAGACCCCTTGGACTGCAGCCTACGAGGCTCACCCATCTATGGGATTTTCCAGGCAAGAGTACTGGAGTGGGGTGCCATTGCCTTCTCCAGGAAGATATTTAAGCAGTTATAATTGTTATTATGCTTTATAGTGTGTTCATTCAAATGATAACACTATATACTTCAAATAAGAAAATATGCAGATAAAATCACATTAGATACAATAAGGTTACAAAACTATATGCATAGAAAAATCCCAGACTAGTTAATACTCAATACATGCTTATGAAAAAAACAGAAGAAAATATACAATAATGTTAACAAGGTTATTTCTAGGTTTTAGGGATTATGGGTGATTTTGGGGGATTGAAAAAAATTTTTTTCCTATGGTTTTTAAAATAACATGTCTTTCATAATAAAAATAAGAGTTCCTTTAAGTAATTTTTAAAAGAAAATTTATTTCACCTTGTCACTGTGTGTGTGTGTGTGTGTGTGTGTGTGTGTGNAAGGTTATTTCTAGGTTTTAGGGATTATGGGTGATTTTGGGGGATTGAAAAAAATTTTTTTCCTATGGTTTTTAAAATAACATGTCTTTCATAATAAAAATAAGAGTTCCTTTAAGTAATTTTTAAAAGAAAATTTATTTCACCTTGTCACTGTGTGTGTGTGTGTGTGTGTGTGTGTGTGTGTGTGTGTGCGCGCGCGCGCGTTCAGTCATCTCATTCTTTGTGACCCTATGGACTGTAGCCCACCAGACTCCTCTGTTCATGGGATTTTCCAGGCAAGAATACAGGAGTGGATTGCCACTTCTTTCTCCAGGGGATCTTCCTGACCCAGGGATCCACCCTGAGTCTTTGCATCTCCTGCATAGGCTGGCAGACTCTTTACCACTAGTGACACACTGGTATTCCTAATAAGTCACCTCTCTAACTCTGGCTTGGGAGAGAGGCTGAGAATTTTTTGGAGACAACCAATAGGATTTGTTGCTGTCATCTGTAATCCTTGAGAGCACATTTGGTTCAGATCATCTCTATGGCGGCACCGCTCCACAAATTCCACTGTTTGTCCAGCAGCTGCTGACTCTGACAGTGATGGGACATGTGTCTTGCGCACAGCAGTCCCTGTCTGTGTCCTGGGCCCACCACGACCAATGGATATTTCAGCTCCTTAACTTTGATATGTTGCTAAAACTACTTGAAACAAGGGCTGTGAGCTATAACTGGCTGTTCAGAAGCCCAGGTATGAAGGGCTGTCTCAAACCCAGAGTGGGTCACTCAGGAGTCAGACACCCAGCCCTCCCACTAGCCCCAGACTCCAAGAAGCTGGATTTCCTTTCAGATTCATCCATTTTGCTTTTTTTAAAAAGTTTTTGGCCACACCTTGTTGCATGTTGGATCTTAATGCTCTGACTGGGAATTGAACCTACACCCCCTGCACAGGAAGGAAGAAGGTTTAACCACTGGACCACCAAGAAAGTCCCATATTAATTGATACTTATGACCTCTGTTCATCTTACATTCAGAGATGAAGAAAGCTAAAGCTCAATTTGAACTCAGGATGATAAAGAACCAAGAATCAAGAATGCCCTTCCTGCCTCCATCTTTTCATCAATAAAGAGAGAGCTGGTTTGGGGGGTGGGGAGCGGGGTCTCCAAATATCGGATGCGTATCAGACAAGCTGGTGTGCAGACATGCACTTCCACTACCAGCGCTGTCACAGAGCCGCCCTGGTGAAGCTAATGCTGAAGGATCGGTCTGTTTCTGTCTGGGCTGGCACAGCCAGGGCGGCACATACCTTGCTGGCAACCATCAGCAGCTGGTCCTCAGGCTGGTCCACCGCTGTACCCTCCCAGTTTACAGATGGGGACAATCTAACGATCCTCCGGGCCACATAGCTTGAAGAAAGCTGTTTTGTTCTCTTTTAAAAGATTGTAAAAGGGACCTACACATCTAGCAGAAATAATTAGAACTCACAGAATCATTCTCCCTAATTAGAGGTCCCATCAGTCATTTGAGAATTCCCAGATTCGCTCCAACCTAGGATGCAAACATCAAATAATTGCCCTTATTATTTATAATGTGCATATATGCTTTTTTTTTCCCCCAGAATCTTTCACCCAGGACAATTCCTAAGAGACTGAAGAATATGCAGTGATAGCACTGTATCAAATCTAAGTATCATTTAAAAAGAAAACGTAATTCTAACATCGTAAAAAGAAGAGGGGAGGAAAGCAGGAGAACAAAGGGAAAAGGAGCAAGAAGGCAAAGGGCTTCCACAGGAAACACCACATACTGGAAACGATTCCACAATTAAACCAGAAGCTCGCTCTACACACCGTCTCCCCCTAAATCCTCTGTGCTGAAATGTCCACTCACCTGCCTTTCTTCGACATCTCCTGTATGTCTCTTTTTCGCCAGTGCACTCTGCTTTCAGTAGGCAAAACCCACGCCCACCACAAAAAGAAAACGCCAACTTTCATATTCTGGACGGCCAATGTGGGTTTCCAAATCCAAACAGTTCTCTGAAGAAACAGCAAAAAAAAAAAAAAAGGAAAAGGATGTTCTTTTTCTCTCTTAAGACATTATTGGTCTTTTCATTATTAGAAAGATGTTTATTCACGGAAAAAAAAAAATCAGCCCACAGTCTGCAATCTGGAGAGCAGGAGAAAGCAATTTCCACTAAACCTATAAATCCTCCTACGTCAGATGTCAGGGATAAAAAAAAAAAAAAAGGAAAAGGATGTTCTTTTTCTCTCTTAAGACATTATTGGTCTTTTCATTATTAGAAAGATGTTTATTCACGGAAAAAAAAAAATCAACCCACAGTCTGCAATCTGGAGAGCAGGAGAAAGCAATTTCCACTAAACCTATAAATCCTCCTACGTCAGATGTCAGGGATTTTCTGCAGGGAGGTTGCAGTCCTGTGTCCCTGGCTGACAATTATTTTGGCTGGTCTAAATAAGTTCATCGTCAGACGTGGTGAATTCGTTCTTAAAGATCTGTATGAATTTCTGGTCCAACGAATAGAAGGAAGTAAGGAGGAACCAAAACAATTTCCAAATCCAGAATTGCCTGAGGTGCTGAATTGCTTCTTTTGCCCTGAAAATGAGCTCCTCCCTGGATCTATTTTAAGCTTTTAGCCATTATTATTTGCTTCAGATGAGGGGTGGATTTGGACAGCTCCCCGCCCCCACTCCTCTCTGTGGTTGAATCTGTGGAAACTCAGGGCTTTGTAACTAGTTGGGTTGTCTATTTGGCTAACGCTTCAGCAGAAGGCTAATCCTTGTCTGATGGACCCTCCAGGAATCTTCTCATCCTCTGTGGATGTGGTTTTCATCGTCTTTGTTTTGTCTGTTTTGCTTTGATGTGGAGGATAGTAAATGTTTTCTTTTTCTGTATTTTTTCTTTATACTGGAGTCTGTTTGATTTACAGTGTTGTATTAGTTTCAGGTGTACAGCAAAGTGATTTAGTTATACATATACAATATCTGGAGAGAAGGCAATGGCAACCCACTCCAGTACTCTTGCCTTGCAAATCCCAGGGATGGAGGAGCCTGGTAGGCTGCAGTCCATGGGGTCACTAAGAGTTGGACACAACTGAGAGTCTTCACTTTCACTTTCATGCATTGGAGAAGGCAATGGCAATCCCCTCCAGTACCCCTGCCTGGCAAATCCCATGGATGGAGGAGCCTGGTGGGCTGCTGTCTATGGGGTTGCACAGAGTCGGACACAACTGAAGCGACTTAGCAGCAGCAGCATACAATATCTGGACTTTCAAGGTGGGACAGTGGTAAAGAATCTGCCTGCCAATGCAGGAGGTACAAGAGATGCCAGTTCCATCCCTGGGTCAGGAAGATCCCCTGGATCAGGAAAGGGCTACCCCCTCCATTATTCTTGGCTGGAAAATTCCATGGCAGGCTACAGTACATGGGGTTGCAAAGAGTCAGACAAAACTGAACACACACACATACAGATATCTATTCTTTTTCATATTATTTTCCCATATAGATTATTACAGAATATGTAGCGTTCCCTATCCTATACACTAGGTCCTTATTGATTATCTATTTTATATGTAGTAGTGTGTATCTGTTAATCCCAAACTCCTAATTTATCCCTCCCCACCTCATTACTAACAAAGCTAGTGGAGGTGGTGGAATTCCAGTTGAGCTATTTCAAATCCTGATGCTGTGAAACTGCTGCACTCAATATGCCAGAAAATTTGGAAAACTCAGNTGGGGAAACAGTGGAAACAGTGGCAGACTTTATTTTGGGGGCTCCAAAATCACTGCAGATGATGATTTCAGCCATGAAATTAAAAGACACTTACTCCTTGGAAGAAAAGTTATGAACAGCATAGACAGCATGTTAAAAAGCAGAGACATCACTTTGTCAACAAAGGTCCATCTAGACAAGGCTATGGTTTTTTCCAGTAGTCATGTGTGGATGTGAGAGTTAGACTGTGAAGAAAGCTGAGCACCGAAGAATTGATGCTTTTGAGCTGTGGTGTTGGAGAAGACTCTTGAGAGTCCCTTGGACTGCAAGGAGATCCAACCAGTCCATCCTAAAGGAGATCAGTCCTGAATGTTCATTGGAAGGACTGATGTTGAAGCTGAAACTCCAATACTTTGGCCACCTGATGTGAAGAGTTGACTCGTTTGAAAAGACCCTGATGCTGGGAAAGATCAAAGGCAGGAGAAGGGGACAACAGAGAGTGAGATGGTTGGATGGCATCACCGACTCAATGGACATGAGTTTGAGTAAACTCCGGGAGTTGGTGATGGACAGGGAAGCCTGGCGTGCTGTAGTCCATGGGGTTGCAAAGAATCGGACACGACTGAGTGACTGAACTGAACTGAACTGCACCTTGCCTTTCACTTTTGGCAGCTAAGTTTGTTTGCTAAGTTTTTTAGCCAGTTTTTGCTTTGTAAATAAGTTCATTTGGATCATTTTTTACAGATATCACTTATATGTGCTATCACATATTTATCCTTCTCTGACTTTATGTAGTATGATCATCTCCAGGTCCATTTGTGTTGCTGCAAATGGCATCATTCATTCTTTTTTATGGCTGAGTGGTATTCCATTGTATATATGTACCACATCATTATCCATTCATCTGTCAATGGACATTTAGATTGCTTCCATGTCTTGGCTATTGTAAATGCTGCAATGAACATTTGGATGCATGTATCTTTTTGAAGTATGGTTTGCTCTAGATATACACCTAGGAATGGGATTTCTGGATCATATGGTAGCTCTATTTTCAGTTTTTTAAGGAACCTCCAAACTGTTCTCTGTAATGGCTGTAGCAATTTACATTCCCACCAACAGTGGAAGAGTGTTGATTTTCTTTATGCTATTTTACAACGCTGTGAAAGGTAGATATTAACATGTAGAAAACTAACAGTAAGACATATCTTTCCTGTCCATAGCTATGCAAATTATTCCTTTTGTCCACTAGAGAATATAAATCTCTGAAAAGCAAATCCTCATTTGAACCAGTTATAGCATGTTCCCTCACTAATTAATGAATTAAGCAATTCTTTCACATGTGTTCATTTTATGGTTATGTGAGTCATAATTAAATCCTCTTGTGTAAATCAGAATAGAGCATTTTCAATAAATACATGTTGGAAACAGTTCAACGCACAGAAAGAAAGGAAGAATATTTGATGTCTCCAGAAGTCAATATAAGCCAAACATCATTAGATACTTAGTTGATGTGTGTGTGTGTGTGTGTGTGCATCTGTACTCAGTTATTTCGGACTCTTTCTGACCCCATGGACTGTAGCCCGCCAGGCTCCTCTGTCCATGGGATTTCCCAGGCAAGAATACTGAAGTGNTCCAGAAGTCAATATAAGCCAAACATCATTAGATACTTAGTTGATGTGTGTGTGTGTGTGTGTGTGCATCTGTACTCAGTTATTTCGGACTCTTTCTGATCCCATGGACTGTAGCCCGCCAGGCTCCTCTGTCCATGGGATTTCCCAGGCAAGAATACTGAAGTGGGTTGCATTTCCTGATCCAGGGGATCTTCTCGACCCAGGGATTGAACCCCAGTCTCCTGTCTCTGACATTGGTAGGTAAATTCTTTACCACTGGGCCACCTAGGAAGCCAACAGTGACTTGCTGAAGAACCAATGTATCAAAGTGGGATCATTCTGGGGTTGACTATATTAAAATGTCTCCAGGCCAAGAAGGCATTGAGAGGGACATTAAATGGCTTTTTGATGCCCAGATTAGAAAATCTCTTTCTTTCTTGTTTGGGGAACCCCAGACTAGCTCCAGCAGCCAGAAGTCTGGACATAACCACAGAGAACAAACCTGGATGGCCTCACAGGGGCAGTTCCTACCTTTTCTCGGTAGCTTTGTAGAGAGTTGGCTCAGCAGATCTGAGTTAGCTCAGTGGACGCACAGGCTGATACCAGGTGCTGAGCTTTCCAACAGAGCTACTTCTTCCTTCACCAGGAAGCTCCCATGGCAGAGCTGGATGGCAGAAGCCCATCCTGGAGCCATTTAGCCCCAGTCAACCATGCCCAACACAACTCAGGGGGGTCAGGAGAGCGCAGAAAACTGTGTGATCTTTGCTGCTTTCCTGCTTGTAAGTGCTCTTGATGAATGTTGTTTTGGTTTTTTTTTTTTTTTCCATTAACACCACATGACTCCATTGAAGAGTATCTGTGCCCCTCTGCACAACATGGACATGGGAAGGAGTTGACAAGACATCTGAAGATAAAAAAATAAGATAGAAAAGTAAAAATTCAGAAGCAAATAACCTAGACTGATGGGGGTGCCTGCTGCATATGATGGTCTTTTTTGTCTTGTTGCCCTTTCTTAGTGTGTGGTCCTTAGATGCACAAAGTTGGGTGGCCACTAAGACTGTGGTCCAGGCCACTGAGAGAGGCAAGGAGAAGAAATGAAAGGCAAGCAATTTCACAAGTGACACAAGAGCTGTAGTCATCACTTTTATTCACATTCCACTGGCAAAAACTTGGCCACATAGCCACTCCTAGCTGTGAGGAGCCTGAGAAATGCACTCTCTAGCTGAGTCACCTTCAGTTCAGTTCAGTTCAGTTGCTCAGTCGTGTCCGACTCTCTGCGACCCCATGAATCGCAGCACGCCAGGCCTCCCTGTCCATCACCAACTCCCAGAGTTCACTCAAACTCACGTCATCAAGTCAGTGATGCCATCCAGCCATCTCATCCTCTGTCGTCCCCTTCTCCTCCTGCCCCCAATCCCTCCCAGCATCAGAGTCTTTTCCAATGAGTCAACTCTTTGCATGAGGTGGCCAAAGTACTGGGGTTTCAGCTTTAGCATCATTCCTTCCAAAGAAATCCCAGGGCCGATCTCCTTCAGAATGGACTGGTTGGATCTCCTTGCAGTCCAAGGGACTCTCAAGAGTCTTCTCCAACACCACAGTTCAAAAGCATCAATTCTTCAGTGCTGAGCTTTCGTCACAGTCCAACTCTCACATCCATACATGACCACAGGAAAAACCATAGCCTTGACTATACGGACCTTTATTGGCAAAGTAATGTCTCTGCTTTTGAATATGCTATCTAGGTTGGTCATAACTTTTCTTCCAAGGAGTAAGCGTCTTTTAATTTCATGGCTGCAGTCACCATCTGCAGTGATTTCACCTTATGTCCAGCTAAAATTCCATCTCTATGGGAAAAAAGGAGAGTAAATTTGGAGGAACACTCAGCCATCTGCCAAACTCTCCAACTTTGCTTTCCATCTTGCGAATCAGGTAGCAGTGACTTGAATTGCAGCTTCTATTCCAATAAACCCCTTTTGTTAGGGTTTACTGGGTCCCTTTCCTCCTGGTCTGCTTTATAATATAGAGCTAAACTTTTCAGGTCAGTCAGAGCATCCAGACTAAAGAGAGGGGACAAAACGTCAGTCAGACCATTCATCTGAGGCTCGTCGAAAGGCTGGTATTTACGATGAGCAGCTCAGTTACCACCCCAGTTCTGCATTGCTATTTTAATTCAGGTCAAAGTCCTTGATCCCTAGGTCCTTTTAAGCCCATCTGTAATGTGTGCTCTCTTTCTCGTTTCCGTGTTGCCCCTTCCCTGTTGAACCACCAATCCCACTAAAAACACTTAAATTACTTAATTCAAGTTATTTAATACGGCAATGACAATAGGCTGTCTGGAGACTGTGTGTGCTAAGTTGCTTCAGTCATGTCCAACTCTTTGCAGTCCTATGGACTGTAGCCCACCAGGCTCCTCTGTCCCTGGGATTCTCCAGGCAAGAATACTGGAGTGGGTTACCATTCCCTCCTCCAGGGGATCTTCCCGAGTGAGGGATCAAACCTGCGTCTCCCACATTGACAGATAGGTTCTTTACCAGTAGTGACACCTGGGAAGCCNAAGCTCTAGACATTACCACAGTACATTAGAAAGACCCATTTCTCTCTGACTGTGTGCTTCACACTTGGGATATAACAGGAAGGTGTATGCGTGACAGGCAGGGAAAGCGGATGCATCAGCCATACATGTGCATCAGCCATACATATGCTTAGAGAGGAGCTTCCCTATAGCTCTTCACTGGTGCTTCAGGAAGATCCCCTGGAGGAGGGCATGGCAACCCACTCCAGTGTTCTTGCCTGAAGAATCCTACGGACAGAGGAGCCTGGCAGGCTACAGTCCATAGCGTCACACAGTCAGAAGACACGGCCGAAGCAGCTTGGCACAGCACAGCACATGGGAACAAGGGAGTGCCCTATTCGGTGGTATGGCAGGAACTGCTCTATCCTATACTCTGTATTTTCCCCTTCTTACAGCATTTCCTCTTTGGGGGCTAGGTATATGCCTATTCAGAATAAATACATTTCCCAGCATTCTTTGCAGGTAGATGTGGCCAAGGGACCAAGTTCTGTCCAGTGGGAAGTGTGTGACAGCCTCCTGGAACTCTCTTTTAAAGATTACAGGCACGTGTCCTTTCCCCTCCATCCCCTTAAGCATTCTGCTTCTCCAGTGGCAGAAATGATGGCTGGTGGTCCAGCGGTTAAGATGCCATGCTTCCACTGCAGGGGGCACGGGTTTGATCCCTGGTCGGGAAACTAGGATCCCACATGTTATGTGGCAGGACTAGAAAAAATAATAAAATAAAATTGAAAAAACAGTGATGGCTCAAGCTCGTGCCACTGTCTTGAACCATGAGGTCAAGGGCCACACTCTAAGGCTACATGCGGTGAGCTAGAAAGCCCAAGTTTTCCGTCTCTGAGGTCTGTATGGAGAGAGCTGATGTACTGTCTGGATTGCCTCTTCCAGACTTCTTTCTTCTGAAGCCCTTGTTCTTTCACTGGTAACTGAGTCTAATGGAAACAGCAAGTCACTGAAAGCAAGTCACTAAGAAAAAATGCAACCTGGAAGGTATTCCATGACATGAAGAAAATTTTTTCAAAGGAGTTTTCCTGAAGCCAGAAATATACTCCATGATGCTCAATGAATAGCAAGATTCAGTGAAAAATCCTGAGAGCTGGGCCATCTCATTCCAGCTTCAGAGAGAACCCATGTAGTACCAGGATCGGGGTATTCATAGGTGTCCCAGGGCGTCAGAGGGCTGAGAGGATGAAATCTGGAGCCAATAGGACAAGCCTCAACCCAGGTCACATGTTGCAACCAGTTTTGCATAGTCTGATGGATACTAACTAATTTAGGGTATCTGGACAAAATACTTTTGTCCATATTAGGGTATTACTTTTTCTTTAATAACTAGCCATCTGACATAAAGCCTGTCACTCAGCCTCTCTGGGTATGTCTTTTTACCTGCAAAATGAAGGGTGAGACAGTTCCCTGGAAAGTTGGCCCCCCAACACTCCAGCCGGTCCATGACAGTTTTCATCTGTTCTTTTGATGAAAATTTCAGGGTAAAGAGCAGACTAGAAGGATTTTATATTCTGAGATCACGTCTTGCTACATTTTCAGTGTGAAAATTTTTGTTGTTGATTTAGAAATGATTGTGGGGTTTCTAGGTGGTAAAGAATCCACCTGCCAATGTAGGAGACACAGGTTCAATCCCTGGGTTGGGAAAATCCCTTGCAGGAGGCAATGGCAATTCACTCCAGTATTCTTGCCCAGAGAATCCCATGAACAGAGGAGCCTGGCAGGCTATAGTCCATAGAGTCAAAAAGAGTCAGACACAGCTGAACAACGGAGCGCCAGAAATGATTGCAGTTATAGATGCAATTATAGATTGGTTTGTGGGTGGTTTCAAATATTTTCACTTGGCAAAATTAAAAGTTGGCTCGTCCTCTCCTTCTTCCCTTTCTTATCCTTCTTCTTCCTCCTCATCCCCTTCCTTCTCCCCTTTGTCTATTTTTTAATTTTCTGAACTGAATACTTCAGACCTTCTAACTCATTCCTCCCATCCACACTAAGAGGCCAGAATTATCCTCTTTTTTTTTTTCAGATAGAGAGATTAAAACTCAGAGAGATTAATTAAATTACTCAAGGTCACATAGCTGGCAAAGTGCATTCACTTCAAATCTAGCTTCCTGCCTCCATACTGAACATGAATAAGTGAAAGATAAAAAGAAAAGAAATTAGATAAAAAGATAAGGCATCCTTTTTTCTAATTACAAAGCTATAATGCAGTACCTTTGAAGCAATTTCTCTACAAACAGCAGAGTTAAAAAAACATTTTGGCAAAAATCGTACATGTGTACCTACTTGTAAAAGGTGTAACTATGAGGAAAATGGAGAAGGCAATGGCAACCCACTCCAGTACTCTTGCCTGGAAAATCC
>SJYX01014846.1:0-12675 GCA_006410675.1 Oreotragus oreotragus | reverse complement strand
CCCTGCCCCTCGGAGCTGACATTGTAAGGCTTGTTACACCTGTAGTTACATCCTCTGCTGCAGCTTTCACTCACATGCACTCTCTCTGCTCACAGGAGGAAGGAGAGAGGTTCATGGCCACGCTCTGCAGCCCTTCAAGGCCACGGCAGCCTGGACGTGGTGGGTAATCGGAAATATGGGGCCGCAGCTGCCAGCTTCCTACTGGGTGCAGAGGAGGGGTGCTCTCTGGGGGAAAGGAAAGGTGACGGGAAGGAGGAACTGGGTAAAGGCAGAAGGTCAGAAGAGGCTGGCAACCAGAGGTCCAGGACCTGGGTCTAAAATCTTCCTTCAAGCAGTTTGGGCAAATCCAATGTCGGAGCAGAAAACCAAAGCTCTACATGGTAGTACCTGCCTGCCTGTCACTCCCAACTTTGGCCTTCATTCCACCCATGCCAGGAGGCCAGGTACCTTCTGGATTAAGGAATGCTGATAGGAGCCCCTTGGGCCCTTTGTGTCTCATACCGCACAGCTTTCTTGTGGGAAACCATAAAAGTGAAAAGGTTTGGAGCCAGAAGCCCCAGTTCTATTTCTGGCCTGTATCTTGCCATTTTCACCTCTTACCTTCTCCAAACCCTACTGCAGCATCTCTCTCTCCCTAGAGCAGATCCTGAAGCACTCCCCAAGAACCTCTTGGGTTCCAGGGAACACCATTTGCAAGCTATGCAAAACTGTCCCCCTAGAATTTATTTCAGACTTGGTATGAGCCTCTTAAAAAGAGTTACTGTTATTAACAACCACCACCACCAGAAAAGAGTTGGGATTATAAGAAAATCATGAACTCTGGGAGTGGGACTCAGGCACTGAGAGTTTTTCAACAGTTTGCCAGGAGACTAATCCAGGCCTGGGAAGCAGGGATTAAGGGGAATAATGAAAACATCAAGGAAATGCCTCAGTGCACACATGTATAACATGCTTTGGAAATATAGATGCGTTAAAGATAAGTTATGCTCCAGGAAGGGAGAGTATGTAAGGGAAAGTCACAAATGGGAGGCAATATCTGAGCTCAACTTTAAATTATGAGGGAGGGGTCCCTAGGGCCTCCCTACTTAAGATGTGGTCTGCAGGCCAGCAGCACTGACGTCTCCAGGACACTTGTTAGAAACACATAATCCTGGAACTTTCCTGGAGGTCCAGTGGCTAACAGTCTGCACTCCCAATGCAGGGGACCTGGTTCAGTTCCTAATTGGGGAACTAAGATCACACCTGCCACAGCTAAGATGCAGCTCAACCAAATAAATATTTCTTAAAAAGAATGAAAGAAACGCATAAGCCAAGGTCCCCTCCCAAACCTACTAAATGAGAATCTGCATTTTAACAAGGTCTGCAGGTTATTAACAGGCACGTTTAATGTGAGATACCTTGGGCTAAATGGACTAATCAGCACTCGCCGTCATAAACCTGGTCAGTTTAAATTCAACGTGGTGTGCTACACCTGAAGTTGGTTTTTCAATTTATCTTTTAAAATAAATCCCAAACCTGATATTCTCATCTGCAGGTCTAAAAGTGAGGACTGAGCATTTTAATGAATCCGCTGATGGAGAGGATGTTTATACTACGGGTGTGGATTGCCCTCAGACAGCTCTGGAGGTTAGACAGGCTGGGACATAGGTCTCTTCCGGCATGGGATTTAGCTCTCAGTGCAAATAGGCCAGTGTTCTTGCCCTCAGACACATGCTGGCACACAGCCTTCCCCGTGGGTACCATTTTAACTTGCGTCACATTGCTTAGTGATTGGTGTGGGGTTAGGGGTAAAGGGTTGGGGATGCGTAGACTGCTCTGAATGGCTGCTGGTTCAACAGCTCAGCTTCTGGTCTCAAGGAGCTAAGCCCGTGGCCTAGTTTAAGTCTCAATTCCAACTGGCTGTTAGGATAACTCCAGGCAGACATGTTTCAGCACAACCCAAGCCAGTTTGGGTTTTGTTTTTCAGCCGCTTCTCTAAGTAAAGAAATAAATAACTTTTTGCCTGAAAATACTATGAGCAACCAATTCTTTCATGCAAATCCACCTACCTGATGGGTTGAACACAATTATGGAAGATGGCACATTTCAGTCAGTATGTAGAATGAAAATCCTTGAGACCCCCGTGAGGTTTCTGTGAGAAATTAATTAGGAGCCACACATCCAGTTTTCACTGCAATGCTCTTGGAGCAGAGAATGCACTCCACACTCCTCCCTTTACACACTGCAGTTGCCTGCCCAGAGGCATATGGGATCCTAGTTTTCCCACCAGGGATCGGACCTACACTCGCCTGCAGTGAAAGTGCAGAGTCTTAACCACTCAAGACTGCTGCTTCCCAAGCAGGGTCCACAGACCCGGTAACCAGGTTATAAACACCATTCTTGGACCACCTCCACCAACTCCAATAGAAGAGTTTGAAGAACCCACCATTAAAACCACAACTTCATCCAGGCCAGTTATACCATAGTATTCTTTTGAAGTCCTCCAAGAAAACAAGAATCTAAAACCATCTATTGTAAATAAATAGCAGTTCTCCGAACATTTTTCCTTCTACCCACATAAACCTTTTGTACTTGAGAGACTGATTCCTCTTCTTTGCCAAGGAAGGCCATCATCTATCTGCACGATTAAAAAAAAGCTAATTTATTTGGCTGAGCCAGGTCTTCACTGAGGCACATGGGATCTTTAGTTGTGGCATGTGGGATCTTCATTCCCTGACCAGGGATTGAACATGTGCACCCTGCACTGGGAGTTTGGAGTCTTAACTACTGGAAACCGGGGAAGTCCCCTTCGTGCATGATTGACCCCATCTAGCCTCTGGCCTCCATCTTGCTTCGTTTGTTCACAGCCCTTACCCTCCTCAGTTTTTATGTTTTTATTTGCCCCCAGCCCTCCTCTCCCCTACTTGAGAGTATTCCTTCTTATTGTATCTGTGACAGTCTTCAGTTTATTCTATTTCTCTGATCAGCATTCCTCTTCCCACCTAAATAAGTACTCCCAAGCTTTTATCTTCAGATCTCTTTTCTGCTTTTCGTCTGAGGAGTTTTGTTCCCCTTGATAGAGCTTCCTTAAGCACATCTGGGAAGATAGTCCCAAACCTTTATTCCCTTCAGCCCTAGACCAGCTTTATTAAGTTTTTACTTGACATCTCCGCTTGCCTGCCAGACCCAGACTCCTCACCTTCCACTGAACTAGCTTCTTCCTCTGCCTGCCTGGTCTAAGTCAATGTCAGCACACAAGCTGCACTTCTAAACACTGAGCTTAACATGAACTTTCTCCACTATCATCATCATTATAATCCTGCCTCATTGCTTCCCTGAAACTCAGCAACTTTCCAATTTTTTAATTCATGGTCTCCCTTCTGGAGAGGGAAGAACAAAATCAAAGTGGTTTTGGAGAGTTCTAACTTTCTAAACTTGCTTACAACCCAGAGCTCTGGTTTTTCTTTGACATTCATGGGCCCAGACAAGACCCATCCAATTTCTTCCCCAGGTTTATTTCCAGTGGAATGAAACTAGAAGGACCTTTGACCCTGGGGTCCTGGAACTGCTAGGATGCGAACCCAAGACTTTTGTACATTTGGTGGAGTGTTTGCTCACAGTTCCCTGAACACACCCAAGCTTACCTTCTGCCATGGTAATTTTCCCTTCCCTCCTTTCCTATTAGTTGAAATTATATCTAGCCATTGCTCAAAATTTACCATAAACAGCAAAATCTGTAATCTCTCCCTCTTTTGAACCATTTTGAATGCCTACTCTGAGTGTGAACTTTTTTATCTTTTGTCTTTCTTTTTTTTTTGTCACTCTGCACAGCCTTGTGGGATCTTTGTTCCCTCACCAGGGATTAAACATGGGCCTCAGCAGTGAAAGCATCAAGTCCTAACCCCTGGCCCTTCAGGGAATTCCCCAGTGTAAGTTTCTTAGTGATTAAAAGGAGTTTCCCATTCATTTCTTTATCTGCCACCACCCCAGGCACCACCCCATCTCCCACCTGGGCATAAGGCCTTGAAGACAAGTGCACGATAAATGTTGTCTCTTTGGTGTCCAAGAAGTATGTCTGATCATCAGTTTTTGTATAATACCTGTTTCTTTTATTCCAGCATACACATGTTTTACAATTTAACATTGTTGAAGTCGGGATTCATCCTATCATCACTGACTGCTATAATTTAATTAGCAGCATTTTTTCCTCTCAGTGGTACGTAAACTATGGGGGCATCTTACATTTGATGGTGCCTTAGATTCAGTGAAATCAAGCATCATTCAAGCATCTCTGATAACAATTATGTTCACTCATCTGTCCTCTCTCTACGGTGAATCATTCTCTTCTCAACGTTTCTTTAATTCCTATTCTCCACTCCTACAGTTGTCTCCTCTTTACCTCATTTAAATCTCTACCTTTCTCACATAAAGTCACATTATTACACTACAATAAGACTGTGCTAAATCCGAAGGTGTTATTGGCTTATAATAAAATGCTGTTTACAATTCTGTTTGCTATAGAATAAATGCCAGTTCACTATATAAGCTAGTTAAAATACATCTTTATTTTTGTTAAGTGTGAACAGGCCACCATGCTATAGGAGCTTCCATTTATGAAGACAACGTGGTCAGAAGTCAAGCACTGTTGAAATTAAATATGACAACTAGAGCAACAGGATGTATTTTTAACAACAATGTAATTATCATTCTTAGAGCAGCAGTGTGGCCTGGAGAGTCTCCAGAGAGTAAAGGTTTCTAAACATTTCCAGATACCCTGTACCATGCAATTTCCTTCTTTATGTACCTTCATTCTTCATTTGTTTACAAGGCTGGGAGGGCCGCTGGTCTTGGGCCAGGCAACTACATGGAGGCGACTCTGTGCCCATCAGCATGGGTGGGCAGGGAGAGGTTGGGGGACCTGCCATGGCTCTGAGTGTTGCAGAAATAGCGCGTCTCTCACCTCTTCCCACAAACTAGGATCCAGCAAAAAAAGATGCCTTGCCCTACAAACTCTACACTCTGCGATCCCAAACTATTCTGGCTCTCTCAAGCTTTTTGCTCAGGCCAATCCTTCCATCCACAGCAGCACTAATAAGACTTTCTGTGACTGTAGAAATGTTTTCTAACTCTGTGCTATCAGAGCTATAAGCAGCCACTGGCCACATATGACTATTGAGTAGAGCACTTGAAATGTGGCTAAAGCCATGTGGCAAGAACTCAGGTTTTTTAACTTTAATTAAATTTAAATTCATGGCCAGTGGCTACCATACTGGAAAGCCCACGTTTTAGCATGTACTTTCTACATGTACACTTGGCATGAACATTTCTTCTCCAGATCCCCAACCTTCAGGGAATAGCTCAGAAGCTGTTATCTCCACGAGATTCAGCCTTCCACTGGAAATCATTCCTTCCTCAGAATTTCCATTACACATTGAACCATTTTTGTTGCGTGTAACATTTTTAATGTATACATAATCATATATCACATCCTTGACCAGTCCTTTCTCTGAGGGCTGTGTGAGAATATAATTATGTCTTCTTCTTACTTTGGATCCCACTATGTCTAGTATAGTGAAAAAAAGTGAAAGTGTTAGACACTCTGCTGTGTCCAATTCTTTGCGACCCCATGGACTATAGCCCATCAGGCTCCTCTGTCCATGGAATTCTCCAGGCAAGAATACTAGAGTGGGTTGCCACTCCCTTCTCCAGGGGATCTTTCCAACCCAGAGATAAAACCCAGGTCTCCTGCATTGCAGGCAGATTCTTTACCATCTGAGCCACCAGGAAAGCCCAATATCTAGTGTAGGGATGTTTTTAAATGTCTGTTACATGAATCTTCTAATGACTGGAAGCAGAGTTATTCACATTAACAATGAGGAATTGACAAGGATTATTGTGTAGTACAGGATTACCAAAAGACAGATTTGGGCCTTGGCCTCCAGCTCTTGGGAGGTAACCTCTAGACCCCTGAACTGTCCTACCTGATAGGAGCGTCTTTGTTCACCTGGGGGCCTACAGCCATGCCAGGTGGTCTGGCTAACAGTTTGATTTATGATGGGGTCTTGGGCCGAGGGTTATCAACTCAGCCTCTGGAGGAATGGGAGACTAAGGTCAACCTTATGGGGAGTCAGCTGTATCCAGATGGCCACCCCCCTCAATAAACTCTGCATCCTGATGAATTTGGACAGTGTCTCCCTGGTAGGCAATATTCAGTGTATATTGTCACTTATTGCTGAGAAAAATAAGCACTGGCACAGGCTGGGTATTCAATATTTAATGAGTGGCTGAATGGATGGATGAAAGAATGATGTTCCTTAATACTGCAAAATCATGGGAGTTGCCAGACTCACTCAGGTCAAATCATTTCCTGTCTAGGATCTGAGTTTTCCTTTTTCTTCTTTCCTAGATAGGCACTTAATCTGTAGAGTTTACAGATTTTTTTTCATTTCCATTTTGAATCCTCATTTCTTGTCTCCTGTCAAGAAAGCCCCTAAGCTTACCTTTCATTTTCCCCTTTCTTCTATAACAGAATCCTAGGCCTTATGAGGGTCTCAGAATATTTATCTGGAAGGCATTTGAGCCTTTTCTTTATTGGAAGGGGGCCCTCATGAAACTGTTCACACACAAGAACAGAAGAAGACAGTCCCAGAGAGGCAAGAAGTGGGACACAACGCAGCAGGAATGACGAGCAAGCCCACGAGGTCTGAGGAAGGGCAGCTGGAGGGCTCCTGGGGTCCTCCAGGGGCCAGGATGCTGCTCAAGGTGGTCCAGGAGCTGCTGCTCTGTCTGTGAGGGGACATGGTCAGCAGGTCCATGTGTGGGCAGCTGGCCAGACCCCATAGATGTCCATATCAGGCAGGACAGTCCAAGGGTTTAGAAGTTACCTTCGCCAGGCACAGCCTCGGAGTCCCTAGGCAAACACTGACCAATAAATCAAGTTGAAAAATATGTAGGAAGCTGGGAATATCAACCGGGAGTATTTGTCGATGGCATGGGTGTTCTGGAAGATGCGAAGACCCACCTGGCCCTTCAGAAGCCCCTTCTTCCTGGAGGAGCTGGATTCATTGCTCAGGGCCAGGTGGACCACTATTTTGTCTTGTCTTTCTTCTTCTGGCAGAATATGGCTTCTCGGGTACCCAGCTAGGCTGTTGGCCTCGGACTCACTGTAGCTTCCATCTAGCATCATGGTTCTTGAGTGAAGCATTTCGCACATGCATGGGAACTGTGGGCAACAAACACAAGGGGAGATGTCAGGCACGTTTAGACCTGGAAGAGATCCAGATGAAGAGGCCTGGCTGAGAATATCAGTTCAGTTCCGTTCAGTCGCTCAGTCATGTCCGACTCTTTGCGACCCCATGAATTGCAGCACGCCAGGCCTCCCTGTCCATCACCAACTCCCGGAGTTCACTCAGACTCACGTCCATCGAGTCAGTGATGCCATCCAGCCATCTCATCCTCTGTCGTCCCCTTCTCCTCCTGCCCCTAATCCCTCTCAGCATCAGAGTCTTTTTCAATGAGTCAACTCTTTGCATGAGTTGGCCAAAGTACTAGCCCACAGCTATTCGGAACCACAGAAAGCAGAACTAGCAACATCTCCAGAGATCACTTTGTCCAATGACTCTCTACCCTAGCTGCATATTAGAATCACCTTGGGAGTGCTTTAAACTGGGCACACCCAGGCTCCACTCTAGACTAATTGATTTAAGGCTCTCAGGTTATTCTACTAAGAACCACTTATCTAGTCCAAATGCCCTCAGTTACAGAAGCGAAAACTTAAGAACAAGAGAAGCTATACAACTCTCCTGGGATCAGACAGCTGGTGTCAGAATTAGGACTTCAAATCCACATATTCTGATTCCAGCCAGGGGCCCCCACCTCTGTGCATAAATACAAAGATGATTAGGTAGGAGACTGTCCTTATTTTAAAGGGTTACATTTAAGGTTCAAGGGTCATGGTGCCTGCCTGTATTGTATTTTTATTGTTTTATTTTATTTTTTCTTGGATAATCCTCTAAGTATAATTGATTTACAATGTATAGTTTCAGGTATAGAACAAAGTGATTCAGTTTTATATATATAAGTATGCATATGCAGATCAGCAGCAGCATGCATATGCAGATAGATATAGATATATATGAGACCTTTTCCAGCGTCTTTTCCATTATAGGTTATAACAAGCTATTGAATACAGTTCCCTGTGCTATACAGTAGGTCTTTGTTTATCTATTTTATATACAGTAGTGTATATCTGTTCATCCCAAACTCTTAATTTATCCCCTCTCCCACCAGCCCTTTGCCCTGTACTTTTAAATGGTTCAACTGCACTGACCAAAAGATATGTTTATATGAGAAAAAGTTCACACAAAAATGGCAAAATGTCAACAGTGTTGGATAGAGGGGCAGGGTGTATGGATGTACATTATCCTATTTTTTCACCCACTTCTGCAAGTATGAAAATGTTCAGAGAAATTTTAAGGTGGAGGGAGGGAAATGGTTTTACTTAACTCCTCCTCCAACTTATCTCCTCCTCAGCAAAGTTGGCACCAGTTAACGTTTGGCTCATGAGCCCATATTTGTTGAACGAAGGCTTTGCCATATTTTGAATGAGTCTATATAGGAAAGTCCAATACTTTCCTGTATAAAGTCCAAAAGTATTTAAATATAATCCAAAGGTATTTGATAATAATATATGTACAGATTATTAAAAATTTAAACAAGGATTCACATACCCTAGTAAAAAGGATTTGTGTTTGATTGATGCTGGACAAAGGTATGATGTTAGCTAACTGACCATGGGTTTATTCTCAGTCTGTTGGTTGTAATATGTTTCAAACTCTGCCCTCAGTGTGACTTTTCCATCTGGGAAAGTAAAATAATAACACTTTATACCCTGTCTCCTATTGTCATGGATCTTGAAATATACAGATGGATACCAAGAGGCATTAGGATACAAAAATAGATGAAAAAAATCAAAATTACTTGAAGTATTTTTACACTTGAAGAAACCTGTAGTTTGGAGAGCTATTTTTTTAATCATGCATGATTGTTTCATTATAATTTCTATGTCTTGTCCCATCAGCAATAATAATTAAGTAGCACACTAATAAATTCCTAGATTAATTAACATAGATTTTAAGGATAAGGGTTAATAAGCAGTCATCTATTCAATTCTTTACATTTAGATATAATCACACCCAAACTTGGTAACCTTATGAGACATTGTTATATCACTGGGGACTTCTTTTTTTTAAGACACAGGTCTTTACTCCTTTTCCTTGCTCTAAGCTGAAATTCTGTCTGCTAAAATAAACACAAACTTTTAAGATTTTGAGTTAGAATCAGGTGATGCTCAAGATTATGGAAAATCTCTATTTCCCACATCAGCTCATTTCTAAGAAAAATTAAACGGCTCTTGGCACATTGGGCAGGTCTGGATAATCAGCCAAAGAATTTGAGCACATACAGTGGAGCAGACCCCGTGCCTCCTCGCTTTGCCTTCCAGCTTCAACCCAAAGCAGCATAGAGCCCCCTTTTGAACCTGGGTGAATCTAGCAGGCTCTGGTTAGACCTGCCATCTGCAGAGCAGAAGCCAGACTTTAGTGGGCATCAGAACTGCTCGGGAACTTGTCAGCAATGCCAATTCCAGGGTGCCAGCTCCAGAGAATCTGAATCCATAGGTATGGGGTATGCCTGGAATCTTCATCTTTAGTAGGCTGAGAAGGTGAATCCAGGCCCCTTTGGGAACCTCAGCTCCACTGGGGGCCATGTTAACAGTCGTGAATAGTGATTTCTCTGTGGAGCTGTGAGAGAGAGATTTCATGTCTCCCCACCTGTCTAGCCTCCAGCAACTACACCTTCTCAGCCTTTCAGTCGCATGTTTGACAACAGTGGAGAGCAAGCCCTTACTGCCCAGGTTTCTGTTCCCATAGACAGGGAACTAGACTTGGGGCCAATGGTCTGTCCACTGATGACTTCCTCTTTGCTCCTTAGATAACATCGTATCATCACTGCCCAAGACCAGGCTTATCATATGGTGATAGGTTGATGATATGCCTGAGAACATGTTATATGAGGTTAATAGTTCGTAGGTCCATATTTGTTAGAGGAAGGCTTTGCTATTTTTTTGAAAAGCTCTCCACAAGGAAAGCCTAACAAATTATAAATCAAGTGCTTAAGTAGAATCAAAGGCATTGGATAATGATCAATGTACAGATTATTGAAAATGTGAACAAATACCCAAATGCTGAAGCAGAAAAGTTCAGAAGAGAACTTGAAATGTGTATCTTAAACATTCTAGCATATTTAAAGTCACCCTGGAAATACTTAGCAGATACACTGTGGAATTCAAAGACTATTTTTGAAAATGCAACACATCCTCTTTGCCTAAAATTTAAAGCTCTCTTATGCAAAGGAGCTCCCAGACATCTAGACATGCATCAATGTAGGATTTTTCAGTCCCCTAATCTCTACATCTTTCAGATGAACATCATTTTTATTAGTGCAATGATTAGTAAGGATTTGGTAACAAGTTGGCATTTTATTTCTTAACATGATTAATAAGAGTCTGTGTGTGGATAGAATAGATGTTCCCTCTCTGCCCACATGCATTGCCCATTTGCCCATTTGCATTCTATCTCATAGTTTATTTTAGTGTAGTGGAGTGCTGTGTAGATAGCTCAGTATTTCCAATGAGCCTAAAGGCTAAAGTCTCAGGATCAATGGGCCAGAGAACTGATAAATATATGAGATTTTTATTTTGAACTTTCCTCTTGTCTGCTCAAAGGCCATGAAGACATTTTCCCTGGACATGTCCAGGAATGATAGTGAGACTTTATGTGCATCTAGAACCATACAATTTCAAAGTAACTTTGCCATACATTATTGCAAGGGTGTTGTAACCCTTAACAGTGACCTTGGGAGGTAGGTGGGGTGAGGATTCCGTTATACTTTTTTAAAACAGATGAGGAAACTGAGGCCCAAGAGAAGTGGCAGAGCTGAGATCAAGAACCCAAGTCTTTCCAGTTTTTGTCCAAAGACTAGCTACTTTCTGTGATCCTTTGTGACAGAAGCTAGAATATTCTGAAATGGATCCTCCTCCTTTAGCACAAACATCTCCCTTTTCTTCCCCCCGCTATTCTCATCCAGCCAGCAGCATGGACTCCAACAAGGAAATGAATGAAACTTCTCTCGCCTTCTCCTGCAGCTTCCGCTCCTTCCGCTCCTGCAGGGTGGTCAGGTAGTTGACGGCCGCGTACTCCAGCACCGAGAGGAACACGAACACGAAGCTGACCCAGAGGTAGATGTCCACGGCCTTGATGTAGGACACGCGGGGCATGGAGGCGTTCACGCCCGTGATGATGGTGGACATGGTCAGCACCGTGGTGATCCCTGCAACGTCCAGCTTTAGTTCAGCCTCTGACAAGCGCACATGGCTGCCCCATTTTACATTCTCTCTCTCTCTTATATCCNCACGCGGGGCATGGAGGCGTTCACGCCCGTGATGATGGTGGACATGGTCAGCACCGTGGTGATCCCTGCAACGTCCAGCTTTAGTTCAGCCTCTGACAAGCGCACATGGCTGCCCCATTTTACATTCTCTCTCTCTCTTATATCCTACCAGAAGTGCCCCTGGCAGGTTTCCACCTCATAGAGGTGTGAGGGTCTGCTCCAAAGCAGCCACCCCGTTCTCCTCCTGGGCCACTCACTGCGTGTCCCCTTTTACTCTGAGCCCCTTGGAGCTGGGGGTCTCTGTGATGTGACTGCCAAGATCCATGGTACATCCCAGAGGATCTGCTCAGATGTGGAATTTAAAACAGTAACTGTGAAAATCGACTATACGTCAATAAAAAATAAAAATTTTTAATAAAAATGTAACAAATTGAATTTAAATTTAAAACTAATTAATTTAATTTAATAAAAATTTAAAAGCAGGGGCTAAAGAACTCCTCTCAGGGAACCTTCCCAAACCTCAAGAAAAGAACACATCCGCCCTCATCTGAGTCCAGAAAGCTTGTCACACCAGTTTCTTCCTCATTGTGCCTTGCTGGTCAAACCTTCTCGTGTCTCAGGGCCCCAACCTGATTTTGTCCAAATTGACAATGATGAGGTACAAGTGTTGACTCTGACACTTAGGGGCTTCTAAGGCTAAGCCACAACTCCAGGGAATTCAGTCCCCCCTCCTTCCAAGTAATCATGAAACATGGGCCCTGCTCCCAAACTCTGTCTAAACAAAGCCAACAAACTAAGTTTTTGTATTTACAGAGTAAGTTTGGGCATTTGCCGAATTGCCTCATTTATCAAAGTACTGAGCTCTGACACTGCCAGTGGTGGAAGTCCACATCCAGAAAGTGGACTTTCTGAAAATGCTCTCCTTCTGAAATGATTTGGGCAGAGGTGGTGTGGTTTGAGCTCCCTGAGGTTTTCACCACGTGGTCTGGGAAACTGAGGGCCGCGTGGAACTGGAAAGCAAGAAGTAGGAGGAAAGTTCGCTCCTCTGACTCGGACAGACCATCACTTGAGAACCCTGAATGGTGACCTTTACTTCTTCTCTACATAGTGACTGGTTGGAAAAAAACAAAAAATAAAAACCCACCCTGCCACACCTTCTCAAGCACTTTTACCCAGTGAGACTCTGGCGGGCACGGCTCTGCGGTCGATCCAGAAGGACACCCAGGACAGCATGACCATCAGGGTGGC
>SJYX01014844.1:413298-474135 GCA_006410675.1 Oreotragus oreotragus | reverse complement strand
GGGCAGGAGGAGAAGGGGACGACAGAGGATGAGATGGCTGGATGGCATCACCGACTCGATGGACGTGAGTCTGAGTGAACTCTGGAGATGGTAATGAACAGGGAGGCCTGGCGTGCTGTGATTCCTGGGGTCGCAAAGAGTCGGACACGACTGAGCGACTGAACTGAACTGAATTTACTTAACAAGTAGATCACTGTCAGCCCAAAGTGTGCCATGGCACAGGTAGGCATAATTCTGTGAGTACATAGCTCCCATCTATCCATTTGGCATGGAGTTCTCATGCAGTAAGCAGTCTGCCCAACCATGCAGTGATTCTGAATACTGTATTAATTTGCTTCTCTTTTGGAATTCGTTATAAATATTGAATTGTATGAGGCAGTAGGACCATATCATCTAAACTAGAATTCTTAGATCGAGTTCTCTGTCAATAGTTCTGATTGTTAAAATATTCATTCTTGTTTCTGATATGTCATTTTGAATTCAGTCTGCTCCATATCAACATAGTTAGGTTTTTCTTCTTCATTCTGGTTTTTATTTTGTTTTTCATACTTTTTACCTTGGAATATTGTAAATTTGCATGCAGTTGTAAGGAATAATTCAGAGAGATCCATATACCCTTCATCCAGTTTCCCAGATGATAATATCTTATTGCTATCACATAGTAACACAACTAGGAAATTGACATCGATACCATCAACTTACTTTACTCAGATTTCCTTAGTTTTATATGCACTAATTCATGTGTGTCTATGCATGTGTTTTGAGTTCTGTGTAATTTTGTCACATGTGTAGATTTTCATGGCCACCTAGTCAAGATACGGCACAGATCCATTTACAAGGGCCCCTCATGTACGGGCACAGCCACCTCCCCTGGCAAACCTCTGGCACCCACTAGTCTGTCCTCCATCTCTATATAGTTTCATCATTTCAGTTATGTTATATAAGAGGAATCATGTAACCGTTTTTTTCCCCATGTATCCTTTTGACACTGGCTTTTTTTATTCAGCATAATTCCCTTGAGAGCCATCCAAGTTGTTGCCCCCATTAATAGTTGATTGGTACTGAGTAGTCTGCCATGGTATAGACAGAACCACAGTTTGTTTACCCATTCTGATTCATTGGAAAGTTGGCCAGGTTTTGGCTGTTGTGAATGAACTTTCTGTGAACATTTATGGACAAGTTTTTGTGTAAGCGTAAGTTATTTTTTTTCTCCCAATTTGCTTCATGTTGAATTTTATCAAATGCTTTTTCTGCATTTATTATTCTGTTTTTGTGGTGAATTATACTGATTTTTGAATTTTTTACCAGTCTCACATTTTGGGGACCAGTTTCACTTAGTCATGATGTGTTATCCTGTCTATGTAATCTTGATTTGATAATATTTTGTTTAGAATTTTTGTGCCTGTGTTTCTAAAAGATGTTGACCTTAATGATTTTTAATATCTTTATCAGACTTTGATATGAGGGTTCTACTAGTCTCATAAATGAGATTCTCTATTCTCTGTAAGCATTTATGTCTGCCTTAAATGTCTGGAAAGAAGCCATCTTAAAATTTTTACATAATACTTAAGTTTATATTTTTCATCAGTATTTTTATTAGTCAGCCTCTGTATCTTTTTTTTTAACCATTCATGAACTTACCCTTCTCCCAACCCTTCCTTTTACCCTTACAATTATTTCTGCCAGTATCACCTGAGAGTACACTTTTGAATGTTAGTAAGCTTTTGTTTTACTAAAACACTTATTTAGTAAGTCAACACTTCTCTGCTTACTGTTTTCTTTTACTTTGATGATTATTATTGAATTTAAAAAAATTCTAGATATATATCTTTGAGTAATTCTTTCACTAGAACTCTTGAGAGAAGCAAAAATTTTGTGTCTTCGTGCATTCAAAAATGTCTTGGGAGGGACTTCCCTGGTGGTCCAGTGGTTAAACCTCCATGTTTCCTCTGCATGTGTTATGGGTTTGATCCCTGGTTGGGGAACTAAGATCCCACGAGCTATGCGGTACAGCCAAAAAAAATAATAAAAAATTTTTAAGAATGTCTTAATTTCACTCTCACAATTGAGTGAGAGTTTGAGTTGATACAGATTTCTAGTTTTGAAAGTATATCTAGTTGCCCCAGGACTATTTGTTGAAAAGATCATGCTTTTCTCTTGAGTAATCTTGTCACCCTTGTCAAGTCAATTGACCAGATGTATATGGATTTACTTGTAGACTCTCTAATACTGGTGCATTAATACACATGTCTATCCTTATGCCAGTACTACAGTTTTGAATACTATATCTTTGCAGTAAGCTTTGACTCCAGGAAGTATGTCTTCCAGTTCATTTCTTTTTCAAGATTGTTTTGGTTTTATGAATTCCTTGTGTTTCCATATGAAGTTTCATATTAGCTTGTCTGTTTCTGCAAAAAAAAAGCAGATGGAATTTTTATAATAATTGCTCAATTTCCTTTTACATCTTATTAAAATGCTTCCCACCTCTTTTTCCTTCTATACTGTATTCAGGTGAATTTCTTTGGCTCCATCTTTTAAACTAGTAATTTAATTTGTTTTTTTTTATCCTTAATTAATTTTTTTGTTAGTTAAATGATCAAAATTTAATTTCCAAAATTTCCAATTTATTTCTTCTTAAATAAATGTATTGCTGTCTGGTATATCTCAGGATAGTAATTGTACCTAATCTAAGGTCTTGCTCTATTTAATTTGTTAGCTCTCTTTCTTTGAGTGTGAGTTCTGGGTCTTGGTTTTGTGCTCACTGGTCTTTATTTGAGAGTCCTTGTTAGCCTTCCTGTGAATGTTACATCTGTTGACTGCAGCAAGTCTCCACTGACTGTGGGTAGAGCTGGAATATGCAATTGCCAGTCTTCTCTAATGTCTGTCCCCTTCTTCCTAGGATTTAATATCCACCCAGAGCTCTGTCCTGTCTTTTTGATCCAAGTGTTTGTATACTCATTGTTCCTACCTGGGGAGTGACACCTTTCTAGTTTGATGCCATTGTTCTTATCTGGAAGCAACGACTCCTAACCAGTTATGCTGAAATTCTGTAAATTATTTCTGTTCTTTCTGCTTTCACCTTTGGGCTTACTTAGTTAACTCTGAGGGCTGTTCAGATCACTTGCAATAGCCCTCTACTCTGAGTGTGCAGGACTGTGATAAACCTCCTTTAAGCTGTTTCTATCACCTTTTCATTTTTCAGTGATTGACTAAGACCATTTCTTGCTCTGTTTTGATTATATATTTTTTAAAATGGCTTTTGTGTTATTTGTGAGATTTTGGGGAGAGGGGAGTTGCTTGCAGTGTGCTCAGCCTGCTGTCTTGATTATTGATGACTACATCATATTTATTGTACAATAAATAAACAGGAAAAACTTAAAAGCTAGCCAAAAATAAAATCTTGATGAAATGATTGGAAAATTATGGTTTCTGTTTTGAAGAGTAGAAGCAATCACAAATGAAGATTGACACTCAAATATGTAAAAATTAAAGCTTCAATGAACAAAATTTCAGGAATATGTTTACTTGAAATTGGAAAGATATATTTGGTATGTTGCTGATTTCTCATTTTATCTGCTCTTTGGCTAAAGGAAGAAAACAAGGGTTCTGAAGTTAGTGCCTACTTCGCCTGAATAACCCTCTGCAGAGTCAGTATTAGCCTGTGCCTTTGACAGACTTATGTTGGTTGCTGACAGAGAAGCAGGCCAAAGATGTATGACAAATTCTGAAAAAACATCAAAAAGAATTTTTGATTACAACTTTGTTTCAGTAACTTTCAGTATTACTCCCTCACTGTTATCTAAATTTGTTTTATATTTTTCCACTATAAAATAATGTATGTCTTAGAAGTTTGGGATAATATAAAAAGAGTGATAATCCTCAACCTGAATCATAACCACTGTTAGCACTTTGATATGTTTCTTTATAGTATTTTTTTATCATAGTTTCAAAAAAATTAGTAATATGGTATTGTTTTTCTTCTAGTCCAAAAGTAATACCTACTCAATGAGAAAGCTTGGAAAATAGAGACAGCACTAGGAAAAGAAAACAAAATTGCTCTTAATAACTGCCCAAAGATAACCACAATTAAAATCTGATGTATATCCTGCCTGAATTTTTCATGACTATATATACTTTTTTCTATGTTAATATGGTATAATATGCTACTGCTATTTTGTACCTGGACCTTTCATTTGCAATATATTATGAATGTCTTCTCATGTTAGTAAATACTCTTGTATGTATTTTTTAGTGGTGCATAGAATGTGAATATATTTAAGTATGTTTACTTAGCATACTTATTAACCATCTCCCTGTGATTGGACTCTGAAAGTGTTTCAGATTTTTTACCATTATAAATAATACCGTAGTATCTTTGTCCATACATTTTCCATGCATCTATAATTGTTTCTTTAGGAATAAATTCCTAGAAGTGGAATAGCTGGGTCAAAGGGTATGTACATTTCAATGCTTTTGACACATAAAGATGTCAAATTTTAAGCTAATCACTTGTTATATTTTGTCTCGTATTGCTATCTAATTGTTTTATGTGTTTGTCTTGTCTCCCTAATTAGAATATAAGCTCCTTGAGGGCAAGGGAAGTTTCTTATGCATCTTATGTATCCTTTGATAATGTGGTTTTACAATGCTGGACTTAGGAGTGATCAACAAGTTTTGTATTGATTTAAAGCTGTGGTTCTCCAATCTTTGGATGCCATAAACCTGTAAATTTAAAAATATGTATCTATTTGGGGATACAAACAGGCTTGCAAAATTTCTGTTTTTCCAAGAAAGAATATTAAAAAACAAAATCAGCTACCATTTTTTATCACCTTCATCTCACAAAAGAATATTTAATAACAGAAGTTGCTAATTGCTGAAAAAAGGATAGACTTTTAAATGGAACACTTTATCATTTTAAAAAACTCACTGCCTTGTCCATATTTTTCGTATTTTGTATTGTACTGGTAAATCTTTCCCTTAGCCCAGCAGTGGTCCATAGGCCAACATTTGGGAACTACTGATTTAAAAGACTTAGAGGATTAACAGATAAACTCTTTGCAAAATAAATAATTCTTTCCTTTGCCCACAAGTCTGTCTCCTCCACAATATTAAGTATACATGTACAGGTAATGCCATTTCATTACGCAGAATTTGTGTATTTCTACATACAAGCGCTACATCTAAGATATTACCAGTTGCCAAAATAAAAAACTATATGCTTTCTAAGGAATTTGAGACAGGTTAAGTGTGATGTAGTAGAAAGAAGGCATGTATTAAGAGTCAGACTGCCCAGGCTTGACTCCTGGCTTTGGCATTAAGTCTCTTTTTTTTTTTTTAGCTTCCTTACTTATAAATTAAGATGGTAATATCTTCCTTGAAGTGTTTTTATTGCCCCTGTTATAGCAGTTACCTCACTGTAATGTAATTATTTGTTTAGGCATCTGCCTTTCTTAGAAGACCATGAGTTCTTGAGGCTAGGAGTCATAGCCTCCTCTGGCTGCGGTGGAGCCTAGCCTGGGGCTCACAGCACAGCAGGTGCTTAATGAAATGACTGTTGAATCCGTACAGGCTTATTGTGGGGATCAAATGAGATAACATGTATAGAAGCTCTTTGTAAACTTTAAATTCAATACTAATGTTAATTATTTTTACTGCCTATAAGCTGTCTTTGGGAGCTATCAAAACTTTGAGAAGAGACAAAATTATCTCATTAACACTTTGCATTTTAAGTTTTAATTGGGATTAATGTGCAGTTAATTTGCTTCCTGTGAAGACAGAAAATTTTCCTTATTTTTCTCCCCCCACAGTGGAATTGTCAAATGTTAAATGTTTGTTTTATTCGTTTGCTATCATAAAATTTTAATTTAGCGAGATCAGCTTATTTCATATTTAAAGAATGATGCCCATTGCTTTACCCTGTTAACCGTAAAACTGATAAAAGAATTACCAAACCCAGAAGAGAACAGGAGCCTATGTTATATCAAATTAGTTTTAGTAAGAGCTCCCTTTTTAACATTCACTGACTTTTAAAAATGTCATCATTTCTGATCTGTTTATAAAAGCTCCTGGTAAATTTTTGCCACAAGATGGCATTGGTGATTATTGAATGCATGTTCTGTTGAACCAGAATTTTGAAAAATGGTGCACATAATTGTTCATATTCTTTTGGGGATGAATTGAAAACCTTCATCACTGCTTATATATTAATTTGATTTTGTTTTGACTTCCAAAACAGGGTTAAATGCTACTTTACATCATTTCTTTCTGTATTCAAGTATTGTTTTGTTTCCTGTTTTTCTGTCTTTATAACTACAGTTGCTATGTATTATTTGCCATGTGTTGTATGTGTCTGACTTATTGCTGATAATTGTGGTAACAGGTAAGAAGAAAATACGATGGGACCCAGTTAGGAGGCGCTTCATTCAGTCCTGTCCCATCATAAGGATCCCTAACAGGTTTTTGAGAGGTGGGTGATAACTAGCAAGAGATCTGTGCTTCGTATGGGTTAAAGGGAGCTTTGAATTTTCTAAACTCAAAACTCTGGTTTTTAAAAATTGTCTGAACAGCTAAAATTGGATTATGGAAAGTCTAGAATTTTAATTTTAAACCTGTATTTCATATTGAGCACTGTTGGAACTGTAATTATAAGTTTTGGGAAGTTAGAATCACTTCATGTGTATTAGATGGTAGAAATAAATCATCTCACTGATATCAGTATTATTCCCTGTAAATATATTAAAAAGAACTTGAATAATTTATAAAATAAGGATAAGGGAAATGGTTTTCTAAATACAATTTTAAGGAAGAAACAAAATTTATATGACTGTAAATTTGTATGTCAGATGGTTAGTATCATGAATATATAAAGAGCTCTTACAAATCAATAGTTTAAAAACAAACACCCATTGGAAAAATAGGCAAAAGAACATGAACAATTAATAAAAAATAATAAAAAGCTAAATAAATATGAGCAGATGTAAAAAAAAATATGAACAGATGTTTATTTTCTCTATTGTTATAACTGAAATAAGATTTTTTGCCTATTAGGTCAGCAAAGACTAAAAATAAAAGTACTCAGTGTTGCAATGGTATGGGGAAATCCAAGCTCATATACTGAGGTGAGGTGAAGGTGAGGTGAAGTCGCTCAGTCGTATCCGACTCTTTGCGACCCCATAGATTGTAGCCTACCAGGCGCCTCCGTCCATGGGATTTTCCAAGCAAGAGTACTGGAGTGGGTTGCCATTTCCTTCTCCAGAGGATCTTCCCAACCCAGGGATTGGACCTGGGTCTCCCACATTGGAGGCAGACGCTTTAGCCTCTGAGCCACCAGGGAGACCTTCATATACTGAAGGAGTATAAATTGAACACCGCCTTTCTGGATTTAATTTGGCAGTATGTATCAAAAGCCTTAAAAATGTTCACATCCTTTGACCTAGTAACCTTACTTTTAAGTTTCATTCTGTTTTTTTTTTTTTTTTTTTTCAATAAAACATATTCCTACTGAAAAAAAGAAAATCTCAGAAGAAGATCTCTGGTTCACACTATTTTTCTAGATATAACAAATTGTCAGACAAATATTCTTAATATTATAATTTAGACCTTATTTAAAAGCCAATTTATCTAATTTTGACTGAAGAGATTATTAAAAAAAAAAAAGTCTAGAAAAAAGTCCTGCAGCAGCTAAAGATGTTTCCTGTTTCTAGTGCCTAAACTATTTTTAGCAGCCAAGCTCCAGATCATGAAAAAATAAATAGGTCAAGATAAGATATGGACGGTGCTATGCTACCTTTTTTAAGAATTCTCTTTTTCTTTTCTTTTGTTTTTTCGCTGCACTACATGGCTTGTGGGATTTTAGTTCCCCGACCAGGGATTGAACCTGGGCCATGGAAGTGAAGACACCTAGTCATAACCACTGGACTACCAGGGAATTCCTGCTATGCTATCTTCTAGCAAAAATAATTTTATTAATAGAAACTAAGATGTAATTTTAGTGTCATGTGACCCAAAAAACCCCCACAAAAAACCATTGTGTATATGTGGCCAAGTGGTACATCTAATTCTATAACATAATTTTTCCTATTTAAAAGATTAAAATGCTAATTTATTGATTTATAATGAGAAAGCTAACTTGGGCTGACTAAACTTAAGTATAATTAAGCAATTGTGTAATTAGGATATAAAATTCATTAGATATTAATTTTGTACAAATATAAACATAAAAAAACAGAGGAAATGGTGAAATAACATTTTGTCTGTTTGGTGGGATTTTATTTTCTTTCATATATTCTCTGTTTTCCAATGTTTTAATCATGGAAAAAAGAGATTAGTTCAGGTAAGTTTCATACCTTTGGTTATTTTTGTAAGCCCTAAATTGCTTCAAAAAATGGCTGAGAAAGATGGACTGACTGTGCTGAGAAGAGTGAGGGGACCAAACTCAGCACCAGCAACATCAGGACCCCCAGTGGCTGCCCCTGACGCAGGGCCTTGTCTTACTTCTCACCTTTGACCTGTTTGTAGTGTTTGATCTGTTGACCACCTGCACCTTCTTAAATTTTTCTTTTTTTGGGTTATACTTTGATGTACAATCTGAGATGTTTTCTTCCAATCTCTTTGATTATTCATTCCGTTTCCTTTACTAGCTTCTTTTCTTCCTGCTCACTAAAGATGGGTATTACTCCAATGTTCTGTCCTCTCCATTATCTCCTTCTGTTATCTCATCAGATTTCACAGACTTAACTAACCTTGTTCGTTCATTCATGCTTTCATTCTTTCAGTATTTTTTGATTGCCTCCTGGGTAACAGGCTCTATGCTAGCTCGTTCACCTAGATACTAGAGAATCAGGTAAAGAAATAATTACAGAATAATTTGAACGTGTAATTCTTTGTGGTAAATGTCAGATGAGGTAGTATGGTGTGGGAGCGCAAGAAGAGGTACCCGACTCAACATGTGGGAAGGACAGAGGAAGGGAATTCTTCAGGATGCCTTTTCAGAAGAAATACACGAGTAGTCTGAGTAGGTGTTAACAGGGCAGGGCTGGAACATCTCACCTCATGGGGACCAAGCAGCTTGAGTAAAGGCAGTTAGGCAGAACAGAGCATGGTCTTTCAGAGAAACTGTAGGAAGTTCAGCAGAGTGGGAGAGAGTGCGGATAGAAGCTGGAGAGGGTCCAGATCAAGTTGGGCACTGTCCCTGAGGAGTTTTTAGGATCAGTTTATTTAACTAGCAAAGAGATTTAATTGGAAGACCAGTTACAAGGTTGTTAGGGTTATCAAGGTGAGAAATGATGGAGATTACAACTAAGGTAGTTATATATAGTAGGACTAGAGAGTAGGTAATTGATTTAAAATGTAATGAAGTGGAATTAGATGAGACTCGGTGACCACTTGAAGAGGAGGAGGGAAAAGCCAAGAAAGCTTCAGCTTTCTGTGTGGACCATTTTCTTTTTATCAGGTGTTGTATTAGATGGATGGAAGGGCAGTTTAAACTCCCCAAACCAATAATAGCATGTCCTTGGACACTCAGTCTAAGAGTTATTTCTAGGGAAACCTCTTTGGAAGCCTGCCTCTTTGTTTTGATTGCACCCTCTGTGTAGCTGCCTGTATCATAATACTTAGCACACTGAGTTATAGTCATGTGTTTACCAGTTTTGTGCCTGCCGTAGACTGTAAGCTCTGTAAGGGCAGGGACAGTGGAACACTGCCTTTCATTTCTTTATCTCCAGTTTGTAGCACAGTGCATATGGTAGGTGTATCATATGTATTTGAGTTGAATTTGTTATTTGTAAAGCTTCTGTCAAGAGAATAGGATGGGACTAAAATTTTATACATTCTTTACTTCCTTCTGGCGATAGTGACAGCAAACTAATGAGTTGCTGAGAATATGAAAATGCAGTTTAGTGTTTCCTTAGTTGGTTTTTTTTTTTTTTAAGTTATCTATACTCTTGAAATTGCCGCTTTTAAGCCTCTCATTTTGGGACTCCTCCACATCACCTCTTTTGATTCTGATGAAACAGTTTCATGGTACTCATTTTCTGTCACTAGATTCCTTCACTAGATCCTGTATCTTTTCTAAAAGATATTTTCTACCCATGTAAAAAGTAGTGTGAAAACAGTAACAGTGTAGTGAAGACTGTGTTTTCATTCCAAAATGATGGTCCGATTATACACATTTCCTCTCCCATACTTCTCATATATTACTGGAAATTACAAAACAGACATTTAAAAAAGAATGAATCATAATTGTATTGAAAAACAGTAAAGGGAGGCTTTGAAGCCAGATTACCCATGTCTGAATCCAGGCTCTGGCATTTACCAACTGTGTGACTTTGGGCAAGTTGCTTATTCTTTTTTTTAACCTCAATTTCCTCATCTGCAAAATTAGGATAATGATAATGATACCAGCTTCCTAGGGTTGCTGTGAGTATCAAGAGAGGTAACATGTGCAAAGCACTCAAGAGCTTTTACGTTCAGCCAGTATTGACTTAATGTTAGCTGCTGTCATTCTTGCTATTGTTATAATACCAGAAAATTGGTGGAATTTCAGGGTAATAGAAAACAGTTGGAATTATAATGATTGAGAAACCAGAACAGAATAAAATGCAACCCCAAGTAGGTACTCCTGCTGCATGCTGAAAGAAAATTTCTTAATGGAACTTCTTTCCTGAAACTCTGAGCCTAGAATCAGCAGGTGTAGGAGGAAGGAGAACGTTGGGGGAAAATGGAACATCAGGGCAAATCATTAAGAGACTGCCTTCAAAACTTTTTTTCCTCTACTTCTTCTCTCCCTCCCTGGCAATGGCTTTGTTATTGTTGTTGTTCAGTCACAGAACTAAACATAACCCTTTGCCACCCCGTGGACTATAGCCTGCCAGGTTCTTCTGTCCATGGGATTTCCCAAGAGAAAAATACTGGGGTGGGTTGCCATTTCCTTTTCCAGGGGACCTTCCCCACCCTGGGATCAAACCGGCACCTCCTGCATTGGCAGGCAGATTCTTTACCACTGAGCCAGCAGGGGAAGGGCGTGGCTTTTGCTCTGAGGACAGCTCTTCAAGCAGAGTAGGGGATTTGTTGGAGGGGGGATTGAGCAGACAGTGGACCCGGGACTGGAGAGTGTGAACGTAAAGCAGAGCTTTAGGTAGTGGATCTCCACAACAGATTGGATGAGGTGGACAGAATGTGGGAGAAGAAGAAAGTGAGCGCCACTGAAGACTGAGGTATGTTAAATGACTGTACCATCAAAATATTTTGGAAAAACTGGTTTTTTCCTCCACTTCTAAAGAGAAACCTGTCTGTGAGTATACCACATACCTGCGGAGACCCACAGTCAAACATATCTCCCGTTTGGAAGTTTGGAGACAGAGTAATACAACTGTAGAAGAAATCTGTTATTTTGAAGAGCAGACTCATTGGGAAAGACCCTGATGCTGAGAAAGATGTAGAAGGCAAAAGGAGAAGGGGGTGGCAGAGGATGAGATGGGTAGATAGCATCACCAACTCAATGGACATGAATTTGAGCAAACTCTGGGAAATAGTAAAGGGCAGAGGAACCTGGAGTGCTGCTGAACCTGGGATGCTCAGTTGGGTCGCAAAGAGTTGGACACTACTGAGCGACTGGACAGCAACAACAAAACTTGAAAAAAGATTAGTAAGGTGAATAAATGAAACAGCTGACTATGGAAATAGAGATACCGAGGAAACAGAATGGAACTTGAGGAAGTTCTGATCACAACAGGTTCCCTCAGAGTCAAGAGAAAATTGGGTTTACAAATAAAAAGATAACTGCTGTGCAGAAAAAAAGGAGTGGTTAAAGAATTAGTTCCAATTGAAATTTGATTGCTGAAATAAAATGCAGTTAGTTAAATAGTACACAGCTGCTGCTGCTGCTAAGTCACTTCAACCGCCTTGCTGGCCCCTCGCCCGCCCAGTCGCCCGGACCATGGCCTCCGAGGTGGCGCGGCACCTGGTGAGTCCGCCAGCCCTACGCCCTCGGCCAGGGACCCCCGCCCTCCCGGCTGGGCCCGCGATTCCCGCCCGCTCCCTCGGGCGGCGCCTCCCGGCTTCCCGTCTCCCCAGAGTGGAGTGTGAAGCGGGCGGTTTGTGTAACGGTCCCCAACGCGCGGGAGCGGGACTGGTGGTGGGCGCCCCACTGGACTCGGCCTCCCAGGCCTCCACAAGCCTCCCACCTTACCCAGCGTTGACATCTTTTGGATTGGAGCCTTTTTTCCCCGCCTAGGAGCCCTTGTCCGTTAAAAGAACGGATGCGACTGATGTGTTCCGTTTTCTGTCCCTCCTCTACACTGGTCTCATTAAAGAGTAAGCCATGGGAGGGCCACAGAGGTTGTTCTCGGCCACACCAAGCTGTTCCTTGCCCTTTCCACTCATTCTCTTGTGTCCCTGGAGTTTCCCCGACGCTACGCCGTGTGGAAGGACCACTTGTCTTTTGAAAATTTTAACTTCTGATACTATTCATACCAGCGATTGTAATCCACGTAAACAAAAGCTCTTCTGGGACCTGAGACCAAAAAGTGAGACGTGCTGGCCTGAGCAGTCTCTAGAAGTTAAGCTGGTAGGAACCTGGGAGGGTAGGTGATGGATCCAGAACCACACAGCCAGTTTCTCTGACAGAGCCTGGAGGAGGGTCTTTCTCCTGCTTCAGCCAGGTCTCTTCTCTGTCTTGTTTTTAGAGAAATCTCGGCTTTACTCTCTGACCTGCCTTGTTAACATTTGTTGTTTGTGTACACGTCTTTGTTTCAGAGTGCAGTTTAATCTTCAGAATTAAACATGGGATTTCTTGTCTGTTGCTGTGCTTATTTTGCAGTAATGTTACGTTTAATTAAACTTTTTGAGTTAACTGTAAATTCGTGTGCAGTTGTGAGAAAAAATAGAATTCCTCAGTAACTGCACAATTTTCATTAATAGTTGTTCAGTCGCTAAGTCATGTCCAATTCTTTGTGACCCCATGGACTGCAGCGCACCAGGTTTCCCTGTCCTTCACCATCTTCTGGAGTTTGCTCAAATTCACGTCCATTGAATTTGATGCTATCTTACCATCTCATCCTCTGCTGCCTTCTTCTTTGCCTTCAATCTTTCCCAGCATCAGGGTCTTTTCCAATGAGTCCACACTCTTCTTTAACAGTAAAATGTTACAAAATCATAGGAAAGGCCACTATCAGCACGTGGACACTGATTCTGTGGAGACAGAACTTGCCCCCACCACAGGACCCTTCCCTTGACCTTTTGTAGCCAAACCCACTTCATTTCCACTCCACCTCCTCTTGAACCCCTAACTACTATAATGTGTTATTTCTGTAATTTTTCAAGTCTATTATATAATGGAATCACCTAGAATATAACCTTTTGGGATTGGATGTTTTTCCTTCAGTAGCATTCTTTGCAGATTCATTCAGTTTGTTCCAAGTATTAGTTTGCTCCTTTTTAATTGCTGAGTAATATTACATGGTATGGATGTAACACACTTTGAAGGACACCTACATTGTTTCCATTGTTGAGCTATTATAAATAAAGCTGCTATAAAACATTTCTGTATGTTAACACGTAACATAAGGAAAATGTTGTCTTCAGTTCTCTGGAATTCACATGGCAGTTACTAGTTTCATTAAGAAACTGCTAAACTGTTTCCCAGTTTCTGCATTTTCCATTCCTACCACGAGTGTATGTGAGATTAGTTTCTCCACATCCTCACCAGCATTTGGAGTTTTTTTTTTTTTAAGATGTTCTGATAGGTATTTAATTATATATTGTGGTTTTTACTTGTACTTTTCTAATGGCTAGTGATGTTAAACATCTTTTCATGTGCTTGTTTGCCATCTGTATATTTTCTTCATTGAATTTAATTTTTTATGCCCATTTTCTAACTGGATTTTCTTTTTTTACTGCTGATTTTAGAAGTTTTTAAAATATGTATTCTAGATACCAATCCTTGATATGTGGTTTGCAAATGTTTTTTTCGATTTTTCATTCTCTTAAAGAATATTTTGCAAAGCAAACATATTTAGTTTTGATAAAACCCATTTTATCACCTTTTCTTCTTATGGATTGTACTTTTTTGTCAAGTCTAAGAATCCTTTGCCTAACTCAGAATACCAAAGGTTTTCTCTTTTTTTTCCTGAGTCTTGTAGTTAGTTTTACATTTAAACCCATGACCCATTTTGTTAGTTTTTGTATAAGGTGTAAGACTTAGGTCAAGGGTCATTTTTGACTAATGGATGCTCCAACATACGTTGAAAAGGCTATCATATTCTATTGAATTGCTTTTGCACTTTTGTCAGTAACTAGTTGAGCATGTTGTGTGGATATTTTTCTGGGATCTCTGTTAACATGCAGTCTTGATTCCTATAACTATATAAATAAATCTTGAAATAGAGTAGACTGATTACTCTCACTTTATTCTTAAATTTCAAAATTTTTTGGCTATTCTAGTTTCTATATCTTTCATTATAAATTTTAGAATAGTCTTGTCTATGTACAAAGAATTTTTCTGGGGTTTTGATAGATATTACATTAAGTCTAAAATTAAAGGAAATTGTTATTTCTACCTATGTTGAGTCTTCCAAATAATGAACGTGGTGTTTCTGTCCATTTCTTTATATTTTTTCAGATTTCTTTCATCAGAATTATATAGTTTTCAGTACACAAGTCCTGCATTTGTTTTGTTAGATTTACATTTCATTTTTAATCAGCTACAAATGATACCATATTTTTATTTTCATTGTCCTCATATCATTTTAACACAGAAATACAATTGAGATGTGTATGTTTATCTTGAGTCCTTTGACCTTGCTGAATTAATTTATTCTAGGAGTAAATTCCTTGGAGTAAATTCTTGTGTGCATAAAAATTATGTCATCTCAACATAGAGACAGTTTTCTTTCTTTCTTTCCAATCTGTATACCTTTTCTTTTCTACCATATTTGAATAAGTGTGGTGACAGCAGACATTCTTGTCTTACTGTGATGTTGGCGGGAAAGAATTCAGTCCATCATCAGAGCAGCAGGCTGCTGCTGTTCTTTTGTAGATACTCTCTCTTTATCAAGTTCAAGAGGGATATTTGTCTGCAGGTTTTTTTGTACTCTCTTCGGTTTTATGTCAGAGTAATATTAGTTTCAGAAAAGAAATTGGGAAGTGTCCCCCTCTCTTCTGTTTTCTGGAAGAGATTATGTAAACTTGGTATTCTTTTTTAAATGTTTGGTAGGATTCTTCTGTGAAACCATCTAGGCCTGGAGATGTCTTTTTGGGGAGTTTTAAACTTACAGATTTAAATTCCTTAATACTTACCTGTGTGTTCATGTTATTTCACACTGGGTGAGTTGTGATGGTATGTGGTTTTGCGATCCATTTCCTTCTAAATTGTTAAATTTATGTGTATAGACATGTTCATAATATTCTCTTAATCTCCTTTTGCTTTCTTTCGGGTCTATAATGATAATCCCTGTTTCATTCCTGATAGTGGTAAAATTTTCATTTTCTGCCTATCTTTGTTAGTCTTGCTAGAAGTCTGTTAACTTCACTGACCTTTTCAAAGAACTATTTCTGTTTCACCAGGTTTTTTTCTGTTATTTTTCTATTTTCAAAAAACTGATCTTTTTATTTCCTTTGCTTGCTTTTGGTTTAGTTTGCTCTTCTTTTTCTAAGTTCTTGAGAGACCTTAGATCATTGACTTGAGACTTTTCTTCCTTTCTAATATATACATAAGGTATTAATGAATTTCCCTTTCAGCAGGGCTTTAGCTGTGTCCCACAGATTTTGGTATGTTTTGTTTTCATTTTCATTCCACCTTTATTTTTTAAAAGAGTTCTGTTTTAAAACTCACTTGAAACTCTTCAGGTTTTCAGACCTTTTTTTTTTTTTCATAGATGAGGACATTAAGACTCAAAGATGTATTGTACAACACAGGGAGTATAGCCAATATTTTGTAATAACTGTAAATGGAAAGTAACCTTTTAAAACTGCATTAAGATTCAGGGAGGTTTAGTGGATACTCAAGGAGTCACAGCTAGTGATGAGATATGCTTTGGCTGGATTGTGTCTGGCATGATCTCCAGCATGTCCTCTACTAGTCCGTTCAGTCGCACAGTCCTGTTCAACTCTTTGTGACCCCATGGACTGCAGCATGGCAGGCTTTCTTGTCCATCACCAGCTCCCAGACCTTGCTCAAACTCCTGTCCATCAAGTCGGAGTCCGTTCAGTCGCACAGTCCTGTTCAACTTTTTGTGACCCCGTGGACTGCAGCATGGCAGGCTTTCTTGTCCATCACCAGCTCCCAGACCTTGCTCAAACTCCTGTCCATCAAGTTGGTGATGCCACCCAACCATCTCATCCTCTGTTGTCCCCTTTTCCTCCCAACTTAAGTCCTTCCCAGCATCAGGGTCTTTTCCAATGAGTCAGTTCTTCTCATCAGGTAACCAAAGTACTGGAGTCTCAGCTTCAGCATCAGCCCTTCCAATGAATATTCAGAATTGATTTCCTTTAGGATGGACTGGTTGGTTCTCCTTGCAGTCCAACGGACTCTCAAGAGTCTTTTCCAACACCATAGTTCAAAAGCATCAGTGCTTCGGTGCTCAGCTTTCTTTATAGTTCAACGCTTACATCCATACAGGACTACTGGAAAAACCATAGCTTTGACTGGATGGACCTTTGTCGGCAAAATAATGTCTCTGCTTTTTAATATGCTGTCTAGGTTGGTCATAGCTTTTCTTCCAAGGAGAATTGTCTTTAAATTTCATAGCTGCAGTCACCATCTGCAGTGATTTTGGAGCCCTCCAAAATAAAATCTCTCACTGTTTCCACTGTTTCCCCATCGATTTCCCATGAAGTGATGGGACCAGATGCCATGATCTTAGTTTTTTGAATATTGAGTTTTAAGCCAGCTTTTTCACTTTTCTCTTTCATTTTCATCAAGAGGCTCTTAAGTTCTTCGCTCTCTGCCATAAGGGTGGTGCCATCTCCATATCTGAGGTAATTGACATTTCTCCTGGAAATCTTGATTCCAGCTTGTGCTTCATCCAGCCCTGCATTTCACATGATGTACTCTGCATATAAGTTAAATAAGCAGAGTGACAATATACAGCCTTGACATACTCCTTTCCCGATCTGGAAACAGTCCATTGTTCCATGTGCCACTGTAACTGTTGCTCCTTGACCTGCATACAGATTTCTCAGGAGGCAGGTCAGGTGGTCTGGTATTCCCATCTCTTGAGTTTTCCACAGTTTGTTGTGATCCACACAGTCAAAGGCTTTGGCATCATAGTCAATAAAGCAGAAGTAGATGTTTCTCTGGAACTCTCTTCCTTTTTTGATGATCTAATGGATGTTGGGAACTTGATATCTGGTTCCTCTGCCTTTTCTAAATCCAGCTTGATCATCTGGAAGTTCATGGTTCACATACTGTTGAAGCCTGGCTTGGAGAATTTTAAGCATTACTTTGCTAGCATGTGAGATGAGTGCCGGTGTATGGTAGTTTGAACATTCTTTGGCATTGCCTTTCTTAGGGACTGGAATGAAAACTGACCTTTTCCAGTCCTGTGGGACTGCTGAGTTTTCCAAACTTGCTGGCATATTGAGTGCAGCACTTTCACAACATCATCTTTTAGGATTTGAAATAGCTCAACTGGAATTCCATCACCTCCACTAGCTTTTTTTGCAGTGATGCTTCCTAAGGCCCACTTGACTTCCCATATTTCTCATTGCAGGATGTCTGGCTCTAGGTGGGTGATCACACCATTGTGGTTATCTGGGTCATGAAGATCTTTTTGTACAGTTCTTCTGTGTATTCTTGCCACCTCTTCTTAATATCTTCTGCTTCTATTACGTCCATACCATTTCTGTCCTTTATTGTGCCCATCTTTGCATGAAATGTTTCCTTGCTATCTCTGATTTTCTTGACGAGATCTCTAATCTCTCCCATTCTGTTGTTTTTCTCTATTTCTTTGCATTGATTACTCAAGAAGGCTTTCTTATCTCTCCTTGCTATTCTTTGGAACTCTGCATTCAGATGCTTATATATTTCTTTTTCTCCTTTGCCTTTAGTGTCTCTTCTTTTCTCAGCTATTTATAAGGCCTTCTCAGACAACCATTTTGCCTTTTTGCATTTCTTTTTCTTGGGGATGGTCTTGATCCCTGTCTCCTGTACAATGTCACGAAGCTCCATCCATGGTTCTCCAGGCATTCTATCAGATCTAATCCCTTGAATCTATTTGTCACTTCCACTGTATAATCCTAAGGGTTTTGATTTAGGTCATACCTGAATGGTCTAGTGGTTTTCCCTACTTTCTTCAATTGAAGTCTGAATTTTGCAGTAAGTATTAGTAATTGCTTACATTTTATGATTCAGGAGATCTTGACTGTATAGTTATGTATTGCTGTGATAGTGGATCTTGTAATGATACTACCTTTTCCTGTTTCCAGAAAAACACACTCATAATTTTCTGCATCTTCAGACTGCTCTTTTAAATGGTATCCAGATCTTTCCATTTCTTGCCTGTTTCATTTCCTGTTTCAGATGCAGTACTTCTGAATTCTTGTTTTTTTCATTTATCATTCACTGATGACATTTTTTATATCTCAGAAGTTTCCCGCATTTGTTTTACTTTCTGTCTTGAAGTTGTGACTTTTAATTCTCTTTTATGTCCTGGAGTTAATTACTACCTCAGTATCTTGTGTTTCTGATCTGGAGGGACATCCCTTCACTGGTTCAGGTCCTACAGTCATAAGATAATGAGACCGAGTTTCCGTCCCATCCCCTCTGAAGCTTTTAACCCATGGCATTCTGTCATTCCGCTTGTTTGCCACTAGTCATGTGCTTCCTTGCAATACCTAACTTATGTTCTGTATTGTTACTTTTTCCATTAAATTTTAGTGAACCTTGCATTGCCCCTTACCCCCTCAGTTAAATGATCTTTCCCTGGTGGCTCAGAGGAAACCATCCGCTTGCAATGCAGGAGACCTGGGTTCAATCCCTGGGTTGGGAAGATCCCCTGGAAAAGGAAATGGCAACCCACTCCAGTGTTCTTGCCTGGAGAATCCCAGGGACCGAGGAGCCTCGTGGGCTACAGTCCACCAGGTCGCAAAGAGTCTGACATGACTGAGCAGCGACTTTACTTACTTAGGAAACACAGCTTGTAATAAATCCCTGGGTTGGGAAGATCCCCTGGAAAAGGAAATGGCAACCCACTCCAGTGTTCTTGCCTGGAGAATCCCAGGGACCGAGGAGCCTCGTGGGCTACAGTCCACCAGGTCGCAAAGAGTCTGACATGACTGAGCAGCGACTTTACTTACTTAGGAAACACAGCTTGTAATATTCTTTGTATCCTCCATAACCATGATCATTTTTGAGTCATTTTATTCTTGTTGAGGAGAAGACAATGGCAACCCACTCCAGTACTCTTGCCTGGAAAATCCCATGGATGGAGGAGCCTGGTAAGCTGCAGTCCATGGGGTCGCTAAGAGTCGAACACGACTGAGCGACTTCTTTCACTTTTCACTTTCATGCATTGGAGAAGGAAATGGCAACCCACTCCAGTGTTCTTGCCTGGAGAATCCCAGGGACGGAGGAGCCTGGTGGGCTTCCGTCTGTGGGGTCGCACAGAGTCAGACACGGCTGAAGTGACTTAGCAGCAGCAGCATTCTTGTTGACTGTTATACATATTAGTTATAAATTCTTATGGGCAGAGCTGTTAGTCTGCATTTATGTTCTAATGAGGCTCCTCCTTCTTCCAAGCCTTTGAGCTTTTCCCAGGCTGACTTTGCTCCTGACATTGTTCCAAACTATAACTGTTTTATTTACCTATTTATTTTGGTGTGTGGGAAAGGAGGAAGAAGGTGTTTTAAATTTTCATATTTTACTGCAGAATAGATTTCTTTTTCTCAAGAATACTTACTGCCTTTTATTTTTAACCATACTAAATTTAATTTTCTCTGATGAAGATTTTAAGTATTCTTAATATACCTGATTCTCAAAGCTTTTTACTGAGAACTTAAATTTTTACACTTTCTTTTGATCATATCTGGGAGGAAGTCTGATTTAGATGATGCTTTAAAATTTTATTTAACACCTTTTATATTTTGAAGATCACAGAAATAAGAAGCTCATAGGCTCAAACATAACCATGAGATTGAAAGCTATGATTTTAAATACCTTTAAGACCAATTATGATTTAGCATCCTTACAATTTTTTATTACTGTTAGTAAATATGTATATTTTGCTTGAGCATTTTTCCTGTTTTTGAAGTTTTTTATTTGGCAATTCCATTTATTTGAAATTAACTACTTTTTCTAAACAAGGCTGGAGATTTCTTCACTGAGGATTTAGCTAAAGCAGTTTAGATACAATAGAACCCAACGTTCATTACATTATGTGATTCTTTCTAGAACTTGCCATTGTAAAAGTGAACATGTGCCTACATGTTAAAGTTGTCCAAAATTGCTTTAAGTGGCTTCTTTTTCCTTGTTTATTGTTTTGGTTAGTTTAAATAGTGTCACCTAGGCTCCAGTACTCTTGCCTGGCAAATCCCATGGATGGAGGAGCCTAGTACGCTGTAGTCCATGGGGTCGCTAGGAGTTGGACACGACTGAGCGACTTCACTTTCACTTTTCACTTTCATGCATTGGAGAGGGAAATGGCGACCCACCCTGGTGTTCTTGCCTGGAGAATCCCAGGGACCGGGGAGCCTGGTGGGCTGCTGTCTCTGGGGTCGCACAGATTCGGANCTAGGAGTTGGACACGACTGAGCGACTTCACTTTCACTTTTCACTTTCATGCATTGGAGAGGGAAATGGCGACCCACCCTGGTGTTCTTGCCTGGAGAATCCCAGGGACCGGGGAGCCTGGTGGGCTGCTGTCTCTGGGGTCGCACAGATTCGGACATGACTGAAGCAACTTAACAGCATAAGCAGCAGGCTCCCCCTTGGCTGTCTGCAGACCTTTCCTGTCAGAGACAAATGAAGATGTGTGGCTATAGGGTTTTACCGTCTTAGAGAAGCTCTGAGAAGTCCTGGGTTCTCTGGATCAGTGCCAGATATCTTCCCAGGTACAGAATATTTTCAGACCATGTGTTTGGAGTATCTATTTTGAGAAACATTGTGACCATATTCTCTCAAGAGCCATGAGTGAGGCTATATTAGGAATTCTAGAATTTTCAGATTTCTTTCAGTCTGCTTTTTCTGACACTAGAAAAATTTAAATTACGGAATAAATTGTTGGGGAAATTTTTTAAGATGAACCAGGTAGTGAGACTAAAAAAGGAAGGCAGACTCAAACAGAGCATGTAAAGGATTTTTGAAATGCAGCCTTTGGGAGAAATGAAGCAAAGGAAGGTGAACCCAGGTATCAGAATTTCACCCCAGTTTTGTACCACAAGGGAAGATGCCTGGACAAAGTGGCAGTTGTGCCACATGGACATGGAGGATTGAGGCCCTGGAACCTCTGTTAGGGGAGAGGGAAAAAGATACACCCTCTTGGCCGTGTTCCATTTTAGGGCCATCCTGAATCTTCTTCTGTTTGAACAATCCTCAATACTCTGAGGCCTGAGATAGCTGACAAATGGAAACGTAAGCATATGGCAGTTTAGTAGAGGTTGCATGGTAATCATTTAGTTCACAAACCAGAAGTAGAAATCATATAAGAGGAATAGGTTTTTTTCTGGGATGTCAGACCTGAGTATTACAACTTAAGGGGGAATTGAAATTATGTCATATGTTGAAAAAATAAAATATGTCTCATGATGAATTAGGGGTTAAGGTTGGGGGAAAGTAGAAGAGGCAACTGCTGTTTGAGATGTGGGTGAGGTGGAGAGCCAGAAAGATGGGCTGGCCCTGCAGGTTTCCTGCCAGGTGGGATGGGTTCCCCAGCCCCTCAAGCTAGTTTTGGGCAGCTCTGTTGTCTCACAACTACAGGGCTCACCAGAGATGAGGCGGGAGAGCTGTGGAACAACTCCGGTCTCCTCTCATGCTGCTCTGAAAAGCCAGACCAAGATCATCTTGCCTCTCTTTGGAGGCAGTGAGGAGGCCTTTTGTTCTCATTAGCCAGTGTGATGTGTGCAGAAAGAGTTCATAAGTAATGGAATGCTAGGTCAAGAACATGTTGATAGATACCATAAATGTTCTATGAGTGGTCTGTTCTCCAGTTTTTTCATGGACAAAAATAAGTAGAACACACTGATATTTTCACTTAGTTGAGTGTATACTTTTTAACTGGAATATTACTTTGAGTTATTAATAAACCAGGACTGCCTAGTTGTTATTCAGTCACTCAGTTATGTCTGACTCTTTGTGACCCCATCCATGGACTGCAGCATGCCAGGCTTCCCTGTCCTTCACCATTTCCCAGAGCTTGCTCAAACTCATGTCCATTGAGTCAGTGATGCCATCCAACCATCTCATCCTCTGTCGGTCGTCCCCTTCTCCTCCTGCCTTCAATCTTTCCCAGCATCAGGGTCTTTTCAGATGAGTCAGTTCTCATCTGGTGGCCAAAGTATTGGAGTTTCAGCTTCAGCATCAGTCCTTCCAATGAATATTCAGGACTGATTTGTTTTAGGATTGACTGGTTTGATCTCCTTGCAGTCCAAGGGACTCTCAAGAGTCTTCTCCAGCACCAGAATTTGAAAGCCTCAATTCTTTGGTGCTCAGCCTTCTTTATGGTCCAACTCATCCATTCAAGATTACTGGAAAAACCATAGCCTTGACAATATGGACCTTGGTTGATAAAGTCTCTGCATTTTAATAAATCCATCAGCAGAAAATTGGATTAAAGATTCACTGAGCATGGCCCTGCCCATCAGAGAAAGACCCAGTTTTCCCCCACAGCCAGTCCCTCCCATCAGAAAGCTTGCACAAGCCTCTTGGCCTCATCTATCAGAGGACAGACAGAATGAAAACCACAACCACAGAAAGCTAACCAAAATGATCACATGGACCACAGAATTTGGTTAAGAGTGAAGACGGGTGGGCAGTTGATTTAGGACTGACCTGGGTGAAGAAACTGGAGTGCAGAACAGCGTGGAGAGGGCTGCAGAGGAAGATGGAAAATGCCACATGCAGACGTGGCCTGTTTCGGGGTTTATCTGAGCAGTAGTTCTCTACCATTTTTTATTACTGACCTTTCAGGACAAAAATGAAATTTAAATCAAATTTAGTTAATAACATTTACCTAGTCTTATGAATTGATCCAGTTAATCAAGTTCTCCCTTATGAGAGGAATTCAGTACTAGAATTCCTCTAGGAGAATTGAGACGGAGTTGGTACCAGGGAAGAAAGGAGAGGGAGTTGGTACTAAAGAAGAAACTAGAAAAGAAGTTGTTTTCAGGTAAGGTTGACTGAGCTTTGGAAGGCCACAAACCACTGAATTTTTTGGTCCCCCAAGAACCAATTTCTACCACCTTTATGGTGGGGATACCCCTCATTGAGAATGCATGATCTGGAGTAGTCTTTTTAGGAACAGGGCAATAAATGTGCTTTGTCTGCTGCTGGATTTGAAAAAAATTAGTCTAAGATTATAAATAGTATGTTATAGGTTAAATAAGGTATTTGTCAACCTACCAGGACTTTAAATGTAATGTTGTTTTTGTGAATCCAAGCAGCTTATTAAAATGAACTTTTGGAGAAAACAACTTATACGTGAGATCGTGATTTGTACTAGCTTTAAATATAAAGAGTAAAGCCTTTTTGGCCAAGCACAGCATTGAGGTGAGTGGCCAAGCACAGCATTGAGGTGAGTATTAAAGAAAGAGATAGCCATGGATGAGCACAGAGGTAATATTTTAAGCATGAAAAAGATTATCATCTCATACTCAGCCTGTATGCTCAATCTTAGAATATCACAAGATGCCTTTCAATTGTATTTGCCAATCGTGGGGAAAATAGCTGTAAAATTTAATGTATAGTTTTTGAAAACTAAAGGAAACTAACCATTATTTTCAACTTCTTTAGATGTATCTTTACGTTCTTAGTGATCTAGGAATATCTAAAGACTTTGCAAACGTTATGTATTGGAGATATATTTTTGTTGGGACACCACTGGGATAATAGAAGTCTCCTGGTGCTGACTGCATCCACTGGGGTGGGTTTTGGCCTTGCATTACCACATTTCTCCTACCGACCCCTTGAGCTGAGGACTGTTATCTCCATTCTGGGGGGTGAGGGTAAACGGTCTCAAAATTTGTGGAACAGGCTGTGTCTTGCTTTGCTTCTGCGGTGCGGGTGCATCTTTGCCCAGGCCCTGGTGCACGGCTCTGGCAGCTACTCAGTGCTCCAGAACTCTGTTTCTTGCTGCCGTGCACAGTTAACTCCAGCAGCCTTCTTAAACCATCCATTTATACTGTCGTCATGTTAACCGTTCTCTCCTGTGACACGGGTCATTGAGACAATTTCTAGGGGCTCTCTGTTTTAGGAAAAGATAGGCTGCTTGTCATATAGTAACAGATTCTGTTGTGTGGAAAAGAATTATAACTTAGTTTCCACATGACTCTGAGAGCCAAAAGAAACCAATAATGAACTGTAATTTGAACAGCTGGAGAAAATTTTTAATCTCATTTTGTATTTGCATATTTTTCTTTATTGGTTCTCACAAATAATCATACATGTATCGTCTTAAATCATTGTCTTCAGATAATCTAAATTTTTGTTAGCTGCTGCTTTCCCATGTATTAATTACTGTTGGAAAATTTTGTTGTATCTTTAAGAATTAACTTTATATTGAGCTATAATTTATGCACAGTAACACTTACTTTTTTAGTATAAAGTTTCACGAATTCTGATGAATGTGTACCATTGTATAACCACAAACACAATGAAAACTACAGAACTTTTGCCTCATCCTCCACCCCACGTTCCCTGGGGCTTCTCTGTTGTCTGCCTCCTCATCCTCTTCTTCCCCTGTGGCTTCGCCTGCACCATACATGTGGATTCCTGTGGCCTCTGAGCTGGTTTCTTCAGTGCAGAGCAGACCCATCCACCACGTTGCTCACGTTCCTTTACTGCCGAGTGGTATCCCATTGTGCACATGGGCCACAGTGTGATCTGTTCATCCATTTGCCACTTGAAGACCATTTGGACTGTTTCCAATTTTTAACAGTTTTTAATAAAGTTACTGTATACGTACATTCACATACAGGTTTTTATTTGAGTATTAGTTTTCATTTTCCTTGGGCTGATGATCTAGGAGTGGGATTGCTGAGTATGTTGTGTGTTTTAACTTCAGAAACTGCCAAACTGTTTTCCAAAATGTTTGTGCCAGAATTTGCATTCCCGTTAACAACTGCTCTGCATCCTTGCCAGATAATTTTTTAGGTCATTCTGGTAGGCATGCAGTGACACCTTGCGTTTTCATTTGCATTTGTTTAGTGATTAATGTTGATTCCCTTTGACGTGTGCGTATCTGCCAAGCCTATATCCTTGGTGAAGCGTCTGTTCCAGTGTTTCCCTATTTTTAAAAAACTGAGGTTATTCTGTTTCTGCTGCTACTAAGTCGCTTCAGTCGTGTCTGACTCTGTGCGACCCCATGGACGGCAGCCCACCAGGCTCCTCCATCCTTGGGATTCTCCAGGCAAGAACACTGGAGTGGGTTGCCAGTTCCTTCTCCAATGCATGAAAGTGAGAAGTGAAAGTGAAGTCACTCAGTTGTGTCTGACTCTTTGCGACCCCATGGACTGCAACCTACCAGGCTCCTNGGTTGCCATTTCCTTCTCCAATGCATGAAAGTGAAAAGTGAAAGTGAGGTCGCTCAGTCGTGTCCAACTCAAATAGTACGCAGACTTAAGACCAACTTTTACAAAACTAAAGTAGGGGAAATTTACAGACCAGAAAGCAACAGGACAAAAAGAGAAAGTACATGAGGAAAATTATGCTATTAGGATAGATCTAAGTGATCCAGTATTCATTTTATAGAGGTACATATGGAAAGACAGTGAAAGAGAAAATATAAAGAATTAAAGAATATTTTCCTATGCTGAAGAAAGACTGAATTTTCAAGTATAAAGAGCCCACCAGGGAACAAGCTAGAGAAATGTAAAAGCAAAAAGCATCTATCTGTACATTACTGAACTACTTATGATTCCAAAGATGGAAAACAGGCTACATAGAAAGACTCAAGACTAAGAATCAGACTGGTTTTGGATATAACACAGTTTTCTAGAAAATAAGTTCCCTTCAGTGTTCTGAGGGAAAATTATTTTGAACACAGAACTGTACTCAGCCTCACTAATATTTGAATGCTTAAATGGGGGTCAAAATACTCTGAAAGTACGGGAAACACCTTTTTTGAGAAAATTACTTGAAGAGGTATTCCCAGTAAAATGGAAAACAAATCCAAGAAAGGGACGATTTGGATACAAGAAGTGGTGATGTGCAAAAAACACAGTAAAACTTTATAATAGAGTTACATTGAAATACAGGGACTGTGAAGCCTGGTATAATTGATAACGAAAGATTTCTAAATATACAGAATAATGAAAAATATATATGTATGTGTATGTATGTGTGTGTGTATATATATATGAAATATTCTCTAACATTTCAGATGATTTAAATAAACTAGGGAGAAAGTAAAACTGTGCTAAAGATCTTATAATTTTTGTTTTAGGATTTATAGGTATAATGTATGCTTATTAAAATTTAATATGGAAATATATAGGGTGAAAAATGAATGTCCTTATCTCAAGCATATATAACAGATTTGTACAAATCAATCAGAAAAAGACATCTCAGTACAAGAATGTATAAAAAGCTTGAGCAGGCACTTCCTAAAAGGATTAATCCAGTTGGCCAGTAAACAAGAAAAGGTGCTCTACCTCATTAGTAATGAGATAAATGCATATTAAAACCATGGTGAACTAGGTCTACAAGAATGCTAAATTTAAAAGACTGAAAACATTAATACTAAATAATTTGTAAACAGGCCTTATCTAGTGAAGATTTTCGTAGCTTGTGGCTTCAGAAATTCCATTTCTACATTTACAGCCAACAAATATAGGTCTCTGTACACCTGAAAACATGTACAAAAGTGTTTATAGCAACATTAAGAACCACTGATTTGAACAAGCGAAATGTCCATTCACGCAACATAGACTGGGTAAATTGTTGTATGTATTCATACAAAGACATACACTATTTGGCAGTGGAAATGAACAGACCACCTCTAAGCCCAGCAACATGGATGTATCTCAGAAACACAATAGTGAATGAAAGATCCCAGAAAGAAAACATACTGTATTATTCTATACAAATACACTTTAAAACTAGGCCAAAATAAACAGGACTGTTTAGAGGTTCATAGTTAGATATAATCAGGCTGTTAAAAGAAAGCAAGTTTTATGATTGCTATAAAATGTTAGGAAATAGGTTTTCTCTAAAAGTGAAGCCAATGGGATGAAGAGAGTTGTAATCAAAAGGGGCAGGTAAGGGGGGCATCTGTGTGCTGGCAATATTCTATTTTTGGACCTAGATGATGGTTCCATGTTACCTTACTGATAAATTTGTTAAACTATACATTTATAATTATGTATGTCTTATATTTGACATATCTGTACATGTCTTATATTTCACAATAAAAGAACTTAAAAAAGCAAGATGCCATTTCACATCTTTACTCCTCACCTTATTCTTCCCAGAAGTAACCACCATTAATAGCCAAGTTTCTTTCCAGACCTCATTTACTCTTAGTATTGTTATAGAAATACAAATTTATGGGTTTTTAAAGAATATTAGGAGGTAATAGTATGTAGGTCTCCTGAGGGAAAAAAGAAACCTTGATTATTTCAGTAAGATTAGGTAGGTGGGAAAATGAAACAATAAGAAAGAATGACAGATTTTTAAAAAACTGTGTGTGTATATATATATGTATGTATATATGTATATAAGATGGCAGGGGTAATATAAAGAAAATCAAGATCAAATTGGGTTTATCTGTGGAATGTAGTACTTAAAAAGGTTAAAAGAAACAATTTGATTTTTCTGTTATCAAAAAACATTTAACAAAATTTGATACTCAATGTGTTCATTTTATTAAAATCCATCGAACTATACTCTTATGATATCTGCCGTTTTCTATGTATACATTTTAATAAAGACTATTTTAAATCATACTCATTCCTGGTTATGATATCTGCCCTTTTCTATATATACATTTTAATAAGACTTTTAAATCATACTCATTCCTGGTTAAGAAAAAAATTTGTAGACATCCAGGAATAAAAGAAAGTTTGTTTTACTGATAGACTATCTATAAGAAACCAGTTGCAAATTTCATTTATAATGGTGAAACATTACCAGTATCCTCACTGAAAAAGTGAAAACCGAGACAGAAATGCCCATTGTCATCTCCACCATTCAACCTTGTTCTGAAGGTTTCAGCCAATACAATAAAAGATGGAGGGAAAAAAAAAAAAGGTCTGTATATTAGAAAGAGCTACAAATTGCCATTAATAACAGGATGATTACTATAAAATTCAAGATAATTAACTAATGATAACTAATACTAGAATTTAGAAAATTAGATAAAATTTAAACTTTAAAAATGAATTACTTTCTTGTATATTAATTGCCTGAGGGCTTTCCTGGTGGCTCAGACAGTAAAGAATCCTCCTGAAATGTGGGAGACCTGGGTTCTATCCCTGAGTTGGGAAGATCCCCTGGAGAAGGAAATAGCAACCCACTCCAATATTTTTGCCGGGGAAATCCCATGGACAGAGGAGCCTGGTGGGCTACAGACCATATATTAACAAACAATTAAAAAATCAAACCAGTCAATCCTAAAGGCAATCAGTCCTGAATACTCATTGGAAGGACTGATGCTGAAGCTGAAGCTCTAATACTTTGGCCACCTGATGCGAAGAACTCATTGGAAAAGACCCTGATACTGGGCGAGATTGAAGCAGGAGAAGGGGATGACAGAGGATGAGATGGTTGGATGGCATCACTGACTCAATGGACATGAGTTTGAGCAAGCTGCCGGAGTTGGTGATGGACAGAGAAGCCTGGCGTGCTGCAGTTCTTGAGGTTGCAGAGTCGGACATGACTGAGCAACTGAACTGAATTAAAAAATAGAAGATGTCTGTTTACAGTTGTACAGACAAAGTTTAAGTACTTAGGAAAGAAAACAATGAAAGCATACTGATGATACAAAAAGATGAGGATAAATGGCAGAGGTTATATTCTTTTTATATAATTTCATATTTACAGAACAGTTACAAGAATGATAAAATTTTAAAAAAATGATAAAATTTTCCTGTATTCTTTACCTGGATCCTGCAGATGTTAACATTTGATCACATTTGCTTTATCCTGCTCCCTCCCTTTTCTTTTTCTTCTCTTTCTCCCCTCTCTATCTGTAATACATATGCATATACATATTGTTTTTCTGTTTGAATCATTTGAGATTGAGCTGCAGACACAATACTCCTTTACCCCTAAATATTTTGGAGTCTGTTCCTGAAAATCAGATACTCTCTTAGGTAATTGCAGAACAAGTATTAAAACCGAGAAATTAACACTATAAATAATGAGCTGAACTAACACTATTATCAGATTTACAGACCTCATTTTGGATTTTGCCAGTTCTTCCAAAAATGTTCTTTATAGTAAAATCCCCAATCACCTGTTGCATTCAGTTCTCATGTATCTTTAGCCTTAGTATTGATATTCTTGAAGAGTACAGACTAGTCATATTGTAGTATGTCCTTCAGTTTGGGTTTCTCTCATGTTTTTTCACGATTACATTCAGCTTATACATTTTGGGCTGAAATACCAACTGAAGTAATACTGTGTTCATTTCATTGCATGTGGTGTTAATTTATCCCTTTACTGGTGATGTGAACGTTGATCACCTGGATACGATGGTATCTGCCCAAGGAGCCTCATAGATTTTAACATACTGGTTCTAAAACCCAGTGTAAGAGTACATGGAGAAAAGTAGCTGAGAAGTTTTGAAAAAGAGTAACAGCAGGGAATTTGTCCCGTTAGATGTTAAGATACTTCAGAGCTGTCATAATTAAAACAGTGTAGTAATGGTACAGGTATTAATAAATAGGACTGAACAGAGCCCAGAAACCCAGGCCAGTATGTAGTGACAGCTATCACAAGTACGCTTTGCTCAGCACTTGAAACGAACTCATGGCAGCACCAGTGTCTGTCAGATCAAGTTTTTTTTTTATTGCTGCCAGTTTAGACTTAAGATTACTCTGCTCTTAGAGGCCAGATCTTAATATATAAGTCTTACACAGGGTATGGAAGCCCTGCAGTAGGAGATGCTTACATAACCAAGAATATTGTGTGCTGCTGTTAATGGATGGCCTTTGCCTGAGCAGCTTGGACTCTGGGAGTAGTAACAAGGCCTGCCTGCCAGTCAGGGGTGGGAGCCAGCTGGCACAGTCCAGGCTTCCAAGTGTACAACAGAAGACCTGTCTTCTCAGGTAAAGGTAATGGTAGTCATTATATTTGGAAGGAAGTAACCAGCTAAATTGGTTGGATGTCATCACAGACTCAATGGACATGAGTTCGAGCAAGCTCTGGGAGAGGGTGAAGGACAGGGAAGCCTGGCGTGCTGCAGTCCATGGTGTCGCAAAGAGTTGGACCTGACTGAACAACAGCAGCAACCAGTTAAACTGGATTCACCCTTTAAGCTATATGATATTTATGACTAGTCAACGCCTTTAGAAGTAAAGGTCTTAATTTTTTTTTAATGACCTTACCACAAATGTTTCCTAGCACACCAAGAGGTGGCTTCATCTTGTAAGTGATAGGCTTATTAAGCTAAAATGTTATATTCTGTTTACAAGCTTTTGCATTTAAGAGTATGTGGAGCCTTTATGTTGATTCTATGCATTCTTAAAGAGCAATAGATTTTGTGTCCATGGTGATTAGACCTGGATATTGAGATTTTCCTAATTCTACTCTAGAACTTGTCAGCATAGTATTCAATAAAGACTAAGGGAATGGTACAGTTGGACACAACTGAAGTGACTTAGCATGCACACACTACTATAGCTTCAAAGACAGCTTTTCAGTTCAGTGTTGGAGGGATAGCTTTCCATAAGGGGTTCAGGGACAACAGCCTATCCATTTTGTGAGAAATATTAGTGCCCTACCTCATAAAATATACAAAAATATGTTTTGAATGTATTCAGGTTCTGAATATGAAAAACCAAAACTAAAAAATTATTAGAAATGAGAATAGTAATCTTATAATTACTCTTTCCAGGTAGCACAGTAGTAAAAGAATCCTGCCTGCCAGTGCAAGAGATGCAGGTTTAATCCCTGGCTCAGGAAGATCCCTGGAGTAGGAAATGGCAACCCACTCCAGTATTCTTGCCTGGAAAATTCCACGGACAGAGGAGCCTGGTGGGCTACAGTCCATGGAATCGTAAAGAATCAGATGTGACTCGACAGGAGCACAAGAGCACGAGGAATCTTATAATGTAAGATGTAAAGCAANGGCAACCCACTCCAGTATTCTTGCCTGGAAAATTCCACGGACAGAGGAGCCTGGTGGGCTACAGTCCATGGAATCGTAAAGAATCAGATGTGACTCGACAGGAGCACAAGAGCACGAGGAATCTTATAATGTAAGATGTAAAGCAAATGAGCCTTTTGTTGTTGTTGTTGCAAAGGAGTAAAAGATTGAGAGATTCAATTGTACAAACATTTCCCTATGTTAAAAAATGCCATAAACAAAAGACCAGAGTAGGCTGAAAGAAATAGAACAAATAAATAATTTCTGCAAATCTGTGAGAAGACAATATAGTAGATAAGAAAGTGGACAAAGGATATATGGTCAGGTAGTTCCCCCCAAAAGAAGTACAAATGGGCCAATAATCAGGGAAATGCAAATTGGTCTGATACCCATCAGATTGGGCTTCCCTGGTGGCTCAGAGGGTAAAGTGTCTGCCCGCAATGCGGGAGACCTGGGTTCAATCCCTGAGTTGGGAGGATCCCCTGGAGAAGGAAATGGCACCCCACTCCAGTACTCTTGCCTGGAAAATCCATTGGATGGAGGAGCCTGGGAGGCTGTAGTCCATGGGGTCGCAAAGAGTCGGACACGACTGGGCGACTTGACTTTCACCCATCAGATTGGCACAAGCTAAAAAGGTTGAAGAGGGCATGAAGAAATAGGCACTTCTATACACTATTGCTGGGCGTATACATTGTTTCAGTATTCTTGAAGAGCAATATAGCTCAGTTGTAACCCTGTTGCATCTGTGGCAACTTTAAGTGTATAATTCCTTTGACCCCAGACCCAAAGAAATCTTTAGTTACTGTCTAGAGAGAAAGAATAGTTAGCTCTGACTCCCAGCCCTAGGACTTCTTGATGGGATGTTTAGTATTTATCAAATGTTGATCAGATGCTCTTAACTCAGCAGTTTAATTTGCATAGATAATGGCATTATTTACAGAAGACAGCAATTGAACTAGACCAGGTGACATTAATCTTAATTTTTATTTGATCAAGAGATCAAAAATATCACAACCTATATTCAGATATAAAAATTAGTAACTTTACATTCAATTTTGGATACTAAGTCTGTTAAATCCAGGGAGTATTTTACAGTTAAAGCATAACTCAGTCTGGACTAGCCTCATTTCAGATGCTTGGCAGTCGTATGTGGCTAGTGGCCACTGTGTTGGACAGCACAGGGCTAACTCTGAGCCCAGAGGACAGAAAGAGGAACGATCTTACCATTGTATCCTTAGCACCTAGTGCAGTACCTGCCATATAGCAGGCGCCCGATAATATTTTTGGCTCAATGAATAAATGGATAAATATAAAGTCATCTTTTCATTGACTTCTCAACCTTTAATCATATACGTTATATTTGTCTCAAAAATAGTTGGCAGTAAACATAAAATGGAATGACTTCTCTGCTGTGCATTTAGAGAAAATCCTGGAATATACTATATGTCTTTTCATATCTGCTCAAAAGCAGTTTCAAAAATTTCTGTTGGTTCCAGGTAATCAAGCAAATGACACTATAGAGAATCTTAGAGTTCCTATCTGTTGACCATAGCAACTCTGTTGAGTTTTTTTTCATTAAATTTGTCTTGCTAATTCTTATAAGCATTTATGTTTTAAGAAGACCATTGCATAATCCAGTTCCTCTCCCCTAAATTGTATCTCATTCTACATACAGTATCAACGTCCTCTGAGAGCTGTACACTGTTCTGATCCTCCCTGTTACTGTTAACTTTGACCTGACGTTAATATCAATGAGGCTTTCAGTGTCTGTTACACATCTCTGTTTTAGATGTTGTGGTGATACAGAAATAATTGTGATTTTTGCCCTTTATTTGGAGAAGAAAAATAAATATTAATGAAATGAATAGAGAAAAATTAAAATTTGTAAATTTGTTCAGTAGTTCCTGTGTTCCTTAGGCCTAGTAATAGAAAGGTAAATACAAATACATTCTGTTTCTCTCAAATAGTTTATTGCCTCTTGCTGCTGCTGCTGCCGCCAAGTCACTTCAGTCGTGTCCAGCTCTGTGCGACCCCATAGAAGAAGCCCACCAGGCTTCCCTGTCCCTGGGATTCTCCAGGCAAGAACACTGGAGTGGGTTGCCATTTCCTGCTCCAATACATGAAAGTGAAAAGTGAAAGTGAAGCCACTCAGTCATATCTGACTCTGAGCAACCCCATGGACTGCAGCCTACCAGGCTCCTCATCCATGGCATTTTCCAGGCAAAANTCCAGGCAAGAACACTGGAGTGGGTTGCCATTTCCTGCTCCAATACATGAAAGTGAAAAGTGAAAGTGAAGCCACTCAGTCATATCTGACTCTGAGCAACCCCATGGACTGCAGCCTACCAGGCTCCTCATCCATGGCATTTTCCAGGCAAAAGATTGCCTTCTAGGAAGATATATATATTAACCAATAAACATAATTTAACAAAATAGCAAGTATAATCTGTGAAGTATAGAAATAATATTCCATCATACAAAAGCAAGCTGAGACTCAGTGAGGTTCAGTGACTTGCTCAAGGAAGTAGTTAGAACCTGGATTCAAATCTAGATATTTATAGAAGTTATCGCTCTTCCTTTCAAACCACATTTTCTGCTTCAAGGTTTTTCGAAATTTAGCTCTTCACTTGAGATAAATCATAGCTCATGAGTAAACTCCAAACTGATTATAGTTTGTGTAATATTTATTATGTACTTAGCTAGTTATGGTGTAATCATCTTATTAATTGTCCACGTCTATCCTAATATTTGAGTGGTGTGGTACTGAACAGTAAGGGCCGCAAGTTTTCTTTTTTTGGCCGTGCCACATAGCTTGCGGTATCTCAGCTTCCTGACCAGGGATTGAACCTGGGCCATGGCAGTGAAAGCCCAGGATCTCAACCACTAGGCTACCAGGGAACTCCCAGGGCCATAGAGTTTTATTGATGAGACAGCTGTATGGACTGAGCACTGAGGTCTTGCCACACCAGACATTGAAGGCTAGGTAGACCAGGTCAAGGGCTAAGGGAAGGACTCGGCTTTCCAAGCAGAGAGCAGACTTAAACAGGCAGGAGTGTGAAGGAGCATGGAAGGCTCTGAACTGCTTTCTGAGAACTCAGCACCTACAAGTTGGACTTGAGTGATTCGATGGCCATGGTTTGTTCATTTGTCTTTTAGTTTTTCTAGATGTGTGCAGTTTCATTTCAGTTCTTGTTTCAAAGCATACCATAGGAAGTAGGATTTTGATTAAAATATGTGAGGCCTGTACTAGGCTGGTAATGTTTATGTAACAGTGTTTATTAGGTGTCTAGCATTGTCATAAATACTAATGTTATACTAGTATCCATTCGTAATATATAAAAGTAGATAAGTCTTTAGGATAACAGACAACCTAGTACCTTACTCCATCCAGTGTATATTTAATCATCTTTGGTTCTATAGCTATGTAAGGATTTGTGTAGACTGGTACAAAAATTGTAAGGATAGTAGAAATAATATAAATCTGGGATTTTTTTTTACTCTAAAATAATTGAAGGAACTTCTAGTGAACTAGTTGACAATTTAAACTTCAGGGAGCTTGCAAATACAGATTGAAGAAACAGCTTTTTTTTTTTTTTTTTTATGGTTTATGGGATCTTAGTTTCCCAGTTAGGGATGGAACCTGGGGCCCTGGCAGTGAACATACTGAATCCAAACCACTGGAACACCAGGGAATTCCCTGAAATAGCTTTTCTTAATAAAGTTCTTAATAGGATGAAAGATGCTCTTTAAGATAAGTACAGGGATATTCTTTGTTAACTACCATAATACCTGGAGTGATGTTTAAATTCTAAACTTTGCTATAACTCTTTGAAAGCCAGTTTTCTTTTTAAGTGTATAATTATATATTGTAGAAAAATCACAGGTTTTATGTATGTGTATTTTTATTTATACATAACTCATTCACATTTGTGATTATATTTATGTAGTTCTCTAATACTTTCAGTTTAATTTAGTTGGCCTGTGTTTTTCCTCCTCTAAGAAAATAGAAAATTCGTCCTTTTAGCTTTTGTATTTTTAAACCCTTCCTCCTCCTTTTCTTGAAAAATTCCGTTACCAGCCATTTTCTCAAGTTTATGATGCTGTTTTGCCTCCCGTGGGAAAAATACTTTTACAGTTATCAAAATTTGAAAATAGTTCTACAAAATAGAAATGGAGACTAGCTCCTTAAAATCCTAAGTAGTATGTGTGAACATAAAAAATAACCTAGTTTAAAAAAAGTTCATCCATATCATAAATTTTCCCTGATTACCTTTTAAAGATAAAATGATTGTTACCAAATTTTGTGTGTGCTTTTAATCTGCTGGGCCACCTGTGGAAAACTGTCCTCTTCTCTCCTAGGCCACAGACCTCCACCAGCACGAAGTGGACATCGTTGTGTGGCAGATAATACCAATCTGTATGTGTTTGGAGGCTATAACCCAGATTATGATGAATCAGGAGGGCCAGATAATGAAGATTATCCTCTCTTCAGGGAGCTTTGGAGGTATCATTTTGCTACAGGAGTATGGCACCAGATGGGCACAGATGGCTACATGCCTCGAGAATTGGCATCTATGTCACGTGAGTGCAAGCAGTTCTGAACTTTGGGCTTTATGAAATATCCGAGAGGTCTGATTCAATGTTAGGTGTTTTTCTTGTTAATGATTTTTGTTGTTGTTGTTGTTGTTGTTTGTTGTTGTTTTTTTGTTTGTTTTTTGTTAATGATTTTTAAGAATACTAAATCATAATAGTAATATGATTAAGCCCTGTTAATGGGTAGACTCTCACTATGATAATACTATAGCATTGTATTCAGAATCAGTTGTGAGTTGAATCGTCCTGAGTTTGAATTTGGCTGTATGTCACGTACTTGCCTAGTGATTTTTCGCTTCTAGTTCCTTACCCATAAAATGGGATTAATATCTCAGAGGGTACAACATAAAGTATCATATATAAGTTGGCAAAATATAGTAGAAGATCAACAAATGGGGTTTACAGCTGTTGAGCAAAGTGGTTTACACATGGTATCTGTTTAATCCTTACAGCATCTTTATGGTGCCAACACTGGAATTCTTGCCATTGTACAGATGAGGAGACTGAGGCTTTAGAGAGGCCCTAAGGACAGTGGCTGTGACTGCAGGCTCTGGAGCCAGACTGCCTGGGATTAAACCCTAGCTTGGCAAGGTTCTTTTTAGAAAACTTTAAACAAGTTATTTAAACCTTTCACCACTTTCTATTTCATCATCTATAAAAATGAAGAAGGGAATAATAGTTCCTACCTCATAGGGTTGTTGAAAAGATTAATTTAAAGAGATTAAATAACTTTCCTGAGGTCACATGAGACTTAAAACCCAGCTTTCACTGTCTCTAGAGCTCCTGCTGTTGACTCTAACACTATCAATTGAAGAACTTAAAAAAAAAATCATTGAAATGATACAGTAGCTGTATTTTCAGAATATTTGCCATAAGAGAAAGAATATACAAGTGTATTTGATGACAGGAACAGAAAGTTTCCAGCAGGATATTCATGTTCTTTTTATCAGGTGTAGGATTAAGATGATAGAAACTATAATTTAACATTGTAGAGATCATTCCCCTGGAAAAAAACAGAATGATCCTTTTATCCCTTCATCCTGAGTCCCACTGGGTCTTTGCTAAGGCAAAGATGAGCCTTCATTTTCTTCTGCTCTACTATGTACTTGAACTGTGTTAAGCAGCAGTGGTGGATTGTAGTTCATATCATTCCGTATTGTTATATACGTTTCATGAATTCCACAACTGTGCATTGAATACACATTCAATATACATTGAATATCAAAGAGTGAGCCATGTGATATAGTGTGAATTAGATCTTTTTCTGTAGAACTTACAGTAGTTATATGTCATTGGTTTGAGCTATTTTCTGAAAGCATTAAAGCAGACATTTTTTAGTTTTTCCGATATCCTGGTTTAATGTGGGAGTACCGTGCAAGTAGCCAGTACGGAAATGAAATTCATGCTTCTTCTTTCCCAGTTGTGCTGCATGGAAACAACCTGTTAGTGTTTGGAGGTACTGGCATCCCGTTTGGTGAGAGCAATGGCAATGACGTCCACGTCTGCAATGTGAAATATAAGAGATGGGCTTTGCTCAGCTGTCGGGGGAAGAAACCCAGTCGTATATATGGACAGGTACCAATCTATAGCCATTCATGGTGGATGAATTTGTTCAGATTTTTTAGTTCCAGGAACAACGTCAGAATATTTATATTACCAACAACTTTTTAAATGGAAAATAAATCCATTGTTACTATTCGATTTTTCAGTTCCATTGTGCAATTTTAAATCTGGTTGCTTGCCTTCTTCTTTCTGTTCTTTTCCTCCCTCTTTTTTTTTTCCCTACTCCAACTTTTAGGATCAATGATCTAGACCTATATGGAAGTTTCCTTAAATGTCAGGACCTCACTTACCCTCATTGAGAGATTGGGCTATATATATAGTCCAAGTCCTATTGTCTTCACAGTGATTTGATGCTTTGAAGAGCTTTCTAACCTAGGTTTAGAGTAGATGATCCCTGCATTTGGTTAAGAGACGTTTACAGATCTTGGCTAAAACACATATTACACAGAAATTATCTTCCAGTTAGGTTCTAGTACTTCAGACCTTAGGTTTGAAAAGTTATATACAAAAAGGTAGGAAGCAACTCATACATCAGAGACCCTTTGAGAATAATGGGCTGAGCTTAAAACAGCCAAAGCAATGGCTTCTTTCTCAACTAGCTGGCATTGATACTGATACATAGCTTCTGGACTGTGTGTAGAAGCACATACTGGATGACTGTATCCCACCACAGCTTTAAACACTAAGAAATGACTATAGCAAAAGCCAAACTTACATTGAGAAGAGTCTGGTGGAACATGTCAAGTTTTGAGAACTTTCTTACTTTACATATCTGCTCCTTCTTCTTAAAGACATTTTTCTCTAGACTGCTTAAAAAGTGAAGCAGCGTTCAGTGGAAATGCCCATGTCCATGATCTGTAAATTCTTTGGTTAGCTAAGACCCCTAAGGAGTCCTTTGCCCATCTAGACAGAACTTGCTTTCCAGTTGAGTAAAAGTTATTTTTCTAAAAACAATCTCTGTGTTCTCTAAAATCTTTAATCCTTTAAGGGTCTGATTTTTAGAAGATTAAAAAGTACAAGAAAACTTCATAAAACTTGATTTGAGGGTATCTAATAAGTTTACATTCTTTAATCACGTGTTAACAAGGCAGTCTTGTGCACATCTCATTATCCAGGCTATGGCTATCATCAATGGCTCCCTTTATGTATTTGGAGGGACAACTGGCTATATTTACAGCACAGACCTGCACAAATTAGATCTCAATACCAGAGAGTGGACACAACTGAAACCAAACAACCTATCCTGTGATCTACCAGAAGAGAGGTGAGATTCTAGAATTAAAGCATATTCTTGCTAAGATTTTACTTTTTTTTTTTTTTTTAGAATATTGGCAGTATGGTTTGAAGAAGCCCTTTGCCCTGGTTGAAATAGCTGACTAGCTATTAGATCCCTGTTCAGCATTAAAGAAGGGTTTTCTGGTGAGGAAATGATGTTTCCCTCTGAACGGTAGCATTTTTTTCACATTATTTCCTTTTATGCTTCAATTTTCCTGCATTAAGAAAGTAGTAGCCCTTTAAAAAGGGAGGGCAGTGGCACCCCACTCCATTACTCTTGCCTGGAGAATCCTGTGGATGGGGGAGCCTGGTAGGCTGCAGTCCATGGGGTCGCTAAGAATCGGACACGACTGAGCGACTGCCCTTTCACTTTTCACTTTCATGCAATGGAGAAGGAAATGGCAACCCACTCCAGTGTTCTTGCCTGGAGAATCCCGGGGACGGGGGAGCCTGGTGGGCTGCCGTCTCTGGGGTCGCACAGAGTTGGACACGACTGAAGCGACTTAGCAGCAGCAGCAGCCCTTTAAAAAAAAAACCAGTGGTAACAGTTGTAACTAAATTTCATATTACCAGCACAACAGTTACTTTCTAGTTACTTTTTGATTTGCCTTCTTAACTTGCATATTAGGATTCTTTGGCTCCCTTGCTTAACAGCCTATCCCCAGGNCTGGTGGGCTGCCGTCTCTGGGGTCACACAGAGTTGGACACGACTGAAGCGACTTAGCAGCAGCAGCAGCCCTTTAAAAAAAAAACCAGTGGTAACAGTTGTAACTAAATTTCATATTACCAGCACAACAGTTACTTTCTAGTTACTTTTTGATTTGCCTTCTTAACTTGCATATTAGGATTCTTTGGCTCCCTTGCTTAACAGCCTATCCCCAGGAAGGACATAGTGCCTTGCTCATGTGGTACCCAGTGAATGTTGATTGAATGGGTGGTTGGATGGATGGAAGAAAGGGAGAGAAGATTGTGTATTTTAAGTGCTCTATTAAACACTCAGACATCACATGATTCTCTTTAGTTACCTTTTAGTAGCAGTCCTAAATAAAGTATCTTTCATTTTTCTTTCCTAACAGCAGTTGCCTCTTCTTAGAATTAAACTCACCAGAAAACTTAAAGAGGTGGTTTTTTTTCCCCCCCTCTAGTTTAAAAGCAAAGACAGTAAATACTTTTTTATTTACTTAGACTATTTGTTGGCTTTTTAAAAATGGCATATGGGTGCTAAGGAAGATTTATCTCTATTGTAGTATCTTAGTGCTCTGATTATTGCAGAACTACCGCAGGAGGACGTGGGAGGTGGCTTGGTACAGGGAATAATTTTGATGTAATATATTTTATCAGCACCAAGGCCTTCAGGAAAGGAGAAGAAACTAGATTAAGTTTTCAAAGTATTTTCACATAGTTGCCTTCTTTGAGTAATTTTATGGATATATTATAAATTGTTTCAGCTTTTAGCTAAACTATTTGGATAAAAGTTCTGGTAGATGTTTCATATTATATTCACAGCTTTATGTAGCATGATTTTTCCTGATAATCTTTGTATCTGTTAAATAAGTGACTTAATTTGAAAACCCATAGTCTAGACTTTCTGATTAAATGTAGGCAGATCACTTTTTAAAACTCTGTAATATTTTCCCCCCTTGTTACAGTTACCACAAAAAGATTACAGAAAATCTAGAAGATACAAATAAGCAAAATGAAGGAAAAAAAAAATCTAAACTCAGGGATAAGTAGGGTTAACATTTTACATGTATCCTTATAGTCATTTTTCTGAGCATTATTTGTATATCTGTAAATTTTTAGTAGGATTATATACTATCTGCTCTTATCTAACTGATTTTTTTTAGTCAATGACATGAAAAGAAGTTTTCAGTATATTAACATTCTCTGTGTCTACATTCTTATTGGTTACATACTAATCCATTTTTTATATTGTATAATTTATTTAACCAATTCATTATTATGACACTTAAGTCATTTCCAGTAATTTATTATTATAAATAATGATGCAGTAAAAGTCTTGCAGCCAACTCTTACGTAGGTCATTTCCCCCTTAATTATAAATGTATTTATTGTATATTTTCAGGTACAGACATGAAATTGCACATGATGGGCAGAGGATTTACATCTTGGGAGGTGGTACTTCTTGGACAGCTTATTCCTTAAACAAGGTACATTAAAAAGGAGAGAGAGAGGAAGAGGGCCAGAGGAAAGGCGTTGTTATACTGAGCATAATAAGTAACAGTTCTGTTATGGTAGACATTTTAATTTTCAAGCAGGTTCTTTATGAAGACCTATCTGTGCCCCTGATATGCTTTCCCATTGACAGTTGTGTAACCACACACTGAAAATCCTTTATTAGAATTATCCCTTTGTGCTAGATGAGAAAAGATATTAAAAGAAAGATACAGTAGCTCAAATGGAGCAACTAATTAGAATTGAAACCAGGATTCTCAGAATGTCACATTGCTCTCATTGTCAGTGCTGTGTATCTAAAAAGAACAGGCATGTTTAGGACGACACATCACTAACCTTAGAAAGCTGAGCTCTGAAGGGCTTCTGTTCATCCATCCCTGTGGCATTTCTAAATCCACATGTCCCAGAGGAAGTCTGTAGGCCTCAGAGCTCCTGGTCTGCTTTGGAATCTTAATGGTCCTTTCCAAGTTTTGTCAAAACTGCGTTCTCATATTTACTTACAAACAGTTGCTTTTTTCTGTTATAAAAATGATATATGTTTATCACAGAAAATGTGGAAGCAGTGGAATTCCAGCTTTTTTCCTCATTTTTTTTCTATGACAATAAAATTATGTATGTGCTTAACTTTCAACTGCTTCACTTAATGTTTTGCTTTGTATTAGAATTAGGAAAGATCAGAGAATAGCAAAGGAGAAGCAGCATTTTCAGCCAGGAATATGTTTGTACAGGCTGTTGTGAAAAATCAGGTTTTCAGGCTAAAGTTATTTGTGTGTCTTCTTATTTTCTGTCTCCAAGATTCATGCATACAACCTTGAAACGAATGCATGGGAAGAAATTGCAACAAAACCCCATGAAAAAATAGGTAAATTTAAAATATTGATTCATTTATCTTTAATAAATGTACTTTACAGTTGGTTCTGAAAGTGAAATAGTGATTTTATTGCATTATATGACAAGAACAATATCTGTTGAACTGGTATTAGAGATTACTTATGGGACTTCCCTAGCAGTTCAGTGGTTAAGACTCGTGTTTTCACTGCAGGGGACACGAGTTTGATTCCTGGTTGGGGAACTAAGAAAAAGAAAGAAAGAAATTACTTGTATTCCTTAGCCCAATTATTCTTCCTTAGCAGCTGAGCAAAGACTTTTAATGGGGATTGCTGAATTCTGTGGCAGAGGGACATCAGGGTAGGATAAGAAGTGGGCACTTAAATCAAGATGTACCTGTCTCTTTGTGGGTAAGAGGGCTTGAGACCCACTAGTAACCTTTGCCCACTACCACCTCACTTTATTTTCCTGACATCTTAACATTATATCATTATAGTGGAACTTCTGATGGCTTTATTTGAATGTGAAATAAGGGAGGGTTGGAAAGACTAGTCAGTGTTTGCTTAATGCAACAAAGGGATTGTTTTAAATAACTTATTCATAGTTTGTCTTTTGCTGTATCTTATGAATAATGGAATTTCCATGTTTATGTGTTTGGCAGGTTTTCCTGCAGCCCGGAGATGTCACAGTTGTGTTCAAATAAAAAATGGTAAGGATTTCAAATAGCATGCTGGTTCCATTTTTGTAATTGTATATTCTGGGAATATCTTATTTCTTAATGATAACCCTAAAAGAGTCATAGCATATCTTTGGGGAGAGTCTATTTCTTGTAGTTTATACTTAAAGGGAAATCCATAAAGTTATGCTTCTCTCAGGAATTTTCATAAAGTAAACTAATGTGCTTGGGTTCCTTCTTATCAGAGAACTCAAAAATAAGCGATAAGTAAGCTTTTCTATACCACCTAATCTTTCAGCACTGTACCTTAACAGATGTCTGTGGTTATTATGAGTAACACTAATAATCCTGACATACAATAGAGGCCTTGGTAGACATTGTATTAACATTGTAATAACTCCTTCAGAGTGTTATTTCATAAAGTTTATTCTGTTCTCTGTCTGATGCCAAATAGAACTCTTAGCTCATTCTTTGGCCGTATTACAACACAGGCATTGTATGGCTTCAGAAAGCAGCTGCAGCTACTTTATCTAAGTGTGATAAATGACTCCTCTTTGGACAACCTTCCTGTCTTTTAATTTACAGTTTATTTTATAGTTGGATATACCGCCTTAAAGTTTTGGAGAGGAAGAAGGTGTGTATAAACGAGTTTGATAGCCTATATCCTTTTAGCAACTTAGTTCAGATTTTACTAGGATTATGTTGCCATCTCTAGTACAGAGGTGCTTTTTATTACGCTTTTGCTCTTTGGGCAAGATTTATAGATAGTGGCATTGTTCAGCTTTGCCTCTCTAAAGATGGAACCAGACTTTTTTTTGAATCCTAGCCAAAAATGTTTCTAGTGTATTTTATAGTTTAATTACGTATTGGCTTAAACTTGATCTAGACCTGAGTTAAGACAAGGGTTCATTTGGTTCTTTGAATCCAGGCACCATACAAGCTGAACTCAGCTGTAGTTCTGAGCATTTACTTTGAAGTTTCACATAGCTTTTGTTACATGTTATTGCCTCTCTAAAGATGGAACCAGACTTTTTTTTGAATCCTAGCCAAAAATGTTTCTAGTGTATTTTATAGTTTAATTACGTATTGGCTTAAACTTGATCTAGACCTGAGTTAAGACAAGGGTTCATTTGGTTCTTTGAATCCAGGCACCATACAAGCTGAACTCAGCTGTAGTTCTGAGCATTTACTTTGAAGTTTCACATAGCTTTTGTTACATGTTGTATATTTGGTTATAATTGATTTTACAAAAACAAACAGAAAAATAACAGCGATTAAAAAAAAAAAAAAACTTTGATTTTGAGAAGGTTTTTTCCTGATGTTAATAACTAGCACAGATCAACTTAGGCTTCAGACTGTTCTCTTTGGGCTGAAGAAAGCTTGGAAAAACCTCTGTGCCCAAAACTGAACATTGCAGGCTAGTTGTCTACAGAGAGAATGTTTGTCTCTATGGGCAGATAAATGGCTCTCCTTTTAGGGACATTATTTAAAAGAAGGGTTTGCAAACTGGTGGCCTGCAGTTGTGTTTTGTTTGGCTCATGTGTGTATTACAGTTTTTGAATTAGTGGCCAATACTTAAAAATCAAGAAGTATCATTTTTCAAAAAAAATCTGAATTTCCAACTTCTCTTACAAAATTGGAAGGTCTGGCCATCACTGACCTTAAGTCCTGCGTAGCTCCATCAGCTGGAGCTGCCTCACCATCTTCCCCGTTAGAGCAAGTGCACGTTACCTGGCTTATATATTTTCCCTGAACCTTCTTGCTCATTCACTTCCTATGCCTAGCACCTGAAGCTGTTTGAATTTAAGAACCTGGACATGAAGCATCCTCAGAGGCTTGCATCCTTAGCCCTAGAAAAAATCCAAACACTGAGTTCAGACTCTAGTGAGGGACAAGACAGCAGGACAAGCTGTCACCCTGGCTCTTTTCTTTTGCCTGATTTTGGTTTTTTCTTCCACTGATAGATGTGTTTATTTGTGGGGGCTATAATGGAGAAGTGATCCTGGGAGATATCTGGAAGCTGAATCTGCAGACTTTTCAATGGGTTAAGCTCCCAGCTACCATGCCGGAGCCAGTTTATTTTCACTGTGCAGCTGTTACACCAGTAAGTTTTCATTTTCTTATCTTCTTTATGTAGTTGCAGATGATAAGGAAATACTTTTAGGGATAGAGCAAAAAAAAAAAGATGTCTGATATTAGCAAAGCTTGGATTAAGAATGTGTTTTTAAAACCTTTCTTCCAAAGCTAGTTCTTCCTCTGAGAAAAAGGGAGAAAATCCATCATGTACAAGCTTAAAAGAGCTGCATAAAATGTAAAAGAAATGCTGCATGTGGTAGTCAGGCCCTGACAGTGATATCGAAGATGTTTCCTGGGAGGGCAGAATAATTTTACCCCCAAAATGCTGTGTTATTGAAGATTCTCCTAGCTTCTTGAATGCTTTATTTTAATCTCTGTATTCTTATCTTTGGCATGATGAGTACTTAATATAATCTTAGTTTAACGATGTCAAAGCTGTTGAAGTAAAAGTAATCTCTAGTTTTTCCCTTAGTAACTTATTCATTATATAAATCTTTCTTCATCTCTGCACTGTGTTGGGATCAGGGAGAAATTTTTTATTTCACTTCATTCAGTTCAGCCTGCTATGAATTTTTTTTGCTGAATTTTCAGCTTAAGTATCTGTCATTTATCCTCTTTTGACTGCCATTTGTTCATAGGCTGGTTGCATGTACATTCATGGAGGAGTGGTGAACATCCACGAAAATAAACGGACTGGGTCATTGTTTAAGATCTGGCTGGTGGTTCCTAGCCTGCTGGAACTGGCGTGGGAGAAGCTGCTTGCGGCCTTCCCCAACCTAGCAAACCTCTCCCGAACACAGCTTCTGCACCTTGGACTCACACAGGGACTCATCGAGCGCTTGAAATGAGGATTACTGGACTGTTCATTGATACTGGAAATGTTAATTTAAAGAGACTCCTTTATTTATGGGCAGTGTAGAATGTGCTACAGAGAGAATTGGTTACCCTGATCAAGGCCTTATTCAGAAAATACATCAGATGCCTTTCTGTAAATTGTTTTAAGTTTATGGAATCTCACTTTCCCTTGTGCTTTTTTCTTTGCTTCTCTCCCTTCTGCCCCAGTACACACGCAAACTCACATACTCCCTCTTCCCTGATGGAAGTTGAGGGAGAGTCTGAAAGTACCTTCATAACGTTATGAATCAAGATAAGATAAAGAAAACGTTAAAGGAACTCTCAACATATGACCATGTCAGGCATTGCTATATAAATTAAAGCAACATGATCAATAAAAACAAAAATAAAAGTAAATCCAGCAACAGTGAGAAGCAGCATTGGGGATACAACAAGAAGGCTAACCTTGAGAATCCTGCAGATTATAGGGAAAGCTCAGTGTTTAACTTGCTGTTTTCAAAGGTACATCTAATTGAGTAGCTGGATCTAATGGCAGCAGTGGTTGGTATCTTGCAGCCTAGATACCCAAACCTATCCTTTAACTTACTTTAGAGGGTAGTTAAGCAGCTCATAACCTATCTTTTAACTTGCTTTAGAGGAAAGTTAAGCAGCTCAACAACTCTCAGTCAGTGATTTCTTTTCTCATCCTTCTGGTGCCAGCAGTGGTTAGAGTTGACTTGTCTAAAGACTTCCTCATGTGTGGTGGTTGTGCTGATTGTTGTTGCTCTTAGAAATTACGGCATGAGAACGTTTCAAATCAAGAAACTTGTGGTCAAAGTTCTTCATTCTGGGCAGTTTTTAAATTCTCCTATGCCTGTTAATGGTTTCAGGTATCTTTTTGACTCCATCATGGGGAACTGCAGACCCTAAACATGTGTGGCATTCATGCCGTGGGATATAAAGTTCGCAAGAGGCCGGAGAAGAGCAGGGCCGGAAGGGCTTCTGCTCTTGGGCTGTGAGCTTTGGCTGTCATGCTGGCCATTTCCTTTTAGAATGTTTCTTTTCTCACTCTGGGCCATGCACTTACCATATTCTCAGGCAATGGGTTTTATCTCTAGAAAGCCAATCGGCCCTTGATTTTTCTCTTAGCTTTTTGCCTCGTTTTCTGTCTGCTTTAATGTGCGTGGTGCTGTAATTGTGCCTATTAATTGGATAAAAGGTCTTGGGGAAAAGCCCCAAGTCATTCTTCCTGAAGAACTAAGTATCATTTTAAAAACTAGCATGCCGAAGAAAAGAAACTGAGAATCATTCACTAATTTGGTGTGAAGTTTTAGTTCTGGTTTGTTTTATATTGTATTTTAATTTTAAAACAGAATTGACTTAAATTTTCACTTGCTTTGCCATCAGTGACCTACTGAGACACGAGCAGTTGGAGGTCCTTATGTGTATGAAAGGTGCTAAAGGTGTGCAGGCGGGCACAGTGCTGATCATCCCGTTGGTTACATCACAACAGGAGACTCAGACAGACTGGGGACATATTTTTCCTTTAAGTGCCTCTTTTTCACTTAGCTTTTAAGATTATTCTTGTTTTTCCTTCATCTCAGAAGGGAATCTCTTAGGCTCAAGTGTGGATTTAAAATCACCTTTGAGTTGTAGCTGAAGAGTTACTATCTAGTGTTTGGTTCTGGGAAAGAGAAAAATGTGGCCTCTGGACTTGGACTCCTAACTTCCAGGCCTTATTATAATCTCCCAACCATGTGGGATTGAGTTCATGGAGCTTGTGTTCTGAAGGGTCTTACCATCTTTCATCTCTGAGTTTGGGTCCTTTGCGGGGGTGAAGGTACGGAAGAGGAGGAAAGGAGCAATTCCTCTGGAGGCCTCACCCCACATTGCCATGACCAGTCTGGCCTTTTAACCTTTTACCACCCACTGCTAGGCTTGTTCCTGTGAGGAGCTCTCTCCAGACCAAGTCAGTCTGAGCGGCTCTGTTAGTTCAAAACAAAGCTTTGCTACATGACTCCAGTCTAGTCTCTGGATGTTTGGGGTGGCGGGTGGCTATCCATAAATAAGTCACACTACTCAGGGTGGCAGAAAGATCTTTGTCATGGATTCATAGGGACCAAAGACTGAATGCTCAGCCTCTGTGCTTATCCTTCCATAGTCTTGGGATATAAGCAGGTCTCTACTTCTGTGACACCAGAGAGCTAAAAGAGACTGGTTCAATCCACACTTGCTAGCCTCCTTTTTAAAGCCTTCTGAAGGCAGTCTTCTTTGATGTGGACTTCAGAGGCCTGACAGCCAAGACCTTGTGTGTGACATTTTCATAAAAGTACATACCCTTGGTCTAAAGTGTCTTCTTTTAATATAACACTAGTGAAAATGATGTAGTATGATCAGCTCTGAGTGCTATAGAACCACACAGGTGCACATGTTCTGGATGCCAAATGAGACTGTGTGTATGATGACTTAAATGTAGATGATTAGAGTTTTATTTAGGGGATCACCAGGCATTTAGTATATCCATAACCAGCACTCTGAATGCCTGACACTGTTACTTGATTTAGGAAAGTTTATGCCTGCTGCTTCTCTGCCTCTTTGAGGTACTCCCAGCCATCTTACTGCAGTCCTTTGAGTTTAAGTGCAATATATAGAAACACATATGGATATATACAGATTATATATAGGGTGTGACTGTAAAGCAGGTAGACTACTTTTTTGTATCTGTCTTGGGGAAGCCAGCTCACTACATTAGAGTTAAAATTATACCAGAAATTTGAGATGTGATTGGCTGACTTAGACCAACTCTTAGCAAACCTGGATTTCAAGTCCAGTGTCTCCTTACTCCAACTATTAGAGATTTATTGTTTCTTGGGCTTATTAGCACTGAGACTTTTCCCCAGTCATCTTTGTACTCAATCTCATGTTTGCGTATCTTCTTAAATTTCCTTGCCCAGGATCAAGGAAGTCTACCTGTAATAAGTTTTTTAAATGGAGAATTAAAACCTAATATTTAATACTATCAGTTCTCCCATGTATATACTAATTTATCTGTGAATGTAATACTTTATTACATGAAGAAAACGATGACTTTCTTCATGTAATAAAGTATTTTCCTAAACCAATATAGAATAGATTGAAATTTTAACTGTTTTTCAGGTGCCAAACTGAAACCCTTTCTACTGGCAGAATCTTCTTTTTTCAGGGCCCTGGAACATGATATAAAAATTTGCTCTAAACTATTCATGTCCAATATATAGCTAATTTAAAAATATAATAATAAACATTAACATTTCTAAGCAAAAGTTATATTAACAGTGACCTTTGGTTACCCAGAGTAACCAGATTAAAGCACAGATAATTGAAATCCATAGATAATCAGTGTTTCAACTTCCCTATCAGACAATTAATTCATTTACAGTTCTTCCTTCTCCCTTCTCCTTTCCCACAAGGACCTCATTTTCAGTGGAGTGGGTCTAATGCATAGTTAGAAATGGAAAAGCAGGAATCCCGGAGGGGCTAGAAACCAGCGAACATGAAAACAGCTTGATTAGCTGTAATTGGTCAACAAGATGACAGCTGTTAATGCTGAGTTTAGAGATCACTCTTTGCTCTTCTGCTTTGGCATAGTCTCCTGCCCTGAGTTCTAGGCTGTCTCTCCTGTAACCACCAAAGAACTCTTAGCACATATTAGAAAAAAAAGCTGTGTATGATGCCCAAGAAATCCCATCATTTGAATACATTTCCTTGGCTCTCTTTGCAAACACTTGCTTTTCCCCTGTTCTTGAAGGAACCTTCATTTTCCTTAGGAGATACCTTTTCCAGCCATACAGCTTGGCTTGTAGGAAAGGTTAAATTATCCTTTAAGACTATGTTGGTCTTAATTCTCTAAAGCCAGTTTGTTTTTATGTGTCTTACAGATGTTTAGAAGGCGGTATAGGTTATTGAATTGTCTACCTGCCAGCACTCTTATGTAGCACAATAAGCCATTTTCCTTCTTCTTCATTCTTCTAGCATTGAGCTTCAGGATGGATGAGGCTTTATGGTCCTAAGATCATAAGCTTCCAAAACCAGTCACCATTGGCTTCGATTGCTTAAGTTCCCCAAATGCCTTGGGGCTCCAGGGCCTTGGCAGGGCCTGAAGTAGGTTTGGTAGAGTTCCGTGACCTCTGTGTGTCGCCACCAGCTCATGCCCAGCAGTGGGTGTTTCCCTTCTAAGGTTATTAGATTCGGTGGAAAGTGAGTTCTTCCCTCATCTGGTGTTAAGAAAAAAAGCTTTGAATTGTGCTTCAAAGAGTGGTACCATCTTTTTAGTATAATTTAAATGTTTTTATCTTTTTTTCTTCTTTACTTTTTATAAGTTTTGAAAAGGACCTGCTTAGTCACTGTACAGGGTGAGTCAGAGGCAGTTTCACCAAGCTGTAGTAATTGCTGTTTCACTAGTTGCACATTTAGAATACAAAGGAGGCATCAGAAACACACTGACTTTCTCTAAAGCCACTTCCTTGTACACAGAGTCTGAGCAGGGACAGCACCAGGCATCTCCCTCTAGCGGCACCTGCCAGTGAGGCTTTCAGTGGAAGGACGTGGGCACAAAAGGGAACCCCCACTCAGCAGTCTGAGAACAAGCCTGGGCTTGGCTCTTGGTACAGGGTATGCTTAGGCCACACACGATGCTCGCCTTACCTTAAAGCTATTTGCCACAGTCCTGTTAAATAGTGTGGAAGTCCTTTTGCAGTCTGGTGTGCATGCCATGTGATCAGGACAGCTTTTCCACCTTACCTGGTTTCCTAAGAGCAGGTAGGAAATATAGTGAATTTACCCTAAAATGTCCAATCTGTATTTATGTATCTTGTCAGTGTTTTGCTGTTGGTTTTCTAAAACAATCTGATCAATAAATCTTATCCAGATCTATTTGGTTCAAGGCCACCTTGATTGTCTGATGGTAATGTGATGCTCTGATGGTAATATGATTGTCTGATGGTAATGTGAGCTCACTTGTATGACCTAAGCATCAGTCCCACCTGCCGCCACCACGTCCTTTACCACCCACAGGGACAGCTTTTGTCTGTAATATCTGTGTGTCTTCCACCTTTCATGCCCACAGGCACTGTGTGTGCCTTCTCTCTGCTCCTGTTCTGGAACTCCTGGACACACATAGTCCCCTCAACACAACTCAGCTCCCTCCAGGACATCAGCAAGGGAGTGACTGCGGGGCAAGTCATATTCCCTTTTATTGTCTCGTCCCATATATTCCCCAGATCACTGCTAGACAAGTTGATATGGATGTACCAAGACTTTCGAAGGGTTGGAGAAGCTATAGGGAATTCAGGAAAAATGTGCATCTTTACGTACAGTCACAACTATCTGTATGATTCAAGGGAAAAGCCAGTGGTTTCTAAGCATGAGGCATGACTGTTAAAAACAGAGATTCCTAGGTCCAAATCCCTAAGATTGTTTTTGTAGGTGAGTTACTTTAACAGACTCCTTAGTTGATTGCATTTTAGCTGATCAGTGACATTTGGGGATCCCTGTCCCACAGCTGAGCTAACTGCCTGGTACTGGCTGAGATGACCAGGAAACCACTGTACCTTACTTGCCACCGTCACACTTATTTGCCCAACAAGGAACTAGAGCAAAGACCAGAATGAATGCTTCCGAAAACTTTCCTTGTTAGAACCGAGTGCACAGGTGGCAGATTGGCCACCCACGTTTATCTCCTCTCCCTCTTGGTAAACCACTAGTGATAATAGTAAAACAGTCCTAGTTTTCTTTTCCCTAAGATGGGGCTAATAACTATAACCCATCTCTTGATATTACTGTGTGGCTTAAACATATGTGTAAATGCTCAGAATGATGTTCGGCACATAATAAGCATTATTAGGTTGCTCTCAAGAGATGATGGAATAAGAAAGGTGAAGTACCTTTACTTATTAAAATTATAAAGATAACTCAGTAAAGAAACTAAATAGAGGAAGCTGAGGTAGTAGAGAGAGTGAGTGTTGGAAGAGAGATAAATCCTCATTTTCCATGTCAGGAAGGAAATACACACAATACCTAAAAATAATCAGGGAAGCATATTAATTAGAAATGTAAAGAAGAAATGGGGCTTCCCTGGTGGCTCAGTGGTAAAGAATATGCCTTCCAATGCAGGGGACACGGGTTTGATCCCACAGGAAGATCCTACATGCTGCAAACCAACTAAGCCCATGTACTACAACTCCTAAGCCTGCGCTCTAGAGCTGGGGAGCCACAACTGCTGAAGTCTTTGAACTCTAGAGTTCATGCTCCACAGAAGAAAGCCACTATAGTGAGAAGTCCTATGCCCCACACCCAGAGAAAATCCTGCGCAGCAACCAAGACCCAGTACAGCCTAAATAAATAAACTTTTAAAAAGAAATGGAGGAAAAAAACAGACAAATGAGCTAGCAACTGTAAGAGAGTTTGGGAGATAAGATGGACTGCAGAGGGAGCTGCTGTTTCCTTAAGAGTGTGTTCTTGGTTTTTGGTGGGTTTTTTTTTTTTTCCTTTATAATGCAGAACCCTGTGCAGCTCTTTCAATTTAGTTCTTCAAGATACTGTAACTCTGGGTCCCTTCTGGCCAAGTCTGTTTGTAAATGACTTGATGATTGAAAGGATGGAGAAGTCTTACCCCCTTTCACAGACTGTGAAACCAAGACAAGCCAACTTATGTGATTTGCCACGAGAGTGACCCAGACCTGCAAAGCCCAGAAAAAGGGCGCCCTGCCTACAGTTCGAGAGGTTTTCTGTAAGAACTGTCATCTACCAGGCAGGGCCTGGCTGCAGACAGCAGGTCATGACCAAGAAAATCCTAGTGGAAGGGCATCTGGAGAACCATTTCCCCCCACCCCCACCTCCTGGCGGTGGGCCGTTTGGGGCGGTGAAGCCCTGGCACTGGAGTTACACCTCAGGGTGCAGGATACCCCACATGCCCCCTCCACTCCAGGACTGAGATTCCAGCCGCCCTGCCATCCTGGCTTTTCCCTGTTATGCCCGCTGCACACACACTGGGGAGTGTTTCTCTGTCAGCAGCAAGATGGCCTGGTGGGGACTTACCTGGTGGTCCAATGGGTAAGACTCCGAGCTTCCACTGCAGGGGGTACAGATTCAGTCCCAAGTTGGGGAATTAAGACGCTGCAACCCAATGCTGCGGCCAAAAACAATTAAAGGTGGTCTGGTGCTCAACTCAGGAATCCTGAAGAACTGTCTGGGTGGCTCCCCTGCCAATTACCCCCTCTTCCCCTCAGCAGAAACAAGCCAACGGAGCTTCCCTAGAGGAGGCAATCGCCTCCTGGTGACCCATGCAGCAGGGAATATGGACCTGCCTTCAGGGAGCTTCCATCTGTGGTGGGTGGAATGGGGCTGATGTAAATACGAACTACTTTACGTTTTACATAGAAAAGCTAGATAAAACCTGGGAACCTACTGAATGTTCAGGAAGCTAGAAAGCGCCGGTGAGGACGAATATTATTATAACGGACCAGAGCGTATGAAATGTTGTTATAACGAACCTGACACGGACAAAACCCACCTCCTGGAGTCTTCTAGAAGGAAGGAGCAAGGGGAACCCGGAAGCAGAAGTGCGGAATGTGAGAAAGGAGAGCCAGGTGAGGCAGGTCAAGAGGAGCTGGGCAAATAGTTTGGCTTTTATTTAAGAGCAAGTGAGACGCTTTTAAGCCAGGGGATGCTTCTGGCTGCCCTAGGGAGGGCGCGAAAGGAAGCAGGGCTTTGTTAGGAGGTCATGGCAGTGGCCCAGGCAGGGTGAGGACGCTTCCGGCCGGCCAGGGCACACTGGTCAGGACTGGATTTCAACTCTCCTCCCTTCCCACCCTCAGCAGGGCGCCCCTGTGTAGTGAACACCTGTCTAGCTCTGATCAGAGGCCGGGGAGAGGAGCCTCGGACCCTCCACTAACGCTACCGGAGGGCCCCGAGTTTCCCACTGCAGCCCACCAGGCCTGGCCAAGCGGCTCCCGGGATTGGAAAGGGGCGGGGGAGAGGGAGTGGGGACCACTCTGAACCGGAATGATCTGGTTTAGAGCAGGCTGGCTTTCTCTCCTCCCTCCTCCCTCCGCCCTCCCTCCCCTTCCGCCGCAGGCTGGTTTTTGCCGCAGTCCCTTACCAAGGTAAACAGAGAGGAAGGGAGGCGGGAGGAATGCTCTGTTTCCATGGCAACGCTGAGGGCCGTCGATAATGGCGCTCTCGGGTATGTGAGCGTGACTTCTGGGGGAAGGAAAGGCTCACTAGAAAAGCCACGGGGAGGAAGGCCGGCTCCACCACCCACCCGGTTGGGGTAGGGGGGATTGTTCTGAACGTGGTGTGGGCCTGGAGGAGGGGAGAAGAGGCAGGAGTTGGGCCCTCTGGGGGGAAGAGGCAGATAAGCCAGAGGGCAGGGGACACACACAGCTATGGCGCTGTCACGCATCCTTACACCCAGAGCAGAACAGACAACAGCTGCCAGAGCTCTCCTAGCCTCCCCAGATTCACACTTCGCTATCCCTTTCCAGAAAGATCCTTTCGTGGGGCAGCTCAGGAGAGGGGCAATCACAGATGCGATCCCGAGCCGCAACGAACAGCCTGCGCGGGAGAGCTAGGGAAACACTGCGTTCCCTGCCATGCTCCCCTCAGAAGCTTTCCTGGGCTCTTCCTGTCCCTCCTTCAGACCCCGGGAAGGCTTTGATGCTTCAATGTGGCGTCATGACTGGAAAAGTCATCCTTTTGTTGAAGGGGTGAGAGTAATGAAATAACAGGCCAACTTCCACACAGGCCTTCAGGTGTGGGGGGTCACAAAAGAGTGCCCCCCTCTCCCCTCAGGCCTCCAGAGGACAGGGACTGCCTTTCACCGTGCCTCGCTCCAGCTGCTGACGGGAGCCCTCCCTCACGTGTTCCATCCTCGGGAACAACGTGAGGGCATCCTTAACCGCTTCGCCTTCCACCAGAGGAGTCGGCCCAGCAGCTCCTGGGAACGGACTTTCTTTCTTATCTCGCACCTGCGTGCTCAGGGATGGGAAAAAATCCCCGACAGAGGGAGCTTGTACGTGGTAAACTTCCTGCCCCAGTGAAGCAGAAGGAACCTGCTCAGAAGTGAAGCCTGCCCTAGTGACACTACAGGGGGAGCCGCAGGGAGTGGCCCTCTAACCTCAGTTTCCTCAGGCACGTGGAGAATCCTGGCAGCGGGGCTTCAGAGCCCAGGAAACGCTGCCCCTCCACATGCTCTCTAGCCCAAACCCTTCTCTTAGCCTGGGCTGTGGTCTACCTGCCGATAGACACCTTCAGGGCAGGCCAGAACACCAGGGGACCACGGGAACAAGACTCAGAGATGCTTTCTTCCTCTAAACACCCAAGTGGCAAGTTTACTCAGCTCTTTCCATGGCCCGTGGATTCCAGACTTTTCTGACTCAACTCCTGCCACCCTCTTCCAGCCACAGCACCTCCTTGCTGTTCCTCGACCAGTCAGGCATGCTCCTATGTCAGGGCCTTGGCACTGGAAGGTTCCCTCTGCTTGGAAGGCTCTTCCTTCCAGTTTCCACATGGCTCAGCCTCTCACCTCCTTCGGTTCTTTATTCTAATGTCATCTTCATGAGGCAGAGCCAGGGCTAGGGTGAGGTTAGTGAGGCAACTCAGCCTTCCCTGACTCTTCTATTTAAAACTGTAGACTGCCACCCACACTAGTAATCCCTATCCTCTTCCGAAAGCATGGAACACCATCTTAGTATTTATCTTATTTATTGTCCAACTTCTCTATTAACGGTATCATCTCTGGATACAGATACCGGCAGGAATCATCTCTGCCATGTTCTCATTGTTTTCCCCAAGAGCCAAGAGCCTTAACATGCAGTAGGTTGCTCAATATACACTGATGCATGGATGGATGGGCTGATGGATGGATAAATGAGGCCACAGGTTCAGTGTGCTCAGTCATGTCCAACTCTTTGAGACCCCATGGACTGTAGCCCGCCAAGCTCCTCTGTCTGTGGGATTCTCCAGGCAAGAATACTGGAGTGGGTTGCCATTTCCTTCTCCAGGGGATTCTTCTCAACCCAGGGATCGAACTTGCGTCTCTTGTGTCTCCTGCGTTGGTAGGTGGATTCTTTGCCACTGGCAAAGAAGTGGGAAGCCCGATACAGGTTCAGTGTGTTTTGTCTTTCAGCTGTTCTCAAAACAAGTAAAAGGTGTTTTGCATGGAGCCTGAGAAGGGACTGGCAATGTGACTTCTAACACTCTCCTGGTAAGGCACACATGGGATGCTCAGGATTTACTACAAAAAATAAGGAAAACTAGCTTTAAAAAAAAAAAAAAGAAGATTGACACTGCTATTTCTACCAGGCCTGAGAGCCTCTTCAGGCTTTAAAATTCCTTCTGTGGGGCAGTGTTGATGGAGCCTGGAGTACAGGAGCCTGCCCACTGGGTGGAGTAAAGCATGGTGGAGGGCAGTAGCTAAGGTGTGCTCTCTGCTCCTTCCCCAGGCCTAGGAGTTTTGGGGATTGCTCAGGGTGGGCAGCCATGAGGCAGCTCTCTGTGGGCTTTGAGCCCAAATGGGACACCAAGAGACTCAGGGGGTGCACTGAGAGAAAATGCAAGAAAGGCGGTGGAGGGGGTGAGGAGAGTGGGGGGAGGGCACTCTTAGAACACTAGTTCTTCTCTCCAGCTGGAGCCCTGACACCTGCAACTGTGGGTTCCACATGTCCCTCTGGTTCCTGAGGCTGCCTGTGTACTGCTCACTGACTCACTGATGCCAAGTCCCCTGATGGTAACCAGCAACAGAAGGTTCTAACAATCCATCAGTCAAACTCCCACTTGCGGCGTGAGTCACCTTCAATTTCCTGCTGTCCGCCTCTTTCCTGATTGACCTGATAAATTCAGGACAGCTTTTATTGCTTTCGGCAAAAACCAAAAAACTGCTATTAAGATTTACAGAGCCAAAAGCTGGTACAATGTAATCTTCAGAGTAATTTACACAGTGAGTTTCAGAAGATGAGAAGTTAGCATTTCAGAGGTAATTTCATAAAGAGGATGATCAGATTAATCACTGTGTCAATTTAATAGTGGTGTCTAAAATAATTAATTAGCTTTCTTGGAGTCAGCAGTGCGAAAGGGACTCTAAAAGATATAAAAACGACTGTGTCAGACAGTAAGTGTGTTTTGGGCAATAGATCTTGAGAAAATTCTCACTGGTGGAATGTCTGGCATGGCTTCTGTGCAAGAGAGACAGATGGGAAAGAGAAAAGCTCTGAGAGTGCCCAGGTTCCCTGAGACCCTCTGGTGGAGACTTGTCTGTGCTTGTTGAATGCAGGCTGACCTGCCACATGTAAAACTGACCAGTGACACCTGGAAAATGCGTCTCACCACGCTGCAGGTTGACAGGCTGCTCTGATGGGAGAGCAGGTGTGAGTGGCAGTCTGCTTGTGAAATTACCTGTGAGACTCTGAGATGGAATAAAATCCGCTTGGCCGGGGCTAGTTATAAACACTGTCTGAGTGGCTCCATAGCAACGTAGCACTCAACCAGCTGCCACATGTTGGAGCAAGGCTGTGTCCTCAGCAGGCATTATGGGTTGCACTGTGTCTCCAAAAAAAAAGATACGTTGCAGTCCTAACTTGTAGTACCTCAGAAAGTGACCATATTCAATGATAGGGTCTTTACAGAGGTAAATTAAAATGAAATCATTAGGATGGGTCCTACCTAATCCAACATGACTGGCGTGTTTAGCAAAAGGGGAAATTTGAACGGACACACGGAGAACAGCATGTGAATGTGAAGGCAGAAACAGGTGATACATCTGCAAGCTAAGGAACACCAAAGATTACCAGCCAACCACCAGAGCTAGGAGAGAGGTATGAACCCTGTCAAATCTTGATCCAGAACAGGTAGCCTCCAGAGCTAAGTGACAATTTCTGTTGAAGTCACCAGGTTGCGGTATATTGTTATGACTGACCTACAGAACTACTTCCATGGGGGCACTGTAGAGGCTTTGTGTCATCAAGACTTAGGTGTTATTGTCCTTAATGTTTCTGTACTTTTTGTTTTTAAAAAAAATTTTTTTTCAACACCAACTCAGGGCTGAGTAGTAGGTATTAGACAAATCTGAGTAATAAGTATAAGGGTATTCTCTATACTTTCTCTTAAAGGATTAAAAAAGAAGACTCAGTGTCTTTTTACTGGCATGGGTGGTGCTGAGCCTTGGGTCATGTGATTTCCGCCTGTGGCGAGCCTGCCCTGAAAAGGACAAGCCAGCGGCTGAGTGGGCCCTGAGGACCTGGTTGCACCTGGACCCAGCTGGCCAGGCCCCTGGGGTTAGTTACATGAGCTTTAAATCAAACGTGACTTTGAGTCTTCATGATTCTATTTAGAATGTGATCTTCTGGACCTTGCTTTCCTCCTCTCTGAAATGAGAAAAACTGCCCACCAAAGGTTATGAGAGCCTAGCCCAAGAAGGAAAAAGAGTGACCTGTAAAGTGCCAGTGTCAGCAGGTGTCTGATTAGACTCTTCCTGGGTGGTTGATGTCATACTTCACAGCCTGGAAGGAGCTCTGGTCCCAGCCTCAGGAGCCGCACCATCCACCCAGCTGCCGCCCCATTCCTACCTCAAGCCCTTGCTGACCTTATGAGGCTCTCTCTCCGGGGTTTGCTTCTCATGCTTCAGGAAGCGAGCTCTTCCTCACCACCACCACTTCCCACCACAGCCAGGCCACTGCAACCTCTGTAGCTCAAGCTGCTCCCTGGGAGGATGACTGACGGTCAGTTCCTTCAGAAAGGGCACGAGTGGCCGAGATGCCGACGACCTCCAGGGCCGGCTTGTGGCCCAGTCAAAGGGGGCAACACTTCCAGGGCTGAAGAACGGAGTCTGAGGGGCAGCGAAGTGAGAGGGCAAGCTGGCCAAGCGGCACAAGGCTGCAGTGTGTCCTTCAGTGGGGAGATGTCCCCCAAACTGCTGCATCACCTACATCCCTTTTGGGAGAGAAGAGCCCAGCCCCTTCCTTACGGTAGTACTTCCAAGAGCAGAGCCTAAGCCTCAGCCTGAGTTTCAATCCTGCCTTCTTCCTGCTCCCTTAGCCTCTTCTTTCCAGGGACAAGGTGGGGCAGGGGCTAGTCAGCCATTGCCAAGGTTTGGGGTGGGGGGGGCATGGGAGTTTAGGGGCAGCCTCCCAGTCTCCAAATTCAGGCTTCCTGTCAGTGGTTCCTCAAAAAAGGAACACTCCTTCCCGCTCCTGCCTCAACGGTCACAGCTAGGAAGATTGTTCTATCTTTCCTTCACAGATTTAGCTGTAAGTTCCCCAAATGACAGCAGGATGACCTCCAGAAGAGGCCTGGGAAATCCTGGACTTGGACTTGAGGAAAGAATTCACCCCTTTTCTTGTCTTTTCAACCAGTGTTGTTGACTTCCTGCTTTTTAAGACTTTTCCACATTTCTTCCCTGGGAGCCCTCTTGTGGTGCCATAAGTCCTTCCCAAAGATGCCATGTTGGAACTGTGGACCTGGAACAGGGCATGGAGGAGGGCTGGGATGGGGTGGGGGCAGTGGGGTGCAGGACGCAGATGATACTTTAGATATAAGCTGTTTGAGACCACAGCTTATCTTTGGGTAAACTTGGATCCTAAAGTGTTCCAGTCACTGACTTTTCCCCGGGAGGGAAGTCAAACCCAGATTGTGCCATCCATTTCCCTCACACTCTGGCAAGGTCACTGGAAGGACCAGCTGGCAGCTTTCTTGTTATTGTAACTATTTAACTCTTTAACGTTCTACTGGTTAAAGTCCTTAAATCTCAAGACGCCAGATAGAAGCCAAGTAATAGAGCCCTTCTGGTTTCGTTTTCATGAGATCTGGATTGGGAGAGGACTCGGATAGGACAGATGATGGAGACGCTGTTGGCTAGGTGCCCTGGAGTTTGTGGTCCAGAGGGCTTGGTGAGCTGTGAATGACTTTCACAGCTCCTCCCTGCAGGGAGTGTTGTCAGTCTCTATTTTCCAGAAAGCTCTCATAATAGTTTCTGTATGACTTTGGGCTTCACAGGCTTCAGTTAAAAATCTGACTCGGTTAAGAAACCTGCCCAAAGCCACTTAGCTGGTAAGCAGAGGAGTTGGAGCTCCAAATGCAAAACCTAAATGCTTTTGCTATAACATGAGTTAACCTCCAGCTGAAGCTGAAGTTCCAATACTTTGGCCACCTGATGCAAAGAACTGACTCATTGGAAAAGACCCTGATACTGGGAAGGATTGAAGGCAGGAGGAGAGGGGATGACAGAGGATGAGATGGTTGAATGGCATCAATCATTGACTCAATGGACGAGCTTGAGCAAGCTTGGGGAGATGGTAAAGGCCAGGGAAACCTGACATGCTGTAGTCCATGGGGTCACAGAGTCAGACACAACTAAGTGACTGAATAACAACAGATTGGGGAGAGGGAGGCTAAGAGCCTGTCAAGACACTTGACCCTGAAAACCTCGAATTCCTCCTGCTCCCCTGGAGGGTTGCCTGGCATATAATCCTGGAGGGGGGCACTGAGGCTGTGCTGTGCCCTCCCCCAAATCCTGCGCCTGGGGTCTAATGGTGAGGTGCAGCTTCAGGTCCTGCTCCCTGCAGAAGAGCTCCTGGCAGCCCACTAGCAGTGGGCGCGCCGAACCGGGCTCTCAACCCAGGGCGTGCCAGCTAAGGACGGCCACCTGCTGCCCTGCCCCAGCTGCACCCACATCTGCTCTAGGTCTGTCAGGAGTTGCCTCCTCTCCAACATTCATCTAATGAAGAGGGTGGGGGGGGCAGACCATGGTGCTGAGGGGACAGTGCAGGGAAGAGGACCCCCACGGCCTCTTAAGAGTCTCTCCTGCCCTCTTTTTATTTCATAAACGGTTTAGTACTAGCTGTGTACACAGTCCCACATTAGACACACATGCCACACCACAGAAGAGTTACACACCACACCACACACACCCCTCCACATACACCACACGAAATACATACCCCCTACAGATCCCAGATATACTAGGGTCCTAGATATACTAAGACCATTCACCCCTGTCCCAGCCTCTAATCCAAGCCACACACCACACCACACACACCTCTCCACATATACCACACAAAATACACAACACACACATACCACATATACTAGGGCACGCACATGCACACACACACACCAAATATACCAGGGACACACACATACCCCAAATATACCAGGGGGACACACACACACTCCAAATATACCAGGGACACACACCCCAAATACACCAGGGGCACACACACACCTCACATATACCAAGGACCGACACACACACACCAGGGAGAAAGCCAGCCAGACACACACACACACACACACACACACGCACGC